>OX381705.1:11082261-11287850 GCA_947462335.1 Harmothoe impar | reverse complement strand
CCAAACACATGATAAGTAGGGCCATCTAGGGTTAAAAGATGATGGGCGCCTAGCTGTGTCATACCTTGTGTTATATATAGAGTGGAGTATGGATCAACTCTAATCAGTCTGGAATCCTGGTTTCTCCACGAGTGTTGCATTGGATCACATCACACTTGGCTCTGCCTTGTGTGATACAATTCAATGCACCACTCATGGAGAAACCTGTCATTCAGACAGATTATCGTGGACCTCTGTATTTATCTCATGTATTCTTGGTTAATTTCATCAAAATATACATTTAAAGATTGGTTTCAAAGCTATTTTGGTGAAGTCTTCGTGGAGAAACAGCCCATGGAGAATGAGCATCAGTTTCTCCACTGGGGTGTGGAGAACGGCCACTTCAGTACTTAAGCATAGTAACTTTGTTTCTCCACATGAAATAAAGTCATATACTCCAAGTATAAGCATGCTATTCAGTTTAAGCCTGTGCCTGGTACCTAGGTACTGAGGTAGGACTGAGGGCTCCTCCTGTGCCGGGGTGGTCGATATCGACGTGAGGCCGCCCTACACAGACTGACGGACCACACCAGACTTAATCACGGTATCAGAAGACGCCGCACTCACTGCAACACCCCCCCCCCCCCAGCTGCCTCTTACCAAGGGGGGGGGGAAGGGAAGGAGGAAGGAAGAAAGGAGGTAGGAGAGAGGAGCAGGAGGGAAGGGAGGAAGGGAGGAAGGATGGAAGGAAGGAAGGAAGGGAAGGAAGGAAGGAAGGAAGGGAAGGAAGGAAGGGAAGCAAGGTAAAAGGCACAAGGGAGGGGCTACTGCTGGCGGGGGTATGGAAGGAGGGGGTAGAGGGAAGGGAGAAAGGAAGGAAGGAAGGAAGGAAGGAAGGAAGGAAGGAGGGAAGGAAGGTGGGAGACAACGAAACCAGGATATGGCACAGGATATGAGAACGGAATGGTGTTGGGCAAGGAGGAAGGGAGGAAAGGAATGGAGCAGGAGGAGGGTACGAGGGAGGAGCGGATGAGGGGACAAAGGCACATAGCACAGTAGGTAAGCAGGTCATGTGGGTAAGGGGAGAAGGAATGCAGTGGGATTCCCATTTTGTATACTATTGACATGAGTTAAGATTGGCATGGGTTGGTAGGAAGAGCTGAGGAGGTTGGACAGGTGATAAGTGATGCTTAACCCTCATGTATCTAAATATATCGACCTATGATGTAGTGACTATCGCTATAAACCTGGTCATGGAATATTCACTGAGCTGAACATCATGTACCAGTATAAAGAATAAGCGGCATTGGTTTTGTCTTTTACCATCTCATACCAAAAGAGAGAGAGGGGGAAAGGACGCACAGAATTAACCTATAGTCCCCTCCTGCACTGAAAATCCATAGATTGAAAGGGTTAGTCAGTACAGTGGGGTGTTTCACAAGGGGGGTATACAATTAATTGTAGAATAAGTGTTTCTATAGTAGAAGTTAGTTGTATACAATTAATAAGACTGACATTATGTTTTATCAATTGTATACTGGTTATAAAAGTGTTTCACAAAGGTCTACAACCAAGATCTTAAGTCAGGGTCTTTGGCCTACAATCTAGATACAACTAATGTATAAGTGTTTCACAATGCATATTAGCGTGTACCCCATACCATACCATGTTCACTGTTACAACTAATCGTATGTAGCTTAGGCAGTTAAGACCGACTTAAGTTAGATTTACAGGGTGAAAGTGTTTCACAACATCCAATATTATCTTCAGTTGTAAGTCGGGATAAGACCGAACATAATATTGCTGCTTTAGAAACACCAACATAAAACTGACATTGGTTAATATCAACTTGGTTGTAGAATACATGTACAATTGAGGGTATTTTATTTCAGCTTGTGAAACACCCCAATGACTGTCCTAGGTTCGTCATATCTGTGTTAGTCATAATGGCAAAGTTATATTCAAAAATGACTGAGGGGGTCAGTCAGTAGTGGCTAACCTAGGTTCATCATTGATGTGTGGTATTTGTATACCACTAGTTGGGGCCACCTGTGATGACCACTCAGTGGCTCCCCCTGGAAATAAAAAGACTAAGGTGGGTTGGTCAGTAGTGACCAACCTGACAATAATAACTAATCTAGGTTGGTCGTATAGTGAGCCAAAAAATGACTAACTAGGTTAGGCACTAGTGACTGATAGATTGGTCGTATAGGGAGCCTAGGATTATCAGTGTGGCTGCCCTCCACCTTTTACCCTTGTACCCCCCCCCCCTCCTGCTGGAGGAGGCCCGGCCTGGAGGAGGCCCAGGTCGGGTGACAGGTGCCGCTCTGGGTACAAAGGCACTGAAGCTTTCATGTGGACGTTGTGTATGAATCAGACCCCCCCCCCCCTAACCCCCCCTCCCCCCCCCGCCCACCTACCCCCAGCAGCCCCCAGACCATTGATTTGTGCAGCCCCGACTTTATCCCCCTGTCTTGGCCGAGTCCTGTGTCCCCCTGCACGGACCGCCCCCCGGTCACTTGACCACCAGGATGGGGTGGGCGGGGTCGTCGAGGGGAGGCCGAGTAAAAGTCTGTTTCATGTGATAGGGTCTGAAAATCTAGGTTAGGTAGGTTGAATTTATTAAGTTCTTCTAATTAAACTTCGGTCTCAGAAGTACCTATAAGTCCATCATGTATTTCTGCGCCTAGCAATGGACCAGAAGAACTCGAGTCTAAAATAGTACCAAAAAAAACTGTAGGCACAGAACATTGAATCAACATTGGTAAACAGTTGTCAATGTTGATTCCATGTTGATTTAACGTTGGTTCAACGTTGAACAGTATTTTGTGCCCACTGGGAATGCCTAAAAGGTGTTAAGACTTGGATAACATATTTAGGTAGGGTCGAGTTACCTGCACTGTTACAATGAAATGTAGAAGTAAATACTACTGTAGGTTTACCGTATAAGTTTACATGGGCAGTGGAATCTACTGCTGGTTTACAGTGTAAACGAACGTATATTTGGGTTCATCATTTACAGTGATGAAACACATCCTTCTTCACGGCCTAAGGGAGTGATCATTTATTATCAACAGGGGGGGGGTGGTGGGTTTGGGGGGGGGGGCAAAAAAATTTGGACCCCTTGACCGGGGGGGGGGGCAAAAAAATTTGGACCCCTCTGGGGGGGGGGCAAAAAAATTTGACCTGTTTTGAGCCAAAAAGCCCGCGCGTTACTATGCTTCAAAGGGCCCGCGCGCGAGCCGATTTTCGACCCTAAGGGGGAGGGGGGTAAAAAATTTTGACCCCTTGACCGGGGGGGGTGTAAAAAATTTCGCGCGCTCCACGCGGAAACCCACCACCCCCCCCCTGTTGTTAAAAAATGATCACTCCCTAAGGTAGGAGTGGGAGGGTGAGTAGGTGAGTGGATGGGTGGGGTGGGGGGTCTGCCCCCCCCCCCCCCGGAGCACGTCAGGCTCAGATGGTGCCACCACCACTCATCTCGTTGTGTGGCAAGATGGACGTCCTTTACTCCATGGTCCCCCTCTCCTCCTCCTTCTCCTTCTTCTCCTCCTTCTTCTCCTTCTTCTTCTCCTCCTCCCCATCCTCCTCCTGTCACTCCTCCTGCTCCCCCTTCATCTCCTTCTCCATCCCTACCTCCTCCTCCTACTCTTCCTCTTCCCTCTCCTCCTGCTTCCCCTCCCCCGTCCTCCTCCTCCCCCCCTTATCCTCCTCTTCCTTCAACCCCTCCCCCTCCTCCTCCCCCTCCTCCTCCCCCTCCTCCTCCTCCTCCTCCTCCTCCTCCTCCTCCTTCTTCTCGTCTTCCCTCTCCTCCTCCTCCTCGCCCTCCTCCTCCTCCTCCTCCTCCTCCTCCTTCTTCTCGTCTTCCCTCTCCTCCTCCTCCTCGCCCTCCTCCTCCTCCTCCTCCTCCTCCTCCTCCTTCTTCTCGTCTTCCCTCTCCTCCTCCTCCTCCTCCTCCTCCTCCTCCTCCTCCTCCTGCCCATCCTCCTCGTCCTTCCCTCCTCCTGCCCATCCCCTCCTCCTCCTCCTCCTCCTCCTCCTCACCCTCCTCCTCCTCCCCCTCCTTTTCCTCTCCTCCTCTATCTCCTCCTCCTCCCCCTCCACCTCCTCCTCCCCCTCCTCCTTCTCCTCCTACTCCTACTCCTCCTCCCTCCTTCTCTTCTTCTTCCTCCTCCTCCTTCTCCTCCTCGTCTTCCCCTCCTCCTCCCCTCCTCCTCCTCCTCCTACTCCTCCTCCTCCTCCTCCTCCTCCCTCCTTCTCTACTTCTTCCTCCTCCTCCTTCTCCTCCTCGTCTTCCCCTCCTCCTCCCCTCCTCCTCCTCCTCCTCCCCTCCTCCTCCCCCTCCTCCCCCTCCTCCTCCTCCTCCTCCTACCCCTCCTCCCTCCTTCTCTACTTCTTTCTCCTCCCCCTTCTTAACAATATAGCCTATTCACCTCACTGACACAGTCACTCCCCCAGGTGAGTACAGGGGAAACTAGCCTGGTAGAGAATGCACTGAGCCATGCAGTGCCACAACATAGAGAGTTTTAGTGTCGACCTACAGTAAAAATGATTGCACTGCATGTGCTCATATTATAGACTAAGACACTGCCAACAATTTTAAAAGTTAGGGAAGATGTATGGGATAGAATATACAATAGGAAAATGATAAGACTAAAAAATCTAGACCTCCTTCTCTTCTTCTTCCTCCTCCCCCTTCTCCTCCTCGCCTTCCCCCTCCTCCTCCTCCCCCTCCTCCTCCTGCCCGTCCTTCTCGCCTTCTCTCTTTCTCTGACTTTGACCCTCTCCGATCTGCCTGTCTCTGTCTCTGCCTCCTGCTATCTCTCCGATCTGTCTGTCTCTGTCTCTGCCTCTGCCTCCTGCTATCTCTCTCAGTCTCTCGCTCTCGCTGTCTCTTTCTCACTCTTTCTCCCTCTCTTGTGTCGATCTCCTTCTCTCTATGTTGCTCTCTGCGCTGTCCATCTGTCTGTTGGCTTGTTGATATCGAGTGTAAGGTAGAGTAGAATCTACCGCAGGTGTTCAGTTTAGTGTAGGTAGACAGAAGGACCTACTGTGAAACTACAGTAGGTTCTACTTTGACTCTTTCAGTCTTCTCTCCATCTGCAAGTCAGACTTGCACTTCACTGTCCTCTCCATCCGGGCCCTGTCCTGCCCGTTTCCGTCCTGTCCTGTCTAACCCTGCCCTGCTAAGCTCTCAATCTATCTTCTTTTTCTGCCCCTGCCCTGTCCTGTGCATCCCTATAGATTTACCTCTGCCCATCTTCCATGCTATTCTCTGCTCTCTTTGACCTGTCTACACATCCCCTTTCCACCCTTCCCTACCCCCCCCCCCCCTCACAACCTCCCTCCGGTGGCGCCCTCCCGCGTCGCACCTCGTCGTTACCCATCGACTCGGGAGCCAACTTCCGGAGTGCGCGCGCATGCCGGCCTCGCTTTGGGACATGACAGGGGTCATGACCCCCGGGCACGGGCGCTTCGCGGATCACGCGGCGCCCGGATGACAAATACCACTGTCCGCTAGAGGCGCCTGGGTCGGAGTGAGGAGGAGGGGTGGGTGGGGGAGGGGGCGTAGGGGGGGCGCAGGGAGGACGCAGGGGGGGGGGAGCAGGGGGGACGCAGGCAGAGACCGGCTGTTAACCCTTTAGGGGTAGCACGATGTCTCAGGTGTCATGTCCCCGTGTCGTCATAATGCACCAACACAGCTCCGGCGGGTAACTCACTAGTGCTGCATTAGTGCATCATGCTGGGGAGGTTAGTACTCAGGTCGGGTTAGTGTGATACATGAATGCAGCCCTAGTTATTCCCCAGAGCTGTATAAAAGCATCATGCTGACAAGCAGCACGGTAAATTGCAGCACTCCCCCGTCCTTTCAGGGTTATTAATGGCGGAGCTGGATCTAATTAAAATTGATACGGATTGAGTCTCGGTGCGGGTGTTAAATTGGGCATTACGACACGCGCCGGGCGGGGCTCCCATTTCAACGTTTAGTTCTATTTGAGGGCAGTCAGGGAGGTTTAAGTATTACACTCGTCTCTAGCCGCCGTGCTGATCACAACTCATGGCATTAGGGAGGTGGGATAAGGGGAGGAGGCTCGGGGTATATAGTGTAGATTCACCTGGAGTCGGACACATACCTTGAGATGGACACTTGATTCTGTGGTTATTCGAGCTTTTTAAGCTCTTAATTTGTGAATAATGGTAAGGTTTAAGTGTTATATTCTTTCCAAAAGTCAAATACATCGTAATGTATATCAAATGACCTTGAATTGAATTGTTCGTCTCGGGGTATGTGTCCGACTCATGGTGAATCTACCCTACCTATGTCATAAGACATACACCTGGAGCTAGCAGTACCCAGTGAACAAAAAACGTTATACAACATTTTACAACGTTATCTAACGTTAAATAATGTTTCTCTAAGGCTCCTTACTATGGCATAACGTTATATGAAATTTTATAACGTTATTTTGACGTAAAATAACGTTCTTGTTAGCTGGGATATGCCTTACATCAGTTTACCAGTTTAAGAGATGGAGGCCGAGTTTTGTGCTTCATGCTAACCCTTTAGGAGTGTTTCGACGCTGTTGCTTAGATTGGTTCCTACTCTTTAGCTCCCAGCTTTATACAAACTGCTCCAAATATAAATGGTTGACTCACAACATGAGTTGCTCCATTCCCAACAATCAGCCCTAGGCACCTGTGTGGCTCACTTTATGTGTCAGAGAGGCGGCCGCATCTCACAACCTAAATAGACCTTCTATAAACACATTGAACACCTCCAACTCAAATATAAAATATCTATAGACTTCCACCATGAGCACCCTGAACCTACTATGAGCTGCTCCGCTATCATAAGCTGCTCCCCACACCATGAGCTGCTCCCAACACCATGAGCTGCTCCCAACACCATGAGCTGCTCCCAACACCATGAGCTGCTCCCAACACCATGAGCTGCTCCCCACACCATGAGCTGCTCCCCAATTATGAGCTGCTCCCCTCACCATGAGCTGCTCCCCCACCATTTGCTGCTCCCCCCACCATGAGCTGCTCCCCACACTATGAGCTGCTCCCTCACCATGAGCTGCTCCCCAAACCATGAGCTGCTCCCCACACTATGAGCTGCTCCCTCACCATGACCTGCTCCCCTCACCATGACCTGCTCCCCTCACCATGACCTGCTCCCCACACCATGAGCTGCTCCCCACACCATGAGCTGCTCCCCTCACCATGAGCTGCTCCCCACACCATGAGCTGCTCCCCACACCATGAGCTGCTCCCTCACCATGAGCTGCTCCCCAAACCATGAGCTGCTCCCCACACTATGAGCTGCTCCCTCACCATGAGCTGCTCCCCTCACCATGACCTGCTCCCCTCACCATGACCTGCTCCCCACACCATGAGCTGCTCCCCTCACCATGAGCTGCTCCCCCCACCATGAGCTGCTCCCCCACACTGAGCTACTCCCCACTATGAGCTGGGTCCTGGCAGGTTTTGTAGAGCCCTGTGTGGGTCGGGCAGGCGGCCACAGGCGGTTGTGATGGGCAATTAGGGTGACGGGCCATGCGGGGCTTTGTTGGCCGTTGACGGTCGGTGGGAGGTGGGTGGTTGGTGGTGGGAGGGGTCGGCAGACATGTCAGGGGGGGGGGGGTGCTAGAAGAGGTGGAGGGGTTGCTGTATGGATGGGGCTACTGGAAGGGTCTCTGCATGCTGGCTGCCTTCTCCTGCCTTCAGCCCCAGGCTCCATAAACCCCCACTCCACTGTCCCACCCTCCTCCCTCCACTCCGCCGCCCACCCCACACACTCCCTGCACTCACCTCCCAAATCACTGTGGACGAGGGACAGGATTTCCACCCTGGAGAACCTAGAGGACGACCTCCCCCTCCCCCCTCCCCCCCTCCCCCACCCCATCCCAGCCTGCCAAGCCGGCCCGCGGGGACCTTTACATGGCCCGCGCCACCGCAACCCGCACCGACAGCGACCTTTCATCGGGCCCGGGCCGGCCGCCGCCAGAGGGGCACTGAGGGGTAGGGGGGTGGGGGGGGGGGTAAGGGAGAGGAAGGAATGCAGTCAGAGGGAGTGGATAGGTCGGCAGGACAGGACAGGACAGGACAGGACAGGACAGGGCAGATGGGAGTCCTGAGACTGGGGCAGTGACATTAGGGGAGGGTGAGGGTATGATGATTGGGAGGGGCTATAGGATAGAGGGCAAGGTCAGCGGAGAAAGGGCTTACCGCGTAGGTAGCTATATAGAGAAGTCAGGAGGAAGGATCCAGAGATGGAAGTAGGGAAAGAAGGGGAAGAGTACACGTGAATGAAACGTAACAAACTAGATCTGGCCTAGGCAAAGATGCACATGAACAAGGCAGGACAAGGTAGGACAGCCGAGGTGGGCTTTGAGGTGGAGGAATTGCTGTAAGTGTAAGTCGGGGAGTGGTTTGAGGTGGATGTCCCAGAGCCGTGGGTGTTGTGGGTCGGGGGTCGGGGGTCGGGGGTTGTCGGAGGGGGGGGGGGGGGGTTGGGGGGGTCGGGGTCGGGGGGGAGGAGGAGGAGCAGAGCCGGGTTGATGTGTGGCCGCGCGTCCTTAACGGCTGATGGACTACTTTGCCGCTGGTGCCGCACGGAATGGACCGCCGCCGGCGCCGACCAGCAACCAGCGTCACCTGGGTACCGGTCAGCAAGGTCACCGTGGGCCAAGGTCACGGCCAGAGGACGCCGCACAGAGGGTGGGAGGGGGCGGAGATGGACAGAACGCTGCCTGAAATGTGCGCCTCTTACGGATCATTGGTAATAGAGATATGTAAATACAGTACTAAAGCATGTTAAAGCGGCGTTCTCACTAAGGGGCAAAATGTAGTGGTAAGCATGAGGGTGGAGCTTTAAATGGGTCTGTTTGGGGCATAGGTTTTAGTAAGACCTTAGTTTGGAGAGTGGGTAGGCTATAGGGTATCATGGGAAGGTGTGCAACTAAAGGTCCAACCTCATCTTTGCCAGTCACAATAGAGTCTACAAAGAGGTGGTGCCATCTAGGGTATGTTGTGTACACTACCTCTTTAAAGATTCATGCAAAAATGAGGTTGGACCTTTGATTGCACACCTTCCCATGGTACCCTATAACCTACTCACTCTCCAAACTGAGGTCTTGTTAAACCTGTGCTTTAGGGCTAAATGTGTGAGCATAATTGAACAAGTAATTTGTAATGTGTAGCTAGGGCCAGGGTAACTGTCCCAATGTTACCTTCATTATCGGGAGCAGAACCGAGGCCATTGTTCACTGAGTGAAGTACACTCAAAAAGTAAACTTGTCTCCAGACTCCTCCAAGTGACTGTCATAAAATAAACGAGTCAAAAACTTGTCTAAGTGACAAGGAAGCGGGTCTTGTAGCTGGAGATAGAAGACCCACTCGGCATGTGCCAACCAAAACCCAACATTTGCCAGCTCCTGATACTATTTGTGGGATGGTAACCTGATAGGTTAGACAATGTTTGACTCGTTTGTTTTATGATAGTCACTTCAACGAGTCTGGAGACAAGTTTACTTTTTCAGTTCAGGGTTGGTAGGTCGGATTTTTTTTTTTACATGAAAATAGCAGCCAGCCGGTCAGAAGACCCGAAAATTTCCCCAAAAAGGGTAAAAATACGGAAATTTCTTCAAAATTGCATAAAAGACGTAGGGTAGGCCCTGTTTTGATAGGGTCGGTCGGGTTACCTGAAACAAACCTTTTTTTGGCCTTAGATAACTTGTGACTCGGTTATTTTATGACAGTCACTTAGGCGAGTCTGGAGACAAGTTTACCTTTACAGTGTAGGGTCGTATTGATGTTGGTGTTGGTCACTTACACCCATCCCTCTCTGTACAGGTGCACATAGACAACAACTGCCATACCCGGCTGCCATACCTCACATGGTAATACAGACAACAGGCAACATGTATCGGTTACAGACTGCACCCTTTAACGAGGGCATAGTAGTGTCTTAATGTGCGTTACAATTTGTCGCCATTGTACATGAAAGCAGCCTTGGTGAGTAACTTGCATTTGCTAAATCTAAGAATGCCGCCAACCCTACAGGGTTGATACACTCCTAAGCGGCCAGGATGCTGTATGAATGCATCACAGGACACGACAAATTAAAGCATCATGCAGCCTTTAAATGGTTATCGGCAGTTTCTTATGGTGTAACTAGTGGGTGATGTATAGTAACGGCTATTGCCGCTATTTACCCTTATTGGTGGCATCACCATACATTACCACCATTAGCCCCTATAAGGGCCGCATGCTGCTTTAATGTGCTATGCCATTTGTCGTCCTGATACATGAATGCAGCTCTGCCGAGTCTACTCACCAGGGCTGCATTCATGTATCAGGATGATCCTACGGGAGCCCCTGCCTCTCCCGCTGGGTCTATATGCATTATAACGACAATACAAATAGGAGTTAAGTATAGCACATTACATCACATCACTTTACACGACCCTTGCAGGGCTAAGACCCCCCTCCCACCACCACTCACTCCCTTATCACTAAAGGGCCCCTACTAATACTTATTAATCACCTCACATTCCTCTGCCCGGCCCGCCCCTGCCGGCTAATGGGCGGCCCCGTCGTCATGGTGACCCAGAGACGCGCGTCCCGCAGCAGACGACACTGTGAGGCGGGTTACATCCGGGTTCCGTCACGTGACGTCAAAGGTGGACGGGACGGCCCGGGGGCTGGTCACCTGTCCCACCCATCCACCCCAGCCTGTAGGTCACCACAGTTTATAGACCAATGCAACAAGAAAGGGTGACTTTTTCATGATAAAGTTGTGTTTATATCGGTTCTAGCAGAATCCTCATAACATTTTCTGTAATTGTTATGTTTGAAACCATCTTATATCAGAAGCTTCACAGGACAGTTCATGTATTTGTCGCTTATGCTTCTGAACTATTCAAAATCTGTATCAACGGCTTTTTCTTGCTGCATTGGTCTGCATTTGATGGAGGGGAGGGGGGGGGGGTTCCCCTGTCGATTTTGAGAAATGGCCACGTCAACGTCCCGTATATTCCTCATGTCGCATCATCTGCTCACTAAGCCAAAAAATGCCTATCCGCTGTGTCGAGTTTAGTCCACCCAAAGTCAGGTTTTGTAAACACCCAACTCCTATAAAAACCCGGAGTACTGGACGGGTAGCAAGAATTGGACATTAACTCCTTAGGGACACATGTCACTAAAAGATGACATTTGACAACATGATGCACCAATGCAGCCCCGGCGGGTAACTTGGCAGTGCTGCACTGGTGCATCATGTCAACTCTTCGGGAGTGTCTCAACCTCATAAGGTCGGTATGATGCATTCATACATCATGAAGGCCAAGGGCATGAATCATTAAGACATAGGGCTTTATTGTGTTGTGTCTGTCAGTATAGTGCATGGATGCAGCCCTGTTGACTCTGCTTGTCATTATGAGTTGAGTTTGAAATATTTCTTTTTTGGCATAAATCCACTGTCCAGTAATGTCTTTCGATTACAGCCAAAGAATAGACGCATCATAAATGTTCATCGCAATATATATATGTATATACACGCAGGTAATAACACCGCGGACATGGCGCTACAGAATAGAAGTGGAGTTCGTAGATACAAGTTGGTAATAAATCACAACAGCAGCTGACATGGCAATGCAACCAAGCTAACACACACTTCTGTAATAAGACTCCGCAGCTAAATTACATTTTTACTTATACAATGTACTCATTTTTTGATTTCATTGACAAACTTATCGTAGCGAGCTATTCGCTGTACATTTCCATCCAATTTATTCCAAAGTAGTAATCCCCTTTAAAGAGGACTCCTTCTGTAAAGAGCACCACCCGGCCTCTGCAGTTTCAGCTTCACCTTAGCATTACCTCTTAATACTCTAGCAGGTAGAACAACATTGTCCGGGTTGACCGCAAATTTACGCATTATGTACTCCTTATGCTGGCCTGCAGGGCCGGCAGGATGCATCAATACAGCCCTGGTGAGTTACATGCCAGGGCTGCATATTGATGCACACGAGCACCAAAAGGCATTAAAGATGGTATATCAGCTAATACACTTCCCAAACTTTTTCTTTAAAAGGGATGCCATGGGTTCCATTATCATTTTAGCTTATACACAGTACCCAATATTTGCAAGATATTTGTCTATAAATACATGAGTTTAGATAGTTAACAATAAAGCCTATTCACCTCACTGACTCAGTCACTCCCCCAGGTGAGTACAGGGTAAACTAGCCTGGTAGAGAATGCACTGAGCCATGCAGTACCACAACATAGGGAATTTTAGTGTCGACCTACAGTAAAAATGATTGCACTAAATATGCTTATTTGATAGATTTAGATACACCCCATCCTTTTAAAAGTAAGGGAGTATTTATAGCATTGGATATACAATAGTATTATGGCATCAATAGAAAATTGACGAATTTTAGGTGGCAACCCATCTTTAAGGGTCAGTATCAATCACTGTAACTCTCAAATGGGAGTCCAGCCCCGATCACTGAGGTAACTCTCCCCGGGACTCTTAAAGGGGCATTCTCACCACTCGCACTTAACCACATAGTAGACTAGACCAGTACTAGAATTGTGAGTAGGATACGCTCGATGATTATGCCACTTTAAGTAACTCCCAATAATTAGGGAATCTTACAATAGGGGGCCACTCTCCCAGATTTTGATACCATGTGTGAACGCCATGTGTGAACGCCATGTGGGAACGCGATAGGGTCCGTTTTTGGGCCATGGGCAAGGATTGTATAGGGTTCTTGCCATGGGCACGGACCCGCGAGGGCCCTTGATAAGGGGTGCCTTTTTGGCAAATTTGGAGGGAAAGGGGTACATTTTAAGACCAATTTTAGAGTTTACAAGGGAAAATTTTGCCCTTTTTTGCTATAATATTTAATGACCACCCATAATTTAGTGTATTTTTTCTATAGTCACCTGTGATAAGGGTATGTTTTTCTTGGTCTCCTTTGTCTTTGATTGAGGTATGATTTCTGGTCAACTTCCAAAAAAAGGGGTGCTATTTTGTAGATTTTTCTCCCGTGATAAGGGTACAAAATTTGAGGTGATGTTCACACATACCGTACCGTCGCGATTAAGCGCCGGGGCGCTCTTCAATTTGGCGGGGCTCTTACCCAGGCGCTTATACAAGACAGGCGCTTATTCAAGGTCGTGATTTCAGTGCTTAAGAAATATTTGGAAGCCCCTATACCCCCGGCGCTTATTCGAGACCGGCGCTCTTTCAAGACCAGGCGCTTTATCGCGACGGTACGGTAGTTACTATAGAAAGTATAGGGAGTGCCCCCCCCCCCCCCTGGCCCAGCCTCCTCTACTCGTCCATCCAGCCCGCCTCTCCCTGCCTGCACAGAGAAAAGAAACAGCGTCAAAAGGGAGTCCAGGTTGCCTCCAGAATGACTCCTTTCTTTAGGGGAGCCCAGGTCGCATAAGGGAGCCTAGGAGACTCTCTGGCTGACCTGGAGTCCTGAGTCACCTGGGGGAGTCATATACATGTAGCTCCCTAGTCAAATACTGAATATATTAAAAAACAAAACAACAACAAAGAAACGACGAACAATGAAAGAAATGTCCCAAGGAAACTCCCTACATATCTCCCTCTCCTCCTCTACCCCCCCTCCTCTTCCCTCTCCATCCCTCCCCATCCCACTATCACCCTTCCCCGTATATTGCCCACCATTGTTCCCCCTCCCCCCCCCCCCCCACCCCCACCCTGGGTAGGTGGCAGTAAGTTTATTGCGGTGCTGGGTGCCGGCGGGCCCTGACCCCGCTGACCCGGCTGGTTTATAGAGCTGCCACGCCGTGTCGGCAGCGGCCCGGCAGGACGGCCTGCTAAATCCCCCCCCCCTCTGAACCCCCTCTTCTACCCCCCCCCCTCCCTCCCTCCCTCCCTCCCTCCCTACACCCTACCCACCCTACACCCCCTACCCACACCACCCACACTCCCAGGTGGTGGGCAGAACCTCCCCCTGTCCCGTGTAGTTATGGCAGGACACCTCCCACGGTAAGGTAGAGGTGCGGTCAAATCTTAAATCCTAGAAGATAAAATGCTGGAATTGTGGATTGGCCAGATTCTGCCTATGGTGAATTGATACGTTGCACTACACCTCTATAAGATACCTGGTAGGTTTATAGATTGGGAATTGGGAAGAAGGGTTAGATATTGGCAATGGGAAAGGGCGTTTACAGAAGCAGAGTCCCCAGGGGGGAGGGGGGGTACTCAATTTTTTTTTGACACGGGTGTGCGGCTGGCCCTTTGACAACCCTTACCCTTGGTGAGGGGGATTTTGGTCAAAAGTGACCCTTGCTGAGGGGGATTTTGGACAAAAGTGCCTAGGTTTTAGCAATTTTACCTGAGGTGTCGGCTTTGGTGTAAGAATTTTGGTCAAAAGTGACCCTTGTTGCAAAGAATTTTGGCAAAATGTGAGCCTTTTTGGGGGGATTTAGTTGAAATCTCCGAAAAGTGACCCTTGGTGAGGGGGATTTTGGTGAAAAGCAGACCCTTGGTGAGGGGGATTTTGCTCAAAAAGTGCCCTTCCCAGCCGCACACCTGTGTATAAAAATATATGAAGTGCCCCCCCCCCCCCGGGGCAGAGACGTATCTAATATTAGCAGTAACAGTCTACAGATAAGTGTGTCTGAGTAGGGAATGTATTACCAGATGGCCACTGTACACGTCAGACCTTACCTCACCCAAACAGCTCTCTGGGCGAAGGACACACTTCTACTACCCCCACCCACCCCCACAGCTCTCTCCCACCACCCCCCACGTCCCGTGCACCGCATAGATCCACGTAAATCATATCTGGGCAGTGAGATATGCGGAACATCCTGCTTAGGCATGGGGTCCACGGGGCGGGGGTGAGGGCACAGGGAGGGGTTGGGGGGGGGGGGGGGGTAAAGGGGAATCTAGGGAATGCGTTTAATCAGCATACCCTCCCTGTGCCACCCTCCACCCCTCCTGGCCACCTCTGTTTGTTCTTCCTGGTTTTCTCGCCATGAATATGACCTTAGTTGTCAAAATGGTGTTAAACATCCATTACTCACTCACTCTTCCTGGTTTTACTTTCTCTGATATTTTCTCTTTGTTTACTAAACAATACTTGTGATGCCTCAGTAGAATTGCTACTTTAGAGTATTTGCTACATTTTGATGACAGAGTAGCTGATGGTTTTGGTTTTATTAACTACATGTCTAGCAGTTGTGACGTCTCACGTACCAGGGCTACAGTTGGTCAATATTTTTATATGATACAGACATGGTTTAAAACCAGAGCCTGATTCACATTTTCTGTATACTACTGACATCTGTGAAGTATAGCCAGAGCCTGATTCACATCTCTGAAGTAAAACAAGGGCTCGATTATTCACATTTCTGTATACTACTGACATCTCGATAGTCTGGTTCACATTTCGGTATACTATTGACATTCGTGAACTATAGCCAGGTCCTGATTCACATTTCTGTATACAACTGACATAGATGTTTGAACTATAGCCAGGTCCTGATTCACATTTCTGTATACAACTGACATAGATCTTTGAACTATAGCCAGGTCCTGATTCACATTTCTGTATGCTACTGACATCTGTGAAGTATAGCCAGGGCCTGATTCACATTTCTGTATACAACTGACATCTGTAACCAAGGCCCATTGGAAAGTATTTACCCATAGTTACCCCTATAAATAGACAAAGGTCCACGACTTTCAGTCTGTTGACTGGGTTATTTCACAATTGACCAAGGGGGCGTATTCCACGAGGCCGTCCCAGCGGGCACAAAACCTTGATTCAACGTTGAAAACTGGTTGATATAGGGTTACAGGGTAGATCAACCTGTTTTCAACATTGATGCAATGTCGCAATTCTAACGTTGTCAACCAACACCTGTTTCAACATTGATGCAATGTTTGGATATCAACTTTGAATCAACCATGGGGTTTCCCACCTTTCCCACTAGGTGCCTCCACAACCTACTCCTTGGCATTTCTATCTCCATGCTACATCAATTTTTCCCTAATTGTAAGCTCTTATTTGCTCATCAATGTATACAATTGATCAAAATCTCATTCATTTTCATTGACAACTATGGTGTATGCGTTTGGTTGACATTTGGAATTAAATGACAAGAATACATGCATGGTTTCAGTAAGACACCCTTCATGTTGCTAAGAATGATGGATAAAGCCTCAGTCATGACCAGGTCAGTTTGAAATGGATGTGAATGCCTCTTAGCGTGATCATCAGAGGTCATTCATGTATCCCTACCCTGGATAGTGCTAGAATTAGCATTTAACCTTGGAGAAATGGGGAAGGGGGGATGTTGTAATGAAAATATATACATTGAAGGAATGAGTCTTCATAAGAATACTGTATCTAATATACTGAATCTCAAATTATGCATCAGCAGTCAATATCGAATCAATGTAAATCATTTTATTATGTTTATTTGTTGTTGATTTACAATGGTCATATCAATGTTGAATCACTGATGAATGATCAATGTTGATGACCTCATCAATATCAACATTATGACAACCTTGTATCAACTGTTGATATCATGTTGCTACACACATTGAATCAACATTGAATCAACTGAAGTTTGCCCACTGGGGTAGGCCAAATGCAATGCAGCCCCTCAAGTGGTCAACTCGTGAAATAATCCAGTCAATAGACTCAAATGAGTGGACCATTGTGTTTTTATTTTTCACCCTTTTCGATTTTTCTACGCCATTCAAATGTTAACAAACCGCCATTTTTGATGACGTCACAGACCGTGAAATACAGTTATAGGTCATTTCATAGGGGGAGTGAAATACGAGGCTCCTTGGTTATATCGATGGTGTGACCGTATTCCATAAAAAATGATTGGTGAGGTTCAACCCGTATAATTATATACGCGTATCTATTTATGATTATACGCCATAGAGGAGAGGAGAGTGGGAGGGGACTGGAAGTGCACACAGCGGTCCCAGGTAGCAGTCAGCACCACCGGGCCTCATACCTGGTGGGTATACACTGGTACCCGCCACACAACCAACACAACAAAGACGCAGGTAGCTGTGCATTCAGAAATCAAGAATCAAGTCAGTGATAAAGGCTAGAATAACCTTCACCATGACATATTGTTTTATCACCTAGTAGCAGCAAGGAAACCTGTGTATACCACAGGAGACCCGTGTACACCACAGGAGACCCGTGTACTGTACACCACAGGAGACCAGTGTACTGTACACCACAGGAGACCAGTGTATACCACAGGAGACCAGTTTACACCACAGGAGACCCGTGTACTGTACACCACAGGAGACCCGTGTACTGTACACCACAGGAGACCCGTGTACTGTACACCACAGGAGACCAGCGTACACCACAGGAGACCTGTGTACACCACAGGAGACCAGCGTACACCACAGGAGACCAGCGTACACCACAGGAGACCAGCGTACACCACAGGAGACCAGTGTACTGTACACCACAAGAGACCAGAGTACACCACAGGAGACCAGCCTACTGTACACCACAGGAGACCAGTGTACACCACAGGAGACCAGCGTACTGTACACCAAAGGAGACCCGTGTACTGTACACCACAGGAGACCAGCGTACTGTACAACACAGGAGACCAGTGTACACCACAGGAGACCAGTGTATTGTACACCATAGGAGACCAGTGTACACCACAGGAGACCAGCGTACACCACAGGAAACCAGTGTACTGTACACCACAGGAGACCCGTGTACACCACAGGAAACCAGTGTACTGTACACCATAGGAGACCAGTGTACACCACAGGAGACCAGTGTATTGTACACCACAGGAAACCAGTGTACACCACAGGAGACCAGCGTACACCACAGGAGACCAGTGTACTGAACACCACAAGAGACCAGAGTACACCACAGGAGACCCTTGTACTGTACACAGCAAGAGACCAGAGTACACCACAGGAGACCAGTGTAGTATACACCACAGGAGACCAGTGTAGTATACACCACAGGAGACCAGTGTAGTGTACACCACAGGAGACCAGCGTACTGTACACCACAGCAGACCAGTGTACACCACAGGAGACCTGTGTACTGTACACCACAGCAGACCAGTGTACACCACAGGAGACCCGTGTACTGTACACCACAGGTGACCAGTGTACTGTACACCACAGGAGACCCGTGTACACCACAGGAGACCCGTGTACACCACAGGAGACCCGTGTACTGTACACCACAGGATACCAGCGTACTGTACACCACAGGCAACCCGTGTACTGTACACCACAGGAGACCCGTGTACTGTACACCACAGGAGACTAGTGTACTGTTCACCACAGGAGACCCGTGTACACCAACGGAGACCAGCGCGTACACCACAGGAGACCTGTGTACACCACTACCTGTTCCGGTATGTAGCCCAGGCCGGCGTCAGGTGGCTTCAAAGGCTCATACACCACTCACTGACTGAGCGGGAGGGGGGGGGGCGGCACCATGCGGCATCAGCCTTGTCTTCTGTGTGCTGCCGTAAAGGCCATGCTAAATGTGAAGTGGGAGGGGGAAGTGGGGGAGTGGGGGGGGGAGACAAGAGGGAAAGGGCAACAAGGCAGGCAGCAAGAAGGGAGGGGAAGATGGGGGTACAGGAAGGATGGGATATGATGTTTGCGAGACCTAATGAAGGGAAGAAGGAACGTAAGAAGAAGGGAGTGTGAACGTTTGAGCAGCGGCCCTTTTGCGAATTAATTTGTAAACATGATATATTTATAATGATTGTTGAAATATTTTTCAAACACAAATGGATTTATATAAATGAATATTTTACGCTGTTTCTTGCCCAAATATATTTTCCAAACTTGATGTTGAAGTAAGAAAGATGTACATCTAGTCAGACCAAACTACATCTAGATAGTCTACTGAGGGACACCATTACCCCCCCCCCCCCCCCCAGGCAGTCGGAGGTCTGCCGTGTACACTGAAAATCCATGGGTTGAAAGGGTTAGTCAGTACAGACTATCCTTGGTTCATCATATGTGTGTTAGTCATAATGGCAAAGTTATATTCAAAAATGACTGAGGGGTCAGTCAGCAGTGGCTAACCTAGGTTCATCATTGATGTGTACCTTAGTTGTTGTATTTGTATACCACTAGTTGGTGCCACCTGTAAGATACTATGATGACTACTTAGTGGCTCCCCCTGGAAATAAAAAGACTAAGGTGGGTTGGTCTGTACTGACCAACCTGACAATAATAACTTACCTAGGTTGGTCATATAGGGAGCCAAAAAATGACTAACTAGGTTAGGCACTAGTGACTGTGAGCTTGGTCGTATAGGGAGCCTAGAAATATCAGTGTAGAGTAGGCTGGGGGCACTGGAGGACTGGATAGGTGGGTGGGTGCTGGGGGGGGGGGGTGACCTGTATGGGCGTGCCGCCATCCTGGTATAGGAGGACGCCTCCAGGCCGTGCTGGGGTCAGGAGAGTGTGTGAGTAGTATAGTATGTATCGGAACGGGACTATAGTTAAGTACTGTTTATTACTCAATCGACATGCAGCCAATCAGAGGCCTCCATTTGGTCACGTGACCCCCTCATTTGCATAATTACGTAATAGGCCACGCCCCCTCATTTGCATAATTACGTAATAGGCCACGCCCCCTTGATCACCAGCCAATCAGGGGCCACCATTTGGTCACGTGACCCCCTCATTTGCATAATAGGCCACGCCCCCTTGATCACGTGACCCTTTCATTTGCATAATAAGCCACTCCCTCTTGATCACCAGCCAATCAGAGGTCGCCATTTGGTCACGTGACCCCCTCATTTGCATAATAGGCCGCGCCCCCTTGATCACGTGACCCCTTCATTGGCATGATAGGCCACAACAACATCACGTGACTATCTTTGTTTGTAAACAACACCACGTGGCTCTCTTTGTTTGTAAACAACACCACGTGGCTCTCTTGTTTGTAAATAACACCTACTAAGTTTAGGCATAGGTAGCAGCAGTGTTTGTAAATAACGCCTACTAAGTTTTCAGTCATAGGTGTCTAGAGCAGCAGCAGCAGCAGCATCTTCAGCAGCAGCAGCAGCCGCGTCATAAGTGTCTAGAGCAGCAGCCACGTCATAGATGACTAGTGCAGCAGCAGCAGCAGCATCTTCAGCAGCAGCAGCAGCATCATAGGTGTCTAGAGCAGGAGTAGCAGCAGCGTCATAGGTGTCTAGAGCAGCGGCAGCAGCATCTTCAGCAGCAGCAGTAGCAGCAGCGGCAGCAGCAGTAGCAGCAGCAGCAGCAGCAGCGGCAGCAGCAGTAGCAGCATCAACAGCATCTTCAGCAAAAGCAGCAGCAGCCGCGTCATAGGTGTCTAGAGCAGCGGCAGCAGCATCTTCAGCAGCAGCAGTAGCAGCAGCAGCAGCAGCGTCATAGGTGTCTAGAGCAGCAGCGTCATAGGTGTCTAGAGCAGCAGCCGCAGCAGCAGCAGCATCTTCAGCAGCAGCAGCATCTTCAGCAGCAGTAGCAGCAGCAGCAGCAACATCTTCAGCATCAACAGCATCTTCAGCAAAAGCAAAAGCCCGTAACTTAGCATCATGTGCATCAGCCATAGCCGTAACAGCGACACTGCGACTAGCATAAGCAAAACAGGCTATTTTTTTAGCAGCTGTACAAGCATTAATAGCATTAGCCCTAGCAGCAGCCGCAACAGCGACACTTTTAGCAGACGTTGCAGCATCAGTAGCAGCAGCATCGGTAGCAAGAGCGGAAACAGTAGCAAAAAGATTAGCAGCACGAGCAGCAGCGGCGAGAGTAACAGCAGCGTTGTTAGCAGCATTGGCAACTTCGTATGCAGCATGTGTAGCACGAACAGCGATACGAGCTTCACGTTTTGCACGAGCAGCAGCAATAGCTGCAGAAGTAGCCCTCACACTTTCCAGCCACCCGTACGAATCTTGATAAAAACCAACCTCCACCTTGCTACTTGTTAACTCATCAGTAAACATGGACGTCTCCTCGTGTGGTGTTGTCGCGGCTCTGTAGTAGTGTTGGGATTGCTCACATTCGGTAGAACGTAGAGTGATTCCTGATGACGCCATGCTGAAGGTGGTAGAAGAAGTGTGTGGGACTCATGGTTCACTCTCGCTTATGTACTAGGCTCCGAGATAAGCTTCTTAACTCAGGAGGAAAACTCTCACTAGGAAGGCGACCGGCTGTCTACCTGTGTAGGTGCGGGTTCGTTACATCTTTAATCCTGTTCGACCCTCCGAGGAAATACATGAAAAAAACAAAAGACTCGAATCCGCAGACAGTAGGAAGCTATAAGGAGCTTAACTTGTGTTTGATTTAAGCTGTCTACCACACGCACGCGCTTGTAGTCACAGCTAGAGTGGCAGACTTCCGTCCGCTCGCTGGCGCATGACAATCGACTTTAGACACCTCCTGTAGTTTTTTTTTGCATACACAGTTGACTAGCATCTTAATCTCTTACCCAGCTATAAGCCCATATACATGTAACGCGCATTACTCTTCTTTATGGTAATTATCAGATCGATTTAAGGGTGGAAAGGGCTTAGGTGATTTAGGTCCCTCTCTAGCTGAAAACAGGCTTAGTCCATAGCATGTAGGCAGCTGGCCGCGTTAAACACCCCCTGTAGTTTTTTTTGTATACACTCTCGATCCCCTCTCTAGGTGAAAACAAAAGCTTAGAAGATGAGGTGATCCGGCCACCGGCTGGCGCGTCACACCTGGCGTTAATCACCCCCTGTAGGCTTTGTATACACTCTCTAGGTGAAAACAAAAGCTCCCTCCACGGGCTGGCGCGTCACACCTGTCGTTAAAACGCCCCCTGTAGTCTTAGTATACACAGTTGCCCCGCCTTATCTATTCACCAGCTATAAGCCCATATACGTGTACATGTGATTTTTGATACCCTCTCTGGAATAGGGTGGGGCTCAAGGTGAAAACAAGATTAGACCATTCGCTCTCTCAGCTATATAAAGAGCCTCAATTGTTCTTGCAACAGCACTTCACCACCGGTACACTATCAGTCATGAGGCAGATGTTTGCGGTATGGGTCATACAGGTTACCTACTAATAGCGGTTTGGGTGAGTAGATCACTTTTTTTCCCCTAAAAAAAACAACAAAAAAAACCCACTTATGACTCAGGTATGTATATGTAGCACTGTTAGTGTAAGTACACAGTAGAATCTACTGTACTATAGACTCAACCCTCTGAAGACGGTGGAGCGCGTTAATGCGCGGGTCTGTGTCGGCGTCACTTGTTTTTTTATTCTAACTAAAAAAAAAGAAAAAGAAGTCAGAAGTCAATCTACGACCTATCAAAGACAAATTTGTGATAAGTTCAAACTAAATAAGAGACAGTTTGAGCGTCTCTTAGTCGCTGTCAAAGATGCGAATAACGAACGCGCTGAGGGCGGGGTTCAGGTCACGTATAGTTCCCCGCTCTTTCGTCAGATGGCGCCACAATAGGGGATTTGTACATTCCTACGATGCTCGCGAACATTTCAACGCATAATGAGCTATATAGGCAACAAAGTGCGCTTCTGAATATATTAAAATATAAAAAACAATTCAATATTGTGTATTTCTGATAGAAATGAGGCAATTTCTTTGAATACCAACTAAACTATAGCGAGATGAAAAATACCACACCATATCTAAGGCTTTATAAAAGATACATAGTCAGAAACTCTCGCCGAGTCGGTAATCTGAAAAACGGATCACCTCGTTTTGACTCGTTGTGCCACAAGGGCCCCCATCCAACGGGGGCCCTTTGAGGTCAGTCTGTCAAACTACAGTGATCCATGTTGCTTAACACTAGGCGTAATTAATTACGCCCATGTTGAGTAGCATCAAACCAACTGACAGTGTCAGTTGGTTGGCCCCTCTTTAGGGGCCACACAATAAATAAAGAATAGAGGCCTAAGGGAACGTTCACAAACGTCTACCCTTCCTACGGGGTGGGTGGGTCTTTGGGTTTAGTGACAAAACAGCGACATGTCAGTAGGAGTTTGCGTGTCAGCTCTCTTTTTTTTTCCAAGTCTACATATTATTTATGATTAAAAAATTAAAAAAAAAAAAAAAACCACGATAATATAGTGCGCTGATCAAAAACTGAATAGAAAAATAACCAAAAATAGGTTGGTGAAATCTCTGCTATGTAGCTGATCGGTCGTTGTCACACGGTGCAGAAATTTTTTTTTTTTTTTTTTTTTAGAAATTCTATATTTGGACCACAGACGGGGCACATGTGTCACTTGTCGAATATAAGAGATACCAATGGGCCTTGTCGAATTTAAGAACTAGGTCTTGGCCATTGTCATTGTCTATTTTGAGAAGTAGTCTTGCCCGTCTTGCCCCTTGTCGCCAACTCCCAGCACCCCCTGTGTCTCTTTGTCCATATTGGCTAAAAACAGGACATTGTTGCCTTGGCTATTTTACCCCCCGTCTGGGGATCTTATTACTTAATCACCTCGTCTTGACCCTGTGGGGCAGTGGGTATATGGAATAACCATGTCCAGGTGTACTCTATCTGACACATAACCGAAGGTAACTGAGTTATGTAATAATAACTGACCTATGAGGCCGCCAGTCAGTTTGCCGTGATTATTTTGACACACTCTCAGTTACTCGTAGCACATCTAATACATAATTAGACTCAGCATCATATAAGGCAGTCTCGGCCACGCCGGCTGCATATCGGACCAGGGGGATAGTCTGGCAGCGACCCGCCACCCCGTTCACAAGCTGCGTACAGCACCCCGTTTCTCTTTGTCCATATTGGCTAAAAAACAGGGCATTGTTGACTTGGCTATTTTACCCGTCTGGGTCTTATTATTTAATCACCTCGTGTTGACCCTGTGGGGCAGCGGGTACATGGAATAACCGTGTCCAAGTGTACTCTATCTAACACATAACCGAAGGTTACTGAGTTATGTAATAATAACTGACCTATGAGGTCGCCAGTCAGTTTGCCGTGATTATTTTGACACACTCTCAGTTACTCGTAGGGAATCTAATACATAATTAGACTCAGCATCATATAAGACAGTCTCGGCCACGCCGGCTGCATATCGGACCAGGGAGATAGTCTGGCAGCGACCCGCCAGCCCGTCCACAACCTGTGTACAGCACCCCGTGTCTCTTTGTCCATATTGGCTAAAAAAAACAGGTCATTGTTGACTTTGGCTATTTTACCCGTCTGGGTCTTATTATTTAAATCACCTCGTCTTGACCCTGTGGGGCAGTGGGTATATGGAATAACCGTGTCCAAGTGTACTCTATCTAACACATAACCAAAGGTTACTGAGTTATGTAATAATAACCGCCCTATGATCCTATGAAGTCGCCAGTCAGTTTGCCGTGATTATTTTGACATACTCTCAGTTACTCGTAGGGTATCTAATACATAGTTAGACTCAGCATCATATAAGACAGGCTCGGCCGCGCCAGCCGCATATCGTACCAGGGGGATAGTCTGGCAGCAACCAGCCATCCCGTCTACAATCTGTGTACAGCAGTCTGGACCAGACCACCAACTCTGGGTATAGCATTCGGGATGCCTGGAGCAAGACTGGATCTAACCCTTTAATAGTCGCATAGCGCTTTAATGTGCAGTGCCCGTTGTCGTCATAAGTCATGAATGCAGCACTCAGAGTTACTCACCAGGGCTGCATGCATGCATACACTGGCATATCGACAAAGGGCGTAGCGCATTAAAGCACTATGCTACCTTTAGCATTAAAGCGCTGAGGGGTTATTTTTTGATAGTGTAGAACCAATATCTGTCTAATTAAACCCCTTATCAGTGCTGTTTTTTTTTTCACATACAAAAGAATTAGGTAATGGCGCTCCGCCATGTATTGGATAACCACTGCAGCGCGACTCTGAAAAGCGGTGGCGGTGAATTTCCATTTAGATCCTGAAAAGGGGGGCGGTCAGATGTCGTCAAGACCCTGATAAGTAGGGCAGTTAAAATCCGCCAGCGATATTCGCACGAGCTCCTCGTGCGAATAACGTCCGCTATTTGCACGAGGAACGGTGAGAGAGGCGACATAGCGAGAGAGGCGACATGGTGAGAGAGGCGACATGGGCGAGGATAATTACATTTAAAACATTTTCTCTGCACTTTAACAAGTGACACTATGGTGTAGTGGGGAGAGTGTTTGTCTTCCACATGCGAGGCCAGGGTTCAATTCCCGTAATGAGTATTTTTATGATGTGGCGATGAGAGAGGCGACATGACGATGAGAGAGGCGACGTGACGATGAGAGAGGCGACGTAATGATGAGAGAGACGACGTCTCGATGAGAGAGGCGACTATGTGTGGATATAGTAGATATGACAAGAAAAGCTCTCACCAATGTCAAAGGTCACCTAGACTAGCAGTAGACATAATAGACTTGTTGTGAGTCCGTGCACATCTCCGCTTCACCTCTTGCCTTAATTAGAGCCACACATAGCTTCAACCCCCGTGCAGGTCGCCTCTCTCGCCGGTTCCTCGTGCAGGTCGCCTCTCTCGCCGTCGCCTCTCTCGCCAGTTCCTCGTGCAAATAGCGGCCGTTATTCGCACGAGCTCCTCGTGCGAATAACATCGGCCATTAAAATCATATGATTACATTGAGCTAATTTTCTTGCTGAAAGGAATGAATAATTGTATTTGTATAAAATTCACACACACACACACACACCCACCCACCCACACACACCCACCCACCCACACACCCACCCACCCACACACACACACACACACACACACACACACACACACACACACACACAGGACACCTGATGATCTCCACACGATGACCTGATTGCCCTTCCTAAAAAAAAAACACAAAAAAAGCCCAACTCGATCTACCTACTCAACAGGGTTTCAGTGTAGAGCGTATTAGGGGTTTTTCTGATGCGTATATTATATTGAGATTGATTTTCAACTTTTGTGATCAGTGGTTGGTCCTTAAAAGGACCGTTTGGTAGAGAGAGAGAGGGTCGCAGGGACCTTGCTGCTGAAGCGGAGGGCGTGGTCATAACGCGTGGTAGTCCTTCAGCAGCTCCTCCAGCACGGCGGGCGGTAGTCCTTCCTCCATGCAGACTTGCTGCTTGACCTGCTCCACGCACTGGCGGATGAGTTGATCAGCGACGTTCTCGATCAGCTCATCCACCACACCCTCTGCTTCAGCAGCAGTCCGCTGTCTCTCCTCTCTCTGTAGCGAGGCTACGAACTGCTTCTCCACGGCCGCATCGATCATAGATCGAGAAACGGCCACGAAGTTCTGTCTCTCCGCCTCCTCTCTCTGTTGCACGGCTACGAATTCCTTCTCCACGGCCGCATCGATCATAGATCGAGAAACGGCCACGAAGTTTACTCCGTGAGCCATTTTGTCGAACTGACTTCCTAGCCGCCTGAGAGATGCTGACGTCACACTATTTTCGACGACGCTATGACGCGCACGAGGTAGACAGACGACGTCGTTTCACTTCCTTATTTGGAGTTTGGGACCTTTTGACACCGAAGTCATACCGTACGGTCGCGATAAAGCAACTAGTGTTGAAAAGCGCGCCGGTCTTTTATAAGCGCCGGAGTATAAGAGCCTCCAAATGTTTTTTCTCAAGCACTAAAATCGCGACTTTGAATAAGCGCCAGCGCCTGGCTTGTATATAGCTCCTGAGTAAGAACTTCACCGAATTGAAAAGCACTCCCTCAGAGCCCTTAATCGCGACAGTACGGTACAAATCTGATGTCAACCCGCGCCAAAAACAAAAAGAGTGTTCCGGTCACACGTACCTACGACGAGCGACCTTCAGCTATCACCACGTGAAGAGTGGGAAATAAATTTTGTACGAGAAGAAAACTGAAAACTGATAACGATTCCATTAGATAAGTATTTGGTTCCAATCTATTGCGAGATATTTCCACCAAAGCGATTGATTTATATGTCTGTAAGGTTCAGCTCTCCAACACTCTCCAATGTCCGCCGGTGCACGACGGTCGCCGCCCATAATTAGTGACAACTAAACTTCTGCTGGAGAGTGAAAGTTACGTTGAGTCTTGAGGTGCGCAGAGATACTATCTGCCGCAGCCTGATTTTAGTTCCACGCTATTTAGATAACCGCCCCATTTAAAATCTCTCTCTCGATCCTAGTAAAGGAAAAAAAAGGCTAGAGTTTATCATGGACGCGTCTCAGTTTTAGTCAAGCCGTAAAGTGAAGAACCCGAGCTTGTACATATTCCCACGTGAGGGGTGACCTCGCGGGGCGTTCAGTTAGTACTGAGTCTATACTCAAGGTCAAGTTCCACTCTCTAAACAGAGCTTTAGCGACTCCGTCATCTAGACTAGACCGCGCGCGCGCGATTTTTTTTTGCTGAAGCAGCTAATCGATGGAAGAGTAGAGAACAGGTGCTCGATCAAAATCTGCTTCAGAGGCTTGTTATCAGGTATTAACAGTTAAATCAAAATATTTCAAAACATCCAGAAAAGCAGAATAACATGTCCTACGGGCTACAGCCGGGCACTGACGAGCAGACGCCGCTGACGTCATTTCAATCAGGTCACAGGGCTTTTTAGACACCTTTTCTGTAAGACCCGTCTCATACCTTAGTATATAATACCGTAAACGCCGGTGATTAGTATATGATCACATTGGCAGTCGGGGATCCACGAAGAGGCTGAATAAGCCACGAGCGGACCCGCGACTTGCAATGTGACATAATCTTACCATGCGCTTTGTTTTGTTTTTGTTTCTATTTACAACAGCAAACATTTCAAACAGCCTATTGTTTTTTTAAAATGATGAAAAATCAGCCCAAAAAAAAAGTAAACATTTTAGAGCTAAATTTGTGGAGGATAGCCGGACATGCTGATGTCACTAGACCCCTAAATTCGATATGGTGACATGGTCATTTTCTTAAAATTCGATACGACGACACGGGCACGGACATCTAAGTGACATGGGACATGTGGCATTTCTTGAGTCCGACATGTGACATGGACCATAGTGACATGAGGAAAAAAAAATGTTCAAAGAGTGCATCAGAAAAGTACCATTTCAAGCCTAAACATTTCGCCAAAATCTTTTTTTTTTTTTTTTTTTTTTCTTGGATGGTACTCGGCTTTGCAGTGTCTGGGTCCTTAAAAATGTACCAGAATGCTCAAATTCGGGTTCCAAATATTTTCAAAAAACGTTTTCTCCCTTAGTGACGTGTGACATGGGCATTTCTTAAATTCGACATACGGCTGCATGGGGAGGACCCACCCGTCAAGGGCCCCATGATGACTCATACCCGCCGCGTTCAAACTAGCGTGGTGGTTATAGGTAGACCTTCTTTCAGTATCCACGTGACCAGATCCATCGCCGTCTCTTGAGCGACCGCAACGTAACCTGCTCCGGTCATTTTGACAAAAAAACACTGTCTGGCTAGCCGACCGCTGACGTCAGCTTAATTTTGACGACGTTGCTCATTACGCGTCATCAACAGTAACCGAGGTAACTAGGGTTATTGTTATCCGGTCCGTAAGACGACAGTCTAAGACGGCGTGTAGTCGCGTTTTGCTCTCCCTAATACTCTAATTCAAGTCGAGTTACCGCTAACCCCTACAAAAAGAGGGTAGTCACATTTGTGTAATTCAAAAGTCGTTCCTTTGTTAGCAATAAGGGGGTCGTTCTATTCATTGATTTTTTTTTTTTTTTGTTTACAACAACAAGTCAAAGTACAGTCAATCAACCGAGATCCTTTCTACTCCGTGGGGGTGTAGAAGGATCTCCCCCCTGAGGTTACAAAGCCACCTCTTTATTTAAGGGGCTACGGGTCGCAAAGTCGCTTTCGCTTTCGCTTACAAGTCTCAAAGTCGCAAGAAATATTCAAGTCAAAAAGTCAAATTCATCAACTATCAGTACAGTCGTTTGAAAGTCATCAAGTCACCGAAAAACTCCTCTACAGTCACCTCCGACTCGCCTCCTCCCTACCCCCCTAAAGGGGGGTAGGGAGGAAGCGATTCCCTAGAGATCAAATAATTTTTTTTTTTCTCCCGAGCAGACCCCAAAGGCCCCCCCCTCTCCCCCAAGTGCCCGCCCACCCCATAAATAGTGCCCCCCTCCCCCCCCCTCCCCTCCCCATGCATCTTAAAGTGCCCCCCTCCCCCCCTCCCCTCCCCCCTTATAGAAGCCTCCCATTAGCTAGTCCAAGTCATGTGACCAAAAGGGGGGCGTGGTCTGTCTATTATCTATATTATGCAAATGAGGGAGGGGTTCAGGTCACGTGACCAAGGGGGTGTGGTCTATTTTCCAAATAAAGAGCGCTTCCGGTCACGTGACCAAGGGGGTGTGGTCCTATTATGCAAATGAGGGGGTCACGTGATCCATTATTATGCAAATGAGGGAGTCACGTGACCAAATGGAAGCCTCTGATTGGCTGGTGATCAAAGGGGTGTAGTCTACTATGCAAATGAGGGGGTCACGTGATCAAGGGGGCGTGGCCTATTATGCAAATGAGGGGGTCACGTGGCCAAATGGTGGCCTCTGATTGGCTGGTGATCAAGGGGGCGTGGCCTATTACGTAATTATGCAAATGAGAGGGCGTGGTCTATTACGTAATTATGCAAATGAGGGGGTCACGTGACCAAATGGAGGCCTCTGATTGGCTGCAGGTCGATTGAGTAATAAACAGTAGTTAACTATGGTCCCGTTCCGATACATACTATACTACTTGTGTGTGATCGGGGAGGGGGGGGTGTAGGAGGCAGGTGGAGACAAGGGCCCAGGTACCGCTATAGGACTGCCGCCTCCTCCTCCCGTGCCTGTACAGAGCAGCCCCGTTTTACCTGTGGTGTAGCACGTGACCCACCTATAGGCCTGTACCTGGAGGAGGGAGGAGGGAGGGGTAAAAAGGGAGGGAGGAAGGGGGGGTGAGGGAGGGAGAGGAGGGAGGGAGGATGGGGACAGGAGGGAAGGGAGGAAGGACGGTGGGAGCAGGGAGGAGGAGGGAGCAGGGAGGGAGAGGAGGAAGGGGGGAGGGGTCGAGAGAGGAGGGAGGAAGGAGGGAGGGAGGAAGGGAGGGAGGAAGGAAGCTAGGAGGTGGGGAGGGGGGATTAGCGAGGGGAGGGTGGTGGAAGAAGAGGAAAGGAAGGAGGGAGGGGGAAGAGGGAGAAAGGAGGAGAAGGAAGAGATGATGGACAAGAGAAGATGGAGGGACAATGTAGGAGAAAGGAGGGACGAGAGAGGACGGAGTAACGACAGAGGAGGTAGGAGTGGGGGGGGGGGGGGTAGTAGTCTACATCGCTATTCTTCACCCTTCTCTCATCCACGTTGTGTCTCCTCTCTCTATTGCTGTCTCTACCATCCCCACATATCTCTTCTCTGTGACCATCTTTAACTTTTCACCAGAAGATTTCATACTCAGCCATATTTCTGTACTAGTTACCTGTGTCCCTCTCTATATATAGTAAATGTCTTTTTCTCTGTCGTTATCATGTCGTCTTCCTTCTCTATCTGTTACCTGTCACTGTCCCTCTCCCTCTCCCTTTCCCTCGCCCCCTCCTCTCCCCTTCCCTCCCTCCCTCCCTTGCTCTCTCCCCCCCTCTCGATCTAGATCTCCGTCCCTCCCTCCTCCGTCCCTCTCCCCTCCCTCCCTCCTCCCTCCCTCCTCCCTCCCTTCTCCTTCCCTTTCCCCTCCCTTTGCCCTCCCTCCCTCCTCTCTCCTCCCTCCCTCCTCCCTCCTCTCTCCTCCCTTCCTCATCCCTCCTCTCTCCACCCTCCCTCCCTCCCTCCCTCCCTCCTCCCTCCCTCCCTCACTCCACTCACTTCCCCCTCCCTCCTCCCTCCCTCCCCCTCCCCTCACTCCCCTCACTCCCCTCACTCCCTACCTCCGCTCCCTTCCTCCCCATCACCTACCTCGCCCACCCCACATGCACGTGCCTATAGCGGATACATGGGCGGCGGCCGGTAAATAATCCATCTAGAAGACAGCGGCGCGGGTCAACCCCCCCCCCCCCCCCCCCCCACCCTGTCCTCCTGCTGTGCTGTAGGCCTGTCCCCCCGTGCGGCACCAAGGACGCTGGTATGCCGTGCTACACATCCCGTCATCCCGCTACTGCTACTGCTACTAGTACTACCTGCTGCATGACCAGGGCCGTGGTCCATGACTACTTAATACGTTTTGAATACAAGAGTCACTATTCTTAAAGCGGCATAATCACCATGCATATCCCACTCACAATTCTAGTACTGTTCTAGTCTACTATGTGGTAAAGTGTGAATGGTAAAAAAACGATAGGATGCTGTATTTCAGCGTCAGCTTCAAATGAAAATAAATTTATATGAATGCCAATTACATTAATACCACTCTGATGTATTTCACTCATGGGGGCTGGGGCGCATCCCACTCAGCCTGCGGCTTCGTGGGATACTGCCCCAGCTCCCACTCGATAAAAGCAGCAGACACGGTATTAATGGGTGTTGGCATTTGTCTATATATATATAGTCTGTTTACATCGTTCTCCACGAGGGGGTAGGCCGAATGTAATACGACCCAGGGTCCATCGATGTAAACAGGTTCTTCCGTTGCATTTATTACATGTTGAAATAGTTTCTAAATTTGTCAAAATAGTTTCTAGGCCATGAAATACAGCATCCTATCGTTTAAAAAAAAGTATTTAAAGGGGCAATTTCACCACTCGCACTTTACCACATAGTAGACTAGAACAGTACTAGAATTGTGATTGGGATACGCTTGGTGATTATGCCACTTTAAGAATAGTGACTCTTGTATTCAAAACGTATTAAGTAGTCATGGATAAGGTTAGGGCGTCCGATCTGGGTAGGACATTCTCCAAGCAGTACATGCTAGCTCTCTACATTAACATTGCTAAAACTCTGTACAAGTCAATGACACAGCGTGGAAAGTGTGCTGTCAGGGGAACAGCTTGGAGAGTGTGGTGTCAGGGGAACAGCTTGGAGAGTGTGGTGTCAGGGGAACAGCTTGGAGAGTGTGGTGTCAGGGGAACAGCTTGGAAAGTGTGGTGTCAGGGGAACAGCTTGGAGGATGTGACGTTGGTAACACAGCTTGGAGAGTGTCCCGTCAATGATACAGCATGGAGAGTGTGGTGTCAGTGACACAGCTGGGAGAGTGTGGTGTCAGAGGCAAAGCTTGGAGAGTGCAGCATCAGTTGCTGAGTTTGGTATGCACTACGTTTCTCACTATAGTAAGACACCAAACCAGCGTGACCTTCCCGTAGGTCCTTGCAAGCAAGAGGCTTCAGGGGAAGTTCAGGAGGCTGAAGCTGGTTCTTGGTAGGGTATGGGCTTAGGTAGGGGACAGACCACTACAAGCAGACACTTCAGTGCTTAACGAATTCACCAACTGATACAGCTTGGAGAGTGTGGTGTCAGGGGTACAGCTTGGAGAGTGTGACGTTAGTACCATAGCTTGGAGAGTGTGACGTCAATGACACAACTTGGAGAGTGTGACGTCAATAACACAGCTTGGAGAGTGTGACGTCAGTAACACAGCTTGGAGAGTGTGACGTTAGTACCACAGCTCGGAGAGTGTGGCGTCAATGACACAGCTTGGAGAGTGTGACGTCAGTAACACAGCTTGGAGAGTGTGACGTCAATGACACAGCTTGGAGAGTGTGACGTTAGTACCACAGCTCGGAGAGTGTGGCGTCAATGACACAGCTTTGAGAGTGTGACGTTAGTACCACAGCTCGGAGAGTGTGGCGTCAATGACACAGCTGGGAGAGTGAGGCGTTAATGGCGGCCTGGTCACCACTAGGACCCTGAGGCTCCAGCCGCCCAATATCCTGCCCCGGTAGACTCTAATATGGCTTCGTGGAGGGTCTCTCTCTTTGTGGGGCCATGAGCACACACAACACACAGGCTGCCCACTGTGGTAAGCCCAATACCAGCCCTGATATCAAATTCTGAAATTTACCATCGAATAATAAAAACATTGATATTGAATAAATATTGAATATGTGAGATTCAATATTCAATAATCGAGGAGGAATGATTAATCAGATTTCGATATTGAAGTGTTTGTATCAGAGTTTGGTTATCAAACTCTTGCATCGACATCGTTCAGGGTTTGATGGTCAGTATGCAGGCTTCAATATTAGAGTTATCCATTGTAATGAAGTATACAATAACATCTCATAACAAATGCTGATATCAATTCGAAAGAGTTTATATCAAATATAGAAGCGCTGATAAGACATGCATGGCTTGCCATAGCTGGGCCTACCGTAATGTGCACATAGCCCCAACAGCCGACAGGGCCAAAAAAAAGGTTTGTTTCAGGTCACCCAACCGACCCTATCAAAACAGGGCCGACCCTACGTTTTTTTATGCAATTTTAAAGAAATTTCTGTATTTTTCCCCTTTTTCGGTCAATTTTTGGGTTTTCGGAGAGGCCGGCCAGTACTTTCATGTTTAAAAAAAAGTATAAAAAAAAGATCCGACCTACCGACCCTACATTTTTTGCCCATGTTACCTGAAACAAACCTTTACTTTTTGGCCCAGGGTGGTAAATCGACGCTGGACAGGCCCGGGTTGTCCCTGCCGCGTAGGAAATTAAAGTTTCAGTTGGCCGCCACCCGCTGGTGGCGCTACGATCGATGCGGCCTGAAAAGGAGGCTGGGGCAGGTTGGACGTTGACACTCTCACTGGGGGCTGTTACAGAAAAAACAGCCATCATGATATTCCCAAGGAAGGCTCTGGGGACAGCCAGTATGACCTTGAACTTGGATTTTGCTGGGTTTTGGCAGTCCATGTACAGTGGTTAGCTTGGAACTAGCGAACAGGAACCAGAAATGGAACCAGAAAGTATGATGGGAAATACAGGTAAAATTACAAGCATACATTCCGGTTCCTGTCCACTGGTTCCAAGCTACCAGCAGGGATTGCCCAAACCCAGCAAAATCCCAAGTTCAAGGTCATATTGGCTGTCACCACAGCCTTCCTCCGGAAGGATTTGGGAACGAGAGTACAATCACAATAGCGTAAAAATAGCGAACTTATGCTAATGCTTAATGATTCTTTTTATAAATTACTCTAATATCTAACAAATTACATTAGTATTAGCGAATACTTAATAAGTTCTTCTGCTAATATCTTCAAAATTTATGCTAATGCCTCGAGATTTATGTTTTTTTTTGCTAATGAAGGCTAATAGCGTGTTTTTTTCTGTAACACCTATAACAAAAAATATTGTAAACAATCTATTTTGTAACACTTCTTTACACCATCAAATCATCACTGTTTTCTCGCTCGCCTTCATTTCTGAACTATGGGAACCACTTTCATCTTTGCCAATCCTCCGCAGGAGGCTGTTAAAGAACAAAATTTACATTACGGAGTGTAATTAGGCAATGCTTAACGTTTAAAAAAAAATTTACGTTAGTGTTTAAAAGCTTTGTACGAAAGCTGGTGGTCGTCCAAGGGTGCAAGTTAGCTGGACGATTCAGCTATGTATAAGGGCTGCATGAATCCTTCACTGCTATATGTAAGGGCTGCATGAATACTTCACTGCTATATGTAAGGGCTGCATGAATCCTTCACTGCTATATGTAAGGGCTGCATGAATCCTTCACTGCTATATGTAAGGGCTGCATGAATACTTCACTGCTATATGTAAGGGCTGCATGAATCCTTCACTGCTATATGTAAGGGCTGCATGAATACTTCACTGCTATATGTAAGGGCTGCATGATCCTTCACTGCTATATGTAAGGGCTGCATGAAACCTTCACTGCTATATGTAAGGGCTACATGAATCCTTCACTGCTATATGTAAGGGCTGCATGAATACTTCACTGCTATATGTAAGGGCTACATGAATCCTTCACTGCTATATGTAAGGGCTGCATGAATACTTCACTGCTATATGTAAGGGCTGCATGAATCCTTCACTGCTATATGTAAGGGCTGCATGAATCCTTCACTGCTATATGTAAGGGCTGCATGAATCCTTCACTGCTATATGTAAGGGCTGCATGATCCTTCACTGCTATATGTAAGGGCTGCATGATCCTTCACTGCTATATGTAAGGGCTGCATGAATCCTTCACTGCTATATGTAAGGGCTGCATGAATACTTCACTGCTATATGTAAGGGCTGCATGAATCCTTCACTGCTATATGTAAGGGCTGCATTATCCTTCACTGCTATATGTAAGGGCTGCATGAAACCTTCACTGCTATATGTAAGGGCTGCATGAATACTTCACTGCTATATGTAAGGGCTACATGAATCCTTCACTGCTATATGTAAGGGCTGCATGAATCCTTCACTGCTATATGTAAGGGCTGCATGAATCCTTCACTGCTATATGTAAGGGCTGCATGATCCTTCACTGCTATATGTAAGGGCTGCATGATCCTTCACTGCTATATGTAAGGGCTGCATGAATCCTTCACTGCTATATGTAAGGGCTGCATTATCCTTCACTGCTATATATAGCAGTGAAGGATAAATGCAACCCTATGCATGAATCCTCCACTCCTTTACTTAAGTGATATTAAGCAAAATGAATCTTACAGACTTGAGAAATGGACCCCAGGGGAACATGTGCTAAGGCACCCCTCTATGTGTAAGAGTAACTTAGTAAGACCCTAAGTATGGCGTGTGTAGCATGACCATGTGGACTAGATACACCCGGGCAGGTCCCAGGGCCGGATGACGTCACTATCGCCCCCTGGTGTCCTGCTACAACACTAGTATGTACCGGGCAGACAGTGGCGCCCCCAGTGGCGGATCAAGGTACCAGATGGTGCCGCCACACTGACACTAAATATAAGCACCCAAGTTAAAGACCAAAATCCACGGCGGCAGGAATCTGCGTTAAAATGGTTTCGCGGCCCTGCCGCCTCTATATCGCCGCTATTTCGCACTGCCGCGCCTTTTTCGCCCCTGTAATGCCGTGGACTTTGGCGGCACCGGCGCGAAAAAGGCGCGACAGGGCGAAATAGTGGCGATATAGTGGCGGCAGGGCCGCGAAACCATTTTAACGCAGATTCCTGCCGCCGTGGATTTTGGGCTTAAGGTGGCTAGACCCCATTGCAAACATGTTAACTGCGCAGGTCAGTGCGCATATGCACATGTAGTTGTCTCAATAGACACCAGGGGGTGCCTTTGGTCATCTTTTGGTATATCAGATATATATTTTCATGTATTGTCAAAATTACCCTCCAAGACCTGACCGAGCCTTGAACCCAGGGTCTCCTGCATGTGAGTCGAAGGCTTTACCCCTACTCTACTGGGGCTCTGGTAGTAGGCATGCTGAAAGCTATACCTGTACCACATCAAGACTGTGTGCTCCATTTATATATTTTTTGTTTCAAACACCAAAAACCTTTAAAATATGCAGGGGACCATATGTTCAAAATATTGTCTTTGTGTGTAAAAGATTATAAACTATATCCTGAGTGAACTATAGGGAGAGTTAATTACTTTAAGATGCTATTCCATGCACATATGTACTATCTCAATATGATCCTATTATAGATCACTCCAAACTCAAAGCCAGATATCTCAGAAACTAGCTGGGGACCCCCCTATTTTCTTTACACCATTTGAGACTACTTATGATATGGGCCTCATGGCGAAAATCCTGACGAAATCTAATTACTTCTACACTATGGGGACTACCCACCTTAAGCCTGGGCTCCACTACGGCGGCACAGGTACCTGCGAAACATGGCGATCTTTTTTTATGTTTTGATTTTCACATTTTGCTTCATTTCGCTTCATTCCGCCTCATTTCGCTTCATTTCGCTTCATTTCGCGGCAATTTCGCGGCAATTTCGCGGCAGTTTCGCGGCAGTTTCGCGGCAGTTTCGCGGCAGTTTCGCGGCAGTTTCGCGGTGTAGTAGCCGCTGTCCTCCATGAGAGTATATTTTGCATATAGGTTATTCCAACAGTCGCTTACCCTCATGTCTTTTAGTGGGTATATCCCGGTTATCAATATATTTTGGGAATTTTGACAAGGCAAAAGCATAAAAAGGTAAATGAATTAATCTTCTTTTTTCCCAAATATAATGGTGTTATGTAGCTGTTCTGTGTTCATTTCAGGGTTTCTCTCTAATTTGACTTTATAAACGATTCATTTTGAATATTGAATATAGCACTAGGTAACATTAGTCCAATTGAAAGACTATCAAAAATAGAACCACACAGGGCAGTAAGCTCCTAGTTTCTCCAAATTAACACACTCACCCTTCTGTGGGAAATGCTTTATTTGTCAAATCCTTACATGGAATTAAAGTATAGGATCTTGGCTATACGACAGTGTGATTATATAACTGAAATTCCCTCTAATTCTCATGTATCATGCCGAAATGCATGTTAAGGCATAGAAATGGCCCTTTTCCCGGCTCTGTGCGGTGCAGGTAAACACCCTATTACCTGTGAGAAACATTTGAACACATCTTGTTGTTGTCGTTTATGATGCTTAGCCCAGGATGTAGTGACCAAGCTCGCACCACCTCGACCTCGTTTCCCGAGCGTCATCGCTGGCACCAAAGGTTGCTGGTTAAAATAGTTCCTGTGCGCTTGGTGCTGTTGTATTAAAAGTGCAGATGGGTACCGCGTACGAATCCCCCCAATATACGGGGGAAGTGATGCGGTCATGGCCTCCTAAATACCAGCGATGTCGCTCGGACTTTGTCCAAGCGCGAGTTGGGGCCAGCTTGTGTAGTGACTTACCAACATAGTGGTAAAAGTTGCTACCCAATGAAACACAGTAGGGCTAGAGGCCTCAGACAGGGAATTCCGGGGTCACTGAGTAAATCCTTACTGGAAGAAGTAAATACTAGATGAGTTCTGGGTGGTCAAAATAGCTTGGGAAATTTGCTAAAATTCTGTAAACATAAATACAAATTGCCCTTAGCATATCTTGATTGAGATAACACCTCAAAATATGTGATTATTGCAAGGATAGGCCTATATTTGAATGTTCATTTAGGTTTGGTCTGAAATGAATTTATTCACTACATATCTGGTCAATTATGGAGGTTCATTCACGTTAGAGGCCAGCATTTCAGATTTTGGTAAACAAAGACACCCTATATTTTTATATATAGTGTATGAAGGATATCAAAATATAGTGAGATTTGATTTCCCTGTCTGAGACCTGCACACAGCAAGGTGATAGCACTATTAGCTGTATTACTTCTCAGTTTTTCCAGCAGGTGGCAGCAAACTAGCAGAGAGCGTGATCAGAAGGCCTCTCTGTGGGACTCAAACCTCTGACAGGGGCGTCACTCCCCAGCAGATGCTTGGTCCAGACTCAAATATGAAGACATAAGGTGCTATACGTAATGCTCTGGTGGATAAAGATGCCTGTATATATATATTATACAGAGACGTCTGTACAGTAACTGATCTAGGTGGTTGGCACCATCTCTTGCTACATAAGGCCAAATTTGAAAAAAGGTGTGTTTCAGGTTACCCGACCCTACCTAGGAAAAAAGGGCCGACCCTAGGAATTTTTATCCAATTTTGAAAAAATATTGATACTTTAGGTCATTTTAGGGCAATTTAAGAGTTGTTCTGATAATTCACGAGTCGAGGCGGTCGTCGGCGAGGCGGCATTAAAGTTCACGAGTCAATTTCTAGGTACTTTTGAGGCCAAAGTAAAAAAAAAAAAATTAAAAAAAAAAAAAAAAAATCGGACCTACCTACCCTAGATTTTCAGACCATGTAACCTGAAACACACCTCTTTTTTTTTTGCCTATCTTTAGAAGAAGGACATTGGGCTTTATACCTTGACTGAGCAATCCCTTTTAGCTTTTTTCTTTACAACATTTGAAAAAAATAAGGTTAAATCCGGTATAGTATATTAAATAACATACAACCAGAATCATTTTAAACGGCAATAGAATTTAATTGGACTGTTTGCACTTTTAATAGGGTAATTGAAGTTACAACAGTTCTAGTAGTTAATGGATTCTTTACCCACAAAGTCAAACAGAGTTGATAGTAGTATTTATTACAGATGAAAGGATAAACAGGACAATTAGAAGTTAACTGGAACTAGAACAACGATCTACATTCAATTGCATTCAGCAGGTTTTATCATATATACATGCAATTGTATCATGATCATTTATTCTTAACGGAATAATTGATTGGATAGTTCTATTATTCTCAGACCGTTCCTTCTTTGAGAAGTATCAACTTTTCTGAGGGAACAGTAATGCTGGCACAATGATATGAGTGGCGAGGTGACCCAGAAGATCTGATGACTGAGTGAAGCCATTCACACATGTAGCACAGCTGGAGTAGTTCTGACCAGTGTGAATGGCCATGTGTGATGTTAAACCCATGTGGTCCCTACACTGCTGTCCACAATGGGGACACTTGTTTGGCTGTATAGTTTGTTTAACTCCTGGTCCAGACCAACCATTTGGTTTGCAGTGTGTCCTCATATGCCTGTTAAGGTTACGCTTATCTGTGTACTGTTTTTCACATTGAGAACACTTGTAAGTATGTTTTCTCCCGTGGGTCATTATGTCACTCCTTAAGTCAGCTGACTGTGTGAACTGCCTACTACCACAGTTTGAACACACAGGAGGGTTCTCTCCTAAGTGTTTATTTGAGTTTTCTGCAAGTCTAAATTCCTTACATAGTGAACATTCAAGCACCTTTTGTCCCGTGTGAGTCGTCATAATGTGTTTCATTAGTCTGCTTTTAATGCGGTAACATTTTCCACACTGAGAACACTTATGTGGTTTACCGTCTGTATGGGTGGCCACGTGTGCCCGTAGAGTTCCCCCATCTGTAAACTGTTTACCACATTGGGAACACTCATGAGGCTTTTCTCCCATGTGGCTCATGACATGTTTGTCCCTACTTTTTGAGAATCTGAAACGCCTTTGACAAACGGGACATTCATAGTGTAACGCTCCCATGTGTGTCATCATATGCCGCTTTAAGGTTCCAGGCTGCGTAAACTGCTTATCGCATTGAGAACACGCGTGAGGTTTCTCTCCTGTGTGGATCCTCATATGTATTGTTAATTGTTGTTTGTATCTACCCCGATAATCACATTGGGTACATGGGTAGGGTCTCTCATCTGTATGGATCATCATATGTCCCTTTAAGCGACTTGCAACTGTAAACTGTTTACCACATTGCGGACACTCATGAGGTTTATCCCCTGGGTGGTTTAGCACGTGTCTTCTCAGGTCCTCTGAGTGACCAAAACCTTTAGAGCACACAAAACACTTGAAAGGTTTCTCTCCCGTGTGGGTCCGCAGGTGGCGCTTGATGTGTACCACAGAGAACTGTTTATCACAGTACGGACACGTGCGGCATCGTATCTGTGTGTGGGCCATCCTGGGGGTGCAGAGGGGTCCCGCTGATGTCGGAAAGTCGCCGAAATCAAGGGGTCCAGGTCGCAAAGTCGCTTTTTTGGACCCTTTATCCTATTGTCATTTTTGCCCAAAATACCCTGTGTCTAGTAGTTTTTTGGGAGGTTCCCCGATATCTGTATCCAGCCGTGGAACAGATTTGATTTGCCGTCGTCCTGTGAGGCCAGTCAACTTCACACCAACCCCTACTTTCATCAGGCACTTTGTAGGTCCCCTTTGTAGAACGTACAGGGTTGTATATACCAGGATCTCCGTTCTCCGTGAAACCACTTTGACTGCAACATTGCACTTCCATTCCTGCAAGAAAAGAAAAATCATCAATTGAATGCATTATATATATATTTTGACGTATTTAATTCATATTACCAAAGTAGAAGTCATTATATATGGATACAGCCCCTCCCCCTGTATGCGCCTCTAGAAGGCTGGTAGCATAGTGTATGCATATGGGATTGATTAAGAGACATCCTACTCGATTTAGCCAGAGGAGCTAAACAGCCGGGGGGCACTGGGTAAACTTTTATACAAATGTGTGAGGCTGGCCGTTATACTGTTACAATAAAATGTTCCTATGGAAGGTAGTTTCAACAACGATATCAGAAAAAAAAATCAAGTACACCCTGTTTAAGTAGGCTAGATATCAAGATGGCCTCAGAACTGCGAGATATACTAGATTTCATCATGACTCACTGGTGACATCTGATGTAGCATCTTGGCAATAGGTTTATATAGGGATATGAAGCAGTGCCATGGACACTAGCATTTTACTATATGTGTCTGTGGGGTTAGAGGGTGATACATACTCTTATCTGATAGCCATGGGATTCCCCTTTCATTTGATACCATGTTAAGCCTGTTTTGAATTTCAAATCCAAAGTTCTGGGACCCCAGAGAGCCTTTTCATAAGTTTTGGCTTTTTAACGATGGCGCCAAGATTTAAACTAGCAGTGTACACCTTTTGGATATCAGGGGGAACTACTGTAGCCACTACATGTTGCCACTCCCCCTTTAGCTACGGTTAGCATATAGGCCTCTACCGGGATCGGACTTGTTCCTGCAGCCACGGTGTTTACATTGACATCAGCAATCTTGGTGAGACCTTGGTCCTGCTCTCGTATTGTAGCCTGTTCCCCGGAAGCTATGGTGTGTGAGTGGCTGGTCACTGCCTAAGTCTCACGATAAATTGCGAGCTCAGAACTAACATGGCCGCCCATATGGAGAAATCCGATTCATCGCTATAAGGGCATGGGTGCTGGGAATCACCTTCTGTACATTACGTAATCACTTCAGGTGACCTAGTACCCCCACTCACTTGTCTCGGTCTATACCAGAGGTTAGAGTTTCCTCTTTGCTACGTCACAGGGTCTGGACCTAACACAGACAACCACGTGTTTGGGTAGTTTCACCATAATAGTACCATTACCCCTTACTGTATTTTAATATATTCTAATTGGGTCCTAATAATTCTCAGTCTTCACTATAATGATACATGGTACATGTATAAGACAATGTCGATCTCATTTAGACAGATATGTCTATTTTTATGATAATTCCGATGTATGTATCAATTCGACTGGGTGAGATATGGTTCATATACCCTGTAAAGTTTTACCCACGTGGCTTTTGTTTACCCCCCACTGTTCTATTATTGGGTGCTATCTACAACTCTAACCTTTGCTATAGCACTACATACTTAGTTATGCTATGTCACAGTGTGGGCAAACAAAGGCAACGCATGCTTAGGTAACCTCACCATGATGGCCACACGCAAGGGGAATTACATTAAAGTCTATTTGTAATTGTCACTGGGTTATAGTAACTAAGAAATTCACTCTACTATGTAGAATATTAAATGTATGTGTTCATATGCATCTCGTGATACATGTATGACTATTAATATTGATCTAGTGGTCTATTTGCCCACCACACCACGCATATAAATAGAACAATTAAGTATATATCTAACTTGACCTATACCATCCCCCCACCTCCACAGGTCGTCACCTCACCTGTCCCCGCCTGGCTAGTGGTGGTAGGAGGGTAGGTCAGAATACAACGAATTGTCGACATTATAAAGGGCACTACATTGGAAACTCTATAGAGCCATAAGGTCGCCATAGGTGACGACTTTAGGGCAATCACTGTGCATGTGTCGACAGCACGTACCACCGTGTCATTAGGGTCGTCACTAGTGATGACCCAGGGTCGTCATATTGAGGACCTTTAGCCCTAATATGAGGTGTTCACTATGATGACCTGTGGTCGTCATAGTGAACACGTGTATGTTTATTATGTATGCCAATTGTTTCAATGTAATGTGAAAGTAGTTTTGGGACATTACCCCTTCCCTCATCATAAATGAGCCTTGTAAGACCTAGGATGAATATCAAGGTAGATACGCAACTGGATGAGAATGCATCCATCACATTATTGCATAGTGGAGCCCTCTAGAGAGAAATGGTGATCAATGTGACGACCTTTGCTCATCTAAATGGCATGACGACCATAAAGTCGTTAGCAGTGACGACCTTTGCTTAGGGCTGGGTTTTCAGTGTACGTTCTGGCTTTAGGCAGAGGTATCACAGTTGGTTAGGGAGTGGGCATTATTTATTTACAGGGGAGCCATGGGGGAGGGGTTTTCCAGTGGATTTTGGGGTTTGGGCAAACAGATATCGACCTCTCTAGAGATGGCGGTGTGCAGAAAATTTTCACACGTTTTCAGCAAAAACGCCAGCACATTACTATAGTTTCAATGAAGGGCGGGGCGAAAAATTCAACAAGTCTGGAGGGGGGATACCTGAAAAATGTCAATGTGGCATGAGGGGGGGGGGGGGGGGGTCGGGAAAATGTTCACGCTCTCATGCGAAAAAAAAACCTGCTGTTAAATACCGTGAAACCCCTTCTTTAAGACAACCCCGCCTTTAAGACGACCCCCTACTTTGAGATAAAAATCCGTCTTGTAGGAAAAAGACTTTAAAATGGTTCTTTCTTTGATCCTATTGATAAAACCCCACCTTTAAGACGACCCCCTATTTTGAGATGAAAATCCGTCTTGTAGGAAAAATAAATACCAAAATAAATCCGTCTTAAAGGCGGGGTTTTACGGTAATGACCACTCCCTCACCTATAAGTCAGAGAATTGTGAGGCAGTTCTAGGTTCGTTATGGTAAGGATCTTAGAAGGTGGGAGGTGCATAACACAGCCTGTGGGCGGGTCCTGGTACATACCAATCATAGCGTAGGGCACAAATTGGATACACTCTGATCAGGACAATGCCTCTTTAACGATAGCGTTTTTACGATAGCTGAAATGGACAAAACTGAGTGTATTTCATAAGTTGATTTAAGGTATTTCAGCTCTCTTAAAAATGCAATAGCACATGTCATTTTAACGATAGCTGCCTTATGAAACACACTATAATTTTAGCAAATTCGCTATCTTAACTCCAAATGTGGCTCTAGTGTGTTTGAAGTTCTGATATATTGGACACATGCATAGATACATCATATAAAGTTTTCCATCAAATACAAGTAGATATCATTCAGGAAAATCAATTTTATATATTCTTAAAGTCTAGGTTTTGGAAATTAACGATAGCAAGAAAATGAGTCCAAAATCGGTGGTAAAACTCAAATAAATCTTTATTAGTCGATTTCTTTTACATCATTGATTTCTTTTCACTATATCTGAGATAGAATCTCATTGCTGCATGTATTAGATTGTCCCATCATCGATATCTCATAAATAAAACATTTTTTCTTTTATCAGCAGGGGTCAAGGTCTAGATAAATATGGTTTATGAAAGCAAAATCGCTCTCTTTAAATCAAAATCGCTCTCGTTAGATATCAGTTCGCTCTCGTAAAAACGCTATCGTAATTCCTTATGAAATACACTCAATTGAGCTTTTTAACGATAGCGGATGCATTTAACGATAGCGAAATTAACAATAGCGGCTTATGAAACACACAAAAGTTACGATATTGTAAACTTGGCTTATGAAAAGGCTCTCAGCCTAACTGCCTACAGCCCATGCAGCCTGACTACACTCTACAGCACCTAGCTGGTAGTTCGACACTCCTACCCCTGTAACAGGGGTAGTAACCATGTGCCTTTGGGCTGTCCAAGTCACTCTGCCAATCTGGCAGAGTAGCTATTTTGATGGAAGTATTCAGTCTTCAGTCTAATGCTTCCAGCCACATGTCCCTCATTGTGAACCCACCTGTTCACCATCCACAAGGCATTCCTAATACATGAATAGATCTATAATCCTGGCATTGTTTGATGTCAACTCCACTCCTCTTGGACACCCCTCCCACCACTTCTCCCTGCTGCTGATATCAAAATGTGTGACATACACTAACATTGACATGTTTGCAGCAATACAAGTATGCTGGACATGTAGAGTACCTTTTGGGGAACATGATTGACAACTTTGAGGGACTGACAGCGAGTACATTTGTGAGAACAACACCCTTTTTATTCCCACTATAGGATCCCTATGTAGCTGCAGTCTGGCGCAGTAGCGCCAGATGTGTCGGACTACTAGCTGGACTAGTGTGAGTGTCCTGAAACTGTGTACTATCACTCACAGTGCCAGCATCTGGGTGAACATGGCTAATGAATGAGAAAGTATAGGTCCATGAACAGCAACTCCCCTGCCATTATGGGTCCGTGAATCAAGGCTCACCTGTACCTAACACCTGTATACTGTTGTTGTTGTTGTCTGATGCATGATAAGCTGGCCCCAACTCGCGCTTGGACGCGTCCGAGCGACATCGCTGGTATTTAGGAGGCCATGACCGCATCACTTCCCCCGTATATTGGGGGGGATTCGTACGCGGTACCCATCTGCACTTTTAATGCAACAGCACCAAGCGCACAGGAACTATTTTAACCAGCAACCTTTGGTGCCAGCGATGACGCTCGGGAAACGAGGTTGAGGTGGTGCGAGCTTGGTCTGATGATGCTAACCCCGGATGTTGTAACTGACCCATATTAAATGGTAGACGTTGTCACCCACTGAAACACACCAGGGATAACTCCATGGTGTACGGCAAGGTGGCAGCACTGCTTCAATGCTACCATGCAATACACTGTAGTGTTGGCCATCAGACCTGGCTGCTCCAAGTATATATACTATATAGCAGGTTATAATCCAGATTATATCCTTCAAGATCCATTGTAACTACAATACACAATAAATAATAGATGTACGGCTAAGGACTGTATCATTAGGGTTGTTGTTTATTGTAGTTATAATGGATCTTGAAGGATACAATCATGGTTGTAGCCATTTGCATAGTATATATAGTTATGTAAAGCTGGAGCCGCTAGGTCCGATGGCCACTAGCCTCTTGCTGCTAGCACCAGCCGATTGCAACAAATGGATCTCTGTGGCAAAAAAGCTCAAAACTTTAGCTATTGATTCTTCTGTATCGATACAAAATCGTACTTCACCTCAGAGGGTTGGCTGGAAATGGGAATTAAATTCGAGGTGGATAATCGTTTTCCAAGATGTGGAATTATACTTTAATCAAAATCAAGTGTAGCCCAAGGAAAATAGTTGGTGGGTGTAAAGGACTCCCCAATGTTCATACCCAAGGACTGGGCAGTACTCGGTGAGTCCGCTCACGAAAAACGGGGTTAAAACGTTTTCAATCGCTATTACAGAGTTTGGGGGAAGACCTTGAAAGATAGATTGTCCACAAAAAGGGAATATAACCATTACTTCATTTGGAAACGTTAGGAAAGCGTGTTTGTTATCAGCTGGGCAACCCTTAAGAACAAATTGAGTCCTTTTTTTTATCATCACATAATATTATAGTGCAGATCACCAATAATTCCCTCTCGCTGCCGTGTATTGAAGTTTGCTAGGAACCCTGCACTATGATATCTCAACAGTTTTTGCTGTGTAAGTGAGTATGGACGTCCTTACTTTGTATATGTCTATATTATATGTGATTGGCTTCATTTGAAAGACTCCACATTAGAAACTTGGTCAATAAAAACGTTTTCAAACTTTAAAAAAACATGTGAAGTCAAACATTTTGATTTCTGGTAGGCGGACTCGTTATATATACATATATACAGGTTTATAAACATGATAGATTGTATTTAATTTCTCAGATGACAAGAAAGGGACAGTGTGTTTCATAGAATGGTATTGGCCTGGCTTTAACGGCTATTGGAGTTTGGAGAGACAATCTCAGATCATGACTCAAACAACGTTCATTGTGATGATTTCTGATGACCGAAAATAATCTTTTCATCTATACCCCCCTCTCCACCCCCCGATCCCTATTCCCGACACTGTAAATAGTTAGTGTAGGTACACAGTAGAATCTACTGTAGATCTACAGTAGGATCTACTGTAAAATGGATTTACAGTACAATCTACTGTAGATTTACAGTAGATTCTACTGTTTACCTACAATTAACTGTACACATACAGTAGAATCTACCGTACACCTAAAAAAATGGCAACCAACTCTGTACAGTGGATATAATCCTTAACCAGACGTAGCTGTGGACTCACTTTGATCCATAAATAATGTACCTTCCCTATAACCCAAAAATAATTAAAGGTGTGTGCATGTGTGTCTGTCATCTACACAGTGTGACACAATCCAAACATTAATTACCATTAACCAAAAGCCCATTGAACCGCAAACCTCCCGGTGTTTAGATCTCCTGTGGTATGCATGTTTCTACCAATTAATAGCACCCGCCATTTTAATGCTGTGTGTTTGAATGAGCCCATCTGGATAAGTGCATGGTGGGATACATTCACTAAGCCGACCCCTATTATAGCGATGACTCTGGTTTCTCCGTATGGGCGGCCATGTTAGTTCTGTGCTCGTAACCTATCGTGAGACTTAGGCAGTGACCAGACAGTCACACACCATAGCTTCCGGGGAACAGGCTACAATACGAGAGCGGAACCAAGGTCTCACGAGATTGCTGGTGTCAATGTAAACAGTGTGGTCACGGGAACAAGTCTGCACCAGTTAGAACGCTATACTGCTGACGTTGTGACTGTGGTAACATTAAGGATGTGATTTTCACGCACATTCCAGATCATAATGTGATCTAAATGATAACATTGTCCATTTAAAAAGATACATAGGCCCCATATTTGGATCAGTCATGACAAGGCAACCATGCACTATAATCCCAGTCTGCCATGGTTGGGAGTGTTCATTTATTAATTACAGGGAGGGATGGTGAGATTTCATGCGGAGGCGTGAACATTTTTTTATACCCCCCCCCCCTCGAAAGTGTGTAGAATGTTTCATGGCCACCCCTTGGCGAAGGCGGCGAACATTTTTCGCCCCACCCCCTTTGAACTATAGTAACACACAGGCTTTTATGCTTAAAGGGGGCTGAAATTCTTCTGCCCCCCCCCCTCAAGAGGGGTCAGATTTTTTTACGCCTCCTCCCCTTAGGAAGGGTTGGACATTTTTACGCCCCCCCCCCCCAAACCCACCACCCCCTGTAACTAATACATGAACACTCCCTTATATAATACCAAAGGAAAATTGTGCATTTTTGGTTACATAATATAACCATTTAAAACTGTAAAACTGTAAAATATTTAAATGTTTTCGGTGAATCGGTACAGAAATGCAGGTTTGGGTGTGTAATCTGGGGTTGTGGAGACGTTGTAGTCATGTCACATCTCATGTAAAGCCTTGTCATGCATGCTAATACACAATGTGGCTGTTGTCGTGAACATGGGATATAGACAACAGTTCATGAGTTTTAGTCTGTTGGCTGCCCAGCTAACAAAAGAATGTTATTTTACGTCAAAACGTTATGCCATTCTAAAGAGCCTTAGAAAAACGTTGACATATAACGTTATAAAATGGTGTATAACGTTATTTGTTTACTGGGTGAGTTATCTCTAGACTAGTTCCAATCCCGACGCTCCGCTTTTGGACCAGTAACCGTACAGCGTTGTAACGGGTTACGTCGCCGCGTTCTGTAACCAATCACCCCAAGCTGGCCCCATCTCGCACCATTTTAAATAGCGCAATTAGAGAGCGCCGCTCCGAGCGGACCGCACGGTTACTGGTCCCTAAGTGAGGCGAGCGGTAGCGGCAGGAGCGCATGGGATTGGAACGAGTCTAAGTTATCTCACGAGTTGACCAAGGGGCCGTATTGGCCAACAAGTGAGATAACCTGGTCAACAGAATCAAACCAGTGCTCCTTTGTATTTGATTCTTATGGTTTTTGATTCAAAATATCAAAATTATGATCAGGGGAGCCTAAAATAGCGTTTTTTCTATGCTGTTCAAATGTAAACAAACCGCCATTCTTGATGACGTCACAGACCGTGAAATATGGCCATGGGTTATTTCACGGCAGGTGTGAAATACACCTTCTTTGGCAAAGTCAATAGGACTACAGTATTCCATAGAAAATAAATAGACAAATGCCAACGTCCATTGATACTGTCTCTGTTGTATTTCATGAGTCGGGGCTGGGGCATTATCCCACGAAGCCGCAGGTGGGGGCTGGGGCAGCCCCCATGAGTGAAATACATCAGAGCAGTATCAATGTAGTAAGCATTTGTGTTTGTTTTTTCATTTGAGGCCATTTAATGAATGAAAACTAACTTTTTCTTAGCCCATTGAATACAGCCATCCCAGTGGGCACAAAATTCAGTTCAATGTTGAATCAACATCCAATCAACATTCAATCAACATTGACAACCGTTTGTCAATGTTGATTCAATGTAATGTGCCCACTGGGATGTTGTATTCAATGTTGGCATTGAACACGGCCCTTCAGTGCTAAAGCCTAGGACATCTTGTATTTAAAAAAATGATATAGCAATGTGAGATCCTATTATAGATGTGCGTTAGACGGATACGGTTGCATGTCAAATGAAAAATGTATACATTCCTGAATAGCTGGTTAAGAAGTACCGTGAGATGATTATTTCACATGAGAATTATTAATGTATATATATATATATATATATATATATATATATATATATATATATATATTTGTTCTCCGCCTGTCTGCATACATTTCCTCTGCAGTGTCTAACTTAGCTGTATACTTACCTGTCTATCTAACTGCCTATTCATTCCCCACTTATTTTTAATGACCTCCCTATTAATGTAGTAAATACCAGTCTACTAATACTTCTCTGCACTCATTTGTCCGATCTCTCTCTCTATCTCTATCTCTCTCCCTCTCTCTCTCCCCCTCTCTCTTCCTCTCTCTCTCCCTCTCTCTCCCTCTCTGTCTCTGTCTCTCTCTCCCCCTCTCTCTTTCTGCCTCTCTCCCTATCTTTCGTTCTGCCTCTCTCTCTGCCTTTATCTCTCTGTCTCTCCTTCCTTCTTTATTCTGTATGTATAGCTGTGTCTGCCTGTCTGTCTGTCTCTCCCTCCTACTACATCTCTTTTCCCCTGCCCTTGTCTCTCCTATATTTATACATCATCTAGTTTCTACTCCTTCTCTTCATCTCCCCCCATTATTTCTACATACCTCTTTTCCCATGTACCCTCTCTCCGACCCGCCCTCCCACCCATCCCCATTCACCATCTATTTACCAGACTTTGCTGTGGACTCAACAAATATCAAATTGAAAGGCCCTCAGACGGTGGCACCTGTGTACGTCGTGGTAACACATACTAAAGCACGATACCAGCCACAAAAATATGGGTCTGGTGTTCTCCTGCTTAATACCCAGATTCCACTCAGGTCGGGTTTATTCTGCTCTACTCCAAAACCAACACGAGGCACGTAGCTAAGTCGGATCCTGTATCACATATCACAGGGGCTGAGGGATTGGGGGTGGGGGGGGGGGGGGTGTGTGTGTGTTGAGAATGTGTACATTGTCTGATTTTTGACTCCCAAATCATGGCTAAATTGTATCTGTGTGATAATGTGCAGGTAAATGTTTCATAGTTATATATCCATATCATATTTCATAATTTAAGATGTCTAGTACTTGGTTTCCAACCTTGGCTTTGAGTATGAGGGTCAACTGTAATACGACTGTAATACGACTGTAATACGACTGTAATACGACTGTAATACGACTGTAATACGACTGTAATACGACTGTAATACGACTGTAATACGACTGTAATACGACTGTAATACGACTGTAATACGACTGTAATACGACTGTAATACGACTGTAATACGACTGTAATACGACTGTAATACGACTGTAATACGACTGTAATACGACTGTAATACGACTGTAATACGACTGTAATACGACTGTAATACGACTGTAATACGACTGTAATACGACTGTAATACGACTGTAATACGACTGTAATACGACTGTAATACGACTGTAATACGACTGTAATACGACTGTAATACGACTGTAATACGACTGTAATACGACTGTAATACGACTGTAATACGACTGCTCCTGACAGATAAATGTTGTCTTTGCCATTGTAAAATGATATAGATCAAGCTCATTTTATCATCAATACAATTCTTCGATTCAGACAAAAACAACTGTTAGGGCCTGCCTTTCTTGCTCCTCTGAGCAAAGATCTACTTGTAATCACAGTCAGTGGAATTTGGGTGTGAGAGACGTTGCAATGTACATAACGTGTTTTATACAAAATTACACCCAGTCTGACCCAGATCCACTCCACCCTCCAAAAACAACCCACACGTGGATGGGGGGGGGGGGGGGGGGGGTTAGGGCTCAGGAAACTCGAGCTGTTATACAATAATAATTCAGAACTCCTACATTTTTTTTGTCATAGACACATGAGGTTCAGGTCATCATTTCAGTTATTGCTGACAAGGTTATTGCATGACAACGCGATGATCTTCCAGTTAACGTTGCCTCCTTTTATGGGTACATGACATGTCTTTATCTTAGCCAAGTATAATGATTTCTTCCCACATATATCCAGGAATGTTAACAGTCTATACAGACGGAGGGTCATTGGTCATCATGCTACAGCTGAGATATGTATATAAAGGTGCCTAACATTATTCCATTATCGCCTTAAGGTAGGGGGGGTGGTTAGCGCAAAATTTTTGCGGGACCCATCCTAAAAGATGGTACTCATCATGAGAAACGTGAATCTGACCTTCATTTTTGAATTTGAAAGCTCTAACCCCCCCCGTACGCCCCCTCCGAAGATAAAAAGTCGGAAAATATTAAATTAATTCAATTTTAACCCATTTTTTATTTCTACAGGGTTTGTCCTCCTTGAAATGTACATCAAACTACTTTTAGGTGGATAACAAAAATATGAACCAACAAATTGAGGTATTTTGATGTATCTGAAAAATTCAAGATGGCCGCCATTGGCAAAATACACCATTTTTCAACCCGACTATCAATTTTTGTATTCCCATGTGGCCAACCTCACATAAAACTTATATAAAAGTACTTTGACATGGCCTACTACCCCAAAATGAAGGATTTTGAAGTTCCAGAAAAATCCAAGATGGCTGCCATAAGCCAAAAACGACATTGTAAATTCATAGATCATTGAATATCATTCTCTGCAGAAGAAAATTTCTTCTAACTAAGATCTGAGGTATAAAAGGGGTCCTGGACCCTGGTTATAGAAGGGGGGGGGGTAGAACATGTAGGCTTATGGGACCCCCTGAAATTTGCCAAGATCATACAACAAAATACACAAGATTTACACACCTTTCCTATTCCACATAGAGAAAGCTGGGAACAGGGGATGAGGGATAGGCCTCCAATAATAAAAGAGGATAGTCAAACACTTTTCTATACACATCATATAAATGCATTTATAGGGTCAGTGTGCATCAGCCCCCTTGGACCCCCTAGTAATAATTTTCTCCTAGACCCCGGATGATCCTAATCCAATATCATAAGTGCAAAACCAACAGTTACAATATAATGGGTGTGTGCATGTGACCCCCTGTAAGATATAGAAATTCATACCACACTTGGCCGTGAAATGGTAATTATTCCTGCCTAGTGCCTTGGACAATTACCCTGTCCTTGGCTTATAACTCCTATACACCAAGTCACTTGTACTATGTCTAATACATGATGGTTTCTGGACAAGGCTTGTAGTCATATTTTCCCTTTTGCATTTGCCCCTAGGTTTTGACAGCCCCTCCCTAGTAGCTGAATGGTGCTAAACTTTAAGACACATGCTTATAGGGGTACTGCAGTGGCATAGGAAAAGGAGGGGGCTGGTGGGCCCTGGGCCCCCAATCACTAAGGAAGGGGGGACTGAATATGTTTGGGCCTCCAAATCCTTACCTCTCCTGCATAGGAGCAAGTGGGGGCAGAAGGGGTTGGGCCCCAAATCAGAACTAGAGGTGGCTCAAATACTTCTTTTCCATACAATTTTATGTAAGCGTGTAAACATGATGGATAAAAACCAATACTCAAAGTTGGTAGAAGCGCCCCCCCCCTGGCCCCCCAATGAAGATTTGCTTTCTATGCCTATGTACTCAACAATGAAATAAACTGATCACAGGTGGGTTCAAGACAAAGTTGAGTTTTGAGAGTACAGCACACAGTGCGGTAGGAACATAGCAGACTCCCTATGATTAAATACTTTGGATTGTTGTGTAGATACTGGTTTGGTGTGTATATCAATGTCAGTGCTTGATATTAGAACCCAATATGTTTTAGAAAGATAATTAAATTTGAAATTGCTGGCCATCAGTAACAGCAGGAGTCTCTTTATATACATCTGAACGTAGGAGAGCTCTTTGCTGCCCGAGTTGGGGTAGATATATGGCTTCATTAAGTATACTGCAGGCATTATGCATCCGTGAATGATTCTGAGATACTCTACCTAAGTTATAATTTGATTATCACCTTTCTATTTTCTAATAATCACAGGAAAAATGTTAATATGTAAGATAATTGCTTTCAGCATGATTAAGGGAAAAGCAGTAGAGACTAAACTTATTCCCTCCCATAGTTAATAATCCCTGACTTTCCAGCATAAAGGCTAGTATACTAGTAGGCCTATACATACAAGCCCAGACAGGGGGCAGGGGCTGAGGTCTGCTGCCAATTGATGATTACTTCCTGTGCCTCCATTAAGTTTGTAAACAGCATCTAAACACTGTCATGTAGATAATTTTGGTCCTTATTTCAATACATATAGGAAGAATTACATGTATTTAACGGAACTACACAATGCTTCATATTTTCAAAATAGTTTACTGGATGGTGGGAGGGGCTGGAAGTGATATTGCAACTATTTGGTCATATCATTTATTCAGTTGCAGCCCAAGAAGAAAAACAAAATATTTCTACCGCTTGAATAGCATTTCTGAAGCTTGAATAACAATATTTTTTGCCAATGGTGGCCATCTTGGATTTTTCAAAACCTTGAAATATCTGCCTTTGGTACAGTATATCTTTATATTCCATTTTAGAATACTTTTATATGCATTTCATGTCAGTTAGACCACATAGATTTAAAAAGAGAGCTCAAAAATGGTGTTTTTTGCCAACGGCGGCCATCTTGAAATTTTCAGATAGCTAAAAACTGCTCATTTTAGTGCATTGTATTTTTATATTCTATATCAAAGTGGTTTTATGTCCATTTAAAGGGAGGTAGACCACATGGAAACAAGAAAGTTAATTAAAATTGAATTAATTTAATATTTTCCAACTTTTTATCTTCGGAGGGGGCGTACGGGGGGGTTAGAGGTTTCAAAATCAAAATTAGAGGTCATATTCTTGTTTCTCATGATGAGTACCATCTTTTGGGATGGGTCCCACATTCCTAGCTTCATTTTGACTGAATAACCACCCCCCCTACTTAAGGCCCCCTGTATAATGTTTATAATGTTATAGTTATAGTGTAGCATTATAAGAGACGTTATCTAACTGTATAAACATGCTGTATTATAAACAAGTGGCCTCGATGATCTTCAGGTTAACGTTGCCTCCCTTCTATGTACATGTTTTAACCTGCAGGTTGACAAACATAGATCTCCGTGATTAATCAACATTCAGCGTTGGAAACATCCTCCTGCCCACCAAGGCAAGGGCTACTTAGACCCTGGGCCTGCAGGGTGAGGGTGCGGCTGATGCTGGTCACGCCTCTACCCAGTCAGCCGTGACCCTCCCACCTCGTCAATAACACAGATCAGTGCAGATTAAGGCGATTAACGCAGGATCAATAAGCTGTAGGCATTGGGAGCATCCCCCCCCCCCCCCACACACACACGAGCACACTGGCACCACTTGCCTTGTTTCTCTATTTAGCTGCATGTGAGGAGATGCACACAGGCAAATATCAGCGTCAACCAATGTCACCTATAGCACTCTCATACAAGGGTCAGGCACTGCTGGATTATAATAGATGGGTCAAGGGCCATTCTAGTGAGGGTCAGGCTATGCTGGACCTTCAATAACTGGCTGAACCTTTGCAAAATTGCTTGAGAGTCTGCCCATGCTGGATCTTCATGCCAGAGTCTGACAATGCTGGACTCTTGCAGACTGAAGGAGACTCTCTCAGAATCCATCATTGCCAGACTCTGGCATGAGGATACAGCATAGCCAGCCATTTTGGGTGAGTAGAAGCTCTAGATGAAGGTCCAGCATAGCCTGACCCTCACTAAAATAGTCCTTGACTCATCTATTATAGTCCAACAGTGCCTGACTCTTATATGAGAGTGCTAATGGCGACATTGGCTGACGCTGATATTTGCCTGGGTGTGGCCAGTCTTACATTGATCAGGACATGCTGATCTGATGCATGCTCTAACAAGGACCATGCATCAGACCAAGGAGCATTCCATTCGATAATGGTATTTTCAGGAAAGAAAGGGAAGATAGTGAGAGCAGGGGGAAGGTATGTGGGGTAAGGAGAAATGGGGGAGCAGGGGTGCAAGGATAGGGAGGCAGTGAGGGAAGGGAGCTAGGGAATGAAGGAAGAGTAAGGAACCCAGGATGGCATGAGGATGGTAGGATATCAGGAGAGACTTACATGAACAATTGATTGCAGGGCGGTCGGGCAAGAACTAGAAAGGGAGACAGAATAAGTCAATCAGGGATTATGGATAATTGAGATCAATGCAGACCGTATAGCCTGCCATGCACGTACCCTTAAACTGACCTCCTCTGGCTGAGCACCAACTTGGCAGGGGGAGTAACGCTGAGTGGGTGGGTGGCTGTGGGAGGACAACCAATAATCCAGTTGCATGTCTTCTGTGTGCAACAGGTTATACCACTTAGAGAATATTGCACCAGTGCTTTCTATCGTTATATTTGAACTACATCTATGATTATGTAGGTGTGCTTGCGTGTTAACAAACATAAAGCTGTGAGCGCTTATTAAAAAATGTTGCAGTAGACTTAACAACCCAAATTACAACCCATAAACACTTCTTAGGGAGTAGTCATTGTTAACAACAGGAGGGGTGGATTTTGTGGGAGACTCAAAGAACCTGAACCCACTAGAGAAAGGGAGACCAAAATAACTTGGACCTCCCCCCCCCCCCCAAGAGGGGGGAGGGGCAAAACCTTGTTGACCCATTTTAGTGAAAAGGCCCGCTTGTTACAAAAAAGGGGTCGACCGTTATCAAGAATCCTCCGGGGAGGGGGAGGCGGAAAAAACGTTGACTCCTCTCACAAGGGAAGGAAAGACCTTTGACTCCTTGCTTACCCCTGCTCCCACCCCCCCCCCCTGTTGTTAAAAAGGCCAATCCCTTAGAGAGAGGGCTAAAACATGAAGGTTGGGGGTTACACTGGGTAGACCTGGGGCACTGGGTTATTGGGAGAGAATGAGGTGCATGCAAAGCACCCGTATGGGGCTTCACGGCTGGATGAGCACACACAAACAGCCGTCAGAGCAGCTCAAATAGAAGCTCACAGAGCAGCTCAAATAGAAGCTCACAGAGCAGCTCAAAGAGAGGCTCACAGAGCAGCTCAAATAGAAGCTCACAGAGCAGTTTAAACAGAAGCTCACAGATCAGCTCAAAATGAAGCTCACAGAGCAGCTCAAATAGAAGCTCACAGAGCAGCTCAAATAGAAGCTCACAGAGCAGCTCAAATAGAAGCTCACAGAGCAGCTTAAATAGAAGCTCACAGAGCAGCTCAAATAGAAGCTCACAGAGGAGCTCGAATAGAAGCTCACAGAGCAGCTCAAATAGAAGCTCACAGAGCAGTTCAAATAGAAGCTCACAGAGCAACTCAAATAGAAGCTCACAGAGCAGCTCAAATTGAGGCTCACAGAGCAGCGCAAACAGAAGCTCACAGAGCAGCTCAAATAGAAGCTCACAGAGCAGCTCAAATAGAAGCTCACAGAGCAGCTCAAATAGAAGCTCACAGAACAGCTCAAATAGAAGCTCACAGAGCAGCTTAAATAGAAGCTCACAGAGCAGCTCAAATAGAAGCTCACAGAGCAGCTCAAATAGAAGCTCACAGAGCAGCTCAAATAGAAGCTCACAGAGCAGCCTAAATAGAAGCTCACAGAGCAGCTCAAATAGAGGCTCACAGAGCAGCTCACAGAGCAGCTCAAATAGAAGCTCACAGGGCAGCTCAAATAGAGGGGCAGGCAGCCTACAGCACCTCAGCTCTAAATGCAGCACATAGCAGCACACATGGCAGCACATATAGCAGGACACCATCACACATCAGCACACATCAGCATACACAGAAAAGTTCAAAGATTAATAAGATCAACTCACACACAGCAGTATACACAGCAGCACACATAGCAGCACACGTGGAGCAGCACACACAGCAGCCCACACAGCAGCACACACAACAGCACAGACAGCAGCACGTGTACACAGATCACCACACAGTGTAGCACACACACAGCAGCATACACAGCAGCACACACAGAGCATCACACACAGCATCACACACAGCAGCTCACAGAGCAATAGCTAGGGTCCCCCCGGAGTATCCCATGACCATGACCAATCTTTGACTTCTTTCAATCATCCACATACCCTTGCGTGCACTCACGGAATGTTCACAGAATGTTCAGTCAATCAATGACTCACCTCATAATTCCTTAATTATTCATTAGCCCCCTGTGTATTCTAATAATATCCTATTGAAGCATAACCCACACACCATATGACATGACAGTTTGGACTAAATACAGCTCATTACTGTGATATCGATCCCATAAAGGATGACCAGATTATAATAAGGCCCTAATTAGGACGGGGTAGAGGTTGAATCACACCATCTGACTGAAACACAGCCAGTTTAATTTGGTTCATCATTAATTAACGGCATGGTTAGAGTTTCACGTGACAGCAAGGATTGACTGGATGCACCTATTTAGGGCTCTATTTGGCCTTACACCAAGAAAGAGGGTTTTAACCAGTTTTTCCCATTTATCTAACATATCATGCATGTAGAGTATACGAATGGGTACAGATATATAACCCTTGAGCCTTAACTGCAATTTAGTCTTGTTTATACTATTCCCATCAAGACACATTCGAGAGGAATGCATTCCCCGCAATTCCCAGTTGTACACTGCAGATCCTACATTCTACACATGCGATACACATAGTTAATATACCGATGTGGCGTGCTCCTATTCATTTCCTTTAAGTTGTTTTTCATTGGTCTACCAAGTAGATTAGAATAAAAAATGAAACATTTTAATCACCATTGTTTTCCATTGTGCTTTTATTACCGGGCAGAGGGGGGAGTTTATGTCCCTTATCAAAAATGAATGTTCTTCCCAAATGGCAAATCACTTTCATAGCATGCAGGGTCTTTATTTTATTTAACTTTCCGACTGCCTGAATTGGGTTTACGACATGACATGATTTCATTAAACTGTCCCTCGTTCTCCCTCCCTTTGTCCCTCCCTTTGCCCTCCTCATCCCTCCCTTTGTCCCTCCTTTTGTCCCTCGCTTTGTCCGTCCCTTTGTCTGCACTTGTCCCTCCTTTTGCCTCTCCTTTTGCCCCTCATTTTATCCCTCCCCTTGTCCCCCTTTGTCCCCTCTTGCCCCTCCCTTTGTCCCTTCCTTTCCCTCTTTCTGCATGTAGCCTACTTCCCCGTCCCATGCACTTTTTCTATATGCGTCTATTTTCTTGCTTTCCCTGCTTTTCTCGGTCTCTATGTCTACTTATATCTCAATATTTAATTCTTTATCTGTCTCTGTCTCTTATACCTCCCTCTTTCTCTTTCTCCTTCTTGCATGGTCTTTCTCCCTCTACCCTGCACTGAAAAAACAAACTTGTCTCCAGACTCGTCGAAGTGACTATCATAAAATAAATGAGTCAAAAGTTGTCTAACCTACCAGGTTACCATCCCACAAATAGAATCTGGAGCTGGCAAATGTCGGGTTTTAGACTAGCACATGCCAAGTGGGTCTTTTTATCTCCAGCTTGAAGACTCGCTTCCTTGTCACTTAGACAAGATTTTGACTTGTTTATTTTATGATCGTCACTTTGAAGAGTCTGGAGACAAGTTTACTTTTTGAGTGTGTTGCTGTCTTGACATCTGAGTCTCCCCCCCCCTCTCCCCTCCTCTCTCTCTCCATCTCTCTCTCTGCCTGTATCTATTTCTCTCTTCTTCTCCCCCCCCCTCCCCCCTCGCCACACGCCATTTAACGTTACATCTTCTTCATGTGGTTAATCCGGATAACCTGAGTTGACTCTATGACTACATCAGGAGCACGTGCTACCTGTACACCTACATTCCCACCTGGACAAGCTGACATACACACACACACCACCACAAGCTGGTGTCCTGGGACATTTTACCATAAGGCCAAGAAAAAGAGGTTTGTTTCAGGTCACCCGACCGACCCTATCAAAACAGGGCCGACCCTAAAAAATGTTATCCAATTTTGATATTCTACTTTAAGTCATTTTGGGGCAATTTAAGAGTCGTTCTGATAATTCAGAAGTCAAGGTGGTCGTCGGCGAGTTGGCATTGAAGCTCGCGAGTCAATTTCTAGGTACTCTTCAGGCCAAAGTAAAAATTTAAAATATCTTAAAAAAAGGAGAGCCTTACAGGAGCAATTGAAAATCCGACCTACCTACCCTAGATCTTCAAACCATGTAACCTGAAACACACTGTTCATTTTTTTGGCCTTACCATAAATACACTGGACCTACACAGAGAGAAGAAATAGCGTCAAAAGGGAGTCCAGGTTTCCTCCCGAATAACTCTCCTTAAATTACACAAAATACCATTATAACTATTGTTTAGGCACTGTATTGAAATTACAGTGATGTCCTGTATTCTGTTGCTACCCACTACAGGTCTACACGTAAGGGGTGCAGAGGTATCCCCCTCTGAGGTCGAGAAGTCGCCGAAATTAGGGGCTTCAGGTTTTGGACCCTTTAAAGGTTTGTGAATTTTGTCCAAAAGTCGCCAGGTCGCTTATAATAGGAATGTAGCCTTATGTCGAAATTCTGCATGCACTGTTTTGGTGACATTTGTCACCATCAACCAGCCTAATGTTTACCATGGTGGCAGAGTCACCGAGGGAGTTATGCACCGAGCCCCAAGCGGGAGGAGGTGTTTTTCCGCAATTTATTTTTATGTCGGAATTTGCCTTCAAAACGACCCAGGTCGCTTTTGACCCCCATGAAGCCACCTGACATGTATAGCTACATACTGAACCTACACGTGCACCTGGCTTAGTATAGTGGACGGTAAAGATGGAGCTCAGATATAGGGTGGATTCACCATGAGTCGGACACATACCCTGATTCGGATAGTGAAATTTGAGGTTATTTGTGTGCACTACTACTTCTAGTGTTAGTCTTTTGGAAATAATAACATTTAAACTTGACCATTATTCACAAATAAAGGGCTCAAAATGCTTTTATAACCATAAATTCACGTGTCCGTCTCAAGGTATGTGTCCGACTCCAGGTGAATTTACCCTAGAGAGCAAGACCTAGAGAGACACAGAGACAAAACGAAAGAGCTGGGATCAAGAGAGTAAGAGAGCGAGAGAGCAAGAGAGAAGGGAGACAGAGAGACAGAGGGATGAAAAGCAGAGACACAGAGGGAAGGAGGAAGAGGGAGAAGTGGTGGTATAGGCGAGGTCAAGGAGAGACAGAGACAAAAAGAGACACACAGAGGAAAGAGAAGAGAAAGACAGAGAGGCAGACAGTAGGGAACAGGAAATGAACAAAGAAATTAGGAAATATGATGAAGAAAAGGAAGCCTAATGAAAGGCATATCAATCAGAATATTTAAAAGGTATTTTTGCTGCAACCCAACAGGACGAGGTGGCCGAGTGGTTAAGGCGATGGACTGCTAATCCATTGGGCTCTGCCCGCGTGGGTTCGAATCCCATCCTCGTCGTAGTTATTTTTTCACTTAGTGCTTATATGGATGATGAAGTGAAGGAACTGCTGGGCACGATTTGTGATGAGGAAAGGGCAGGGGAGGGACCATGCAGGACCCGATTTCTCAACAAAGTCAGAGGGTTGTTCACAAATGAGGCAGAAAGTACATGTATAAGATAGCTGTGACTATGGAGCCGTGGACATCAACATAGAAGAGAATGATATTATTATTGGGGAAAAGTGCTAGTTTGGTCACTACTAGTATATGGCTTGGGTTATAGCCGAGATGTATGTAACCCCCCAGATCAGATTCAGCTTGTACGTGTAAGTCAGAATAGACCTTGTAACCCATTTACAAGAAATCATTTCCTCTGGGAAGTATTAGAAAAGTGGCTAAGGAATGCTATGAAGGAAAGGCTAAGCTAAATTTAAACCATAATCCTCCGTATACCACCATTAGGGTTACATAACAGGGGGATCTACCTCTGTGATCCCCTGTACACCTGCTTAAAGGTAGATTGAAGCTGATTTATCAACAGGGTACGGGCATAATACCTCCTCCTACTTGTCACCAGGCTGTTTTTAAACCCTTTAACCCTTTAAGGACGGAATGTCGCTAAAAGATGACATTTCTCGGCATGATGCACCAATGCAGCCCCGGCAAGTAACTCGCTAGAGCTGTATTGATGCATCATGCCGACCCTTTGGGAGTGTCTCAACCCCGTAGGGTCGGCATGATGCTTGAATGCAGCCCTGGCGAGTTACTCGCCAGGGCTGCATTCATGCATTATGACGACCACTCGCCAGGGCTGCATTCATGCATTATGACGACCAATGGCATGATGCATTAAGGTATCATGCCGTCATTAAGGAGTTCAGGACGGCATGATGCCTGAATGCTCCCCCAGGACTGCTCCATAGACTCATGTGTCGTCATGATGCGCTGGTTAGTATCTATGCATTGGTGCATCATATCAAGCGTACAGGAGTGTTTCAACCCCGTACGTTTAGCACGATGCACCAATATACACAGTACTGGCATGCTGTCCTTAACGGGTTGCGGTACCGATGGAGGGGGAGGGGGGCAATGAGGAAGGAGAGACTTATCGGTCCCCCTGCAGGGGATAGCCAACAAGGCTGTCCCCCAAGGTACTCCACCATAGGCTTGAAAAGATGTCTCACTTCACTTATCCTCGAAGGCTGTACTGCATGGTATGTTTATAAAGAGATATTAAACGACACCGTTAGAGGTGACGGTAATGGGCAATAGAATCTACTGTAGCTTTACTGTATATACTAAGGTAAATAGTGAGCATGGGCAGTAGAATCTACTGTAGTTTGACAGTATATACTACATCAATAGTGTATATGGGCAATTGAATCTACTGTTGGTTTACACCATGAAAGCACGCATTACAATGTAAAGTTGACGGAGTCTCGGCAAGTCTATGTTTGTTTTACTGTTGATGTGGGCCAAGCATTGAAACTTAAAAGGTGATGGATCTCAGAAAAAAACCAGAAAATATTTATAAAGGACTAGCTAGTCTTATATAAGTCTATATGGTTTATGCCCAACTGGGGCAGAAAATCATATGGTCTAAAGATAAGATCTTTGATGAAGAGAACATACTTGGAGCCTCTGGCGTCTCTGTAATAAAGCTTGAAATTGGTGAGATCTAAGATATGAGGGATTCAATTATGGGCATAAGCAAGTATATGTTTGTTAAACGTGAGGGCGGGTGGGTGGGTGGATGGGGCGGTTAAACCTGAAAAGGCGTTTAGATCGGATGAACCTTCTGAAGATGTGGGATCCGAGAAAAAGAAATATTGATCCACGCCAAATGAGCCTATTGAAGTGTGGATTTGTACTTGGGGGGATTATAGGACACAGAGAGAGGGAGAGAGAGAGAAGAAGAGGGAGGGAGAGAGAGAGACAATGAGAGACAATGAGCGACAAAGAGAGTCAGTTCGATGGAGATCACGGTACTTATCACAGTGTACATAAAAGATTAAGTTTGATTTGATCAGCCTGAGCCTCTCGGCCAGCATGCACGTTTATGTTGGACTGAGCTAGGTGAGGAAGGAGAGAGGTAGGGGGGAGAGGGAGGGGAAGAGAGGGTTGGGGAGAGAGGGTTGGGGAGAGAGGGTCGGGGAGAGAGGGAGGGGGAGAGAGGAAGGGGGAGAGGAAGAGAAGAAAGAGGGGAAAGGGGGAGGGAGAGAGGGGAGAGGAGGGGGAGTAAAGAGATGGGGAGAGGAGGGGGGAGGGGGAGGAGGAGAGATTAGGTAGAGGGGAGGGGAAAAGGAGAGAGGGGGGATGTAAATGGTGAGAAGGGAGAGGGTGAGGAGAGATAGAGAGATAGAGATAGAGAGAGAGAGAGAGAGAGAGAGAGAGAGAGAGAGAGAGAGAGAGAGAGAGAGGAGAGAGAGAGAGAGAGAGAGAGAGAGAGAGAGAGAGAGAGAGAGAGAGAGAGAGAGAGATAGAGAGAGAGAGAGAGGGGGGAAGGTGGGGGGGGGATTATAAGGTAGAGGGGGGATAAGGGGAGAGAGAGGGAAAGGGCAGAGTAGAGAGAGGGAGAGGGGGGAGAGGGGGACCATGCGGCATTACGAGTAGTGAGTAGTGAGGGAGCAGTGAGAGGCGGGTGGGAGGCAGGTCACACACGGTTGGCAAACCGGGCCAACCAACCCAACCAACCTCCTCACCCACCCACCTACCTACCTGCCTCCCTCCTCCAGCACACCAGCCAGTAGTCAGCCGGCGTGCAGCCTACCATACAGCCACACATCTACTACTGAATGTACAGGGTGTGCCCTCTCCTCTGTCACACACCCCTACACCCTACACCCCTCCTCCCCTCACCTGGCGCACAGGGATCCAGGACTATGAGGCGGCACCTGTACTACACCTGAGGGTGGGTGTGTGTAGTAAGGGATCAGTCAGGGGCAGGAGGAGGAGGCGGCAGGCAGGTGTCGACGCTCTCTCACCTGGAAGGGGAGTCTGTATGGAGGGTGGGAGCACCTGGAGGAAGGCCTACCTGAGGCGTTAAGCCCACTTTGAGGAAGGGCTACCTGAGCCATTAACTGATTAAGGCCCACCTGGAAGAAGGCCTACCTGAGGCGTTAAGGCCTACCTGGAGGAGGGGTTACCTGAGACATTAAGGCCCACTTTGAGGAAGGGCTACCTGAGGCGTTAAGGCCTACCTGGAGGAAGGCTTACCTGAGGCATTAAAGTGGCATGATCACCGAGGGTTTCCCAATTCCCTTTTAAGGCCCACCTGGAGGAAGGGCTACCTGAGGCATTAAAGCCCACCTGGACACACCTTGACCCACCTGCCTGTAGGGACAGAGTGAGGGTGGTAGTGAGTGCATACCTACAGGAGGAGACTACCACCAGGAGTACTGGAGACAATTAGGGGAGGATCATGTCGGTCTGCTAGAGGCTGTAATAGGAGTTCCAGTCTCACACCGGCTGTGTACCACCCACAGGAGGTATAGGGAGTCCCCAGGGAGGGTCCTGGGGATGTAGAGGACCACCTAGAGACACGGAAATAGCAGGGGCATACCTCTGTTATAGAGTGTACATAGGGGAATAATAGGAGCATTGTTGGAGACAATGACAGCCAACAATAGGAGGAGGACCATATTGGTCTGGTAGGAGTTCTGAAGGTCCCATTCTCATAGAGGGACAAGTCGGGTGTGTAGCCCCAAGGAGGGGGCCTGGGTTAGAGGATCCTGAGATGTCTATAGTCCCCTGTATACACAGGCATGGTGGGTGACACCATAGGAGCAGTGGTGTAAGGTTCGTGTGGGGTTAACATAGCAGAATAATGGCAGTAATGGAGCAGGCAAGGAGATGAACATCAAAGTTGGCTTGGAGTATACTACAGGCCAGGTGTGTAAGGCTATGTGACCACACACATTCCCATAGTCACAGTGTGCGGGAATCACTGCAGACAGTCATCTGATATAAGCCTATAGTATTGACTGCAGTATACATGATATGGACAAGGAGGGAATTGGCCTAGAAATAAGATTCCCAGGGCTCCTGCCATGAGTGCTTGGTGTATAAAGTAATAAAACCAGAGACATTCCCATGGTCGGTGTGTGGGAGTTGACTATGTAACCTGTCACCTATATAGACAGGACGTGGTGTAGGCTATACTCACTGTGATATAGCATCCACAAAGAGCCAGTGTAAAGGGACAATTATCATAAATTGTCCTTAACTAAATAGGATTCCCTTTTCAGCACCATAGTCAGCTATTCTTAGTGCTGGATACAATATACAGGACTGTCAGTACTACTGTCACTTCAATCAAGGCTATTACATGAACCCTACTCCCTACCCCCAGGGTAATAGTGTGGCTGCCTTGATACTTCTGAAGGATGGGTTTCTATAGACTTACCTGGTAACCCCCACCCTTATACCATACTCACCCTTAATGCACTGGACAGACAACCTTGAGGAGGCGGTACACAGATCCTACCCGGAGGCTATATCACTGCAGTACATCTTTAATAGGATATCAACACAGCGGCTCCTACATCAATATGATATAGACTAGACGACATTACAGGATTATCCCTGCACCTTATTACGCAGACTTCAACCCAAGACAGCAAGTACATGTATGGCTGGACACTGGAGGCCTCTGACCCACCTGCCCCTCAATTACAGGTCTATATGCATTGATTATCATAGAGACATCACGTTGCAGCTATATATAGAAGACCCCTCCAGTGCTGCTGAGAGTTGTTTTTATCCAGCCAGGATACTTCATATCTTCCCACGCAGGGAGTCAGTGTAGATTAATTATTGACCACAAGGAGGCTCTACATACAGCGGGTACTGGTGGCATACCATGGATGTTGTTCCTTTAACACTAGGTAATCAAGTCAGTCTTACAAAGCCGAATCCATCCTAACTCGCCCTACCACAGATGGCCTTGACCTATACTGTTAATTCCAGGAGTATATATCACTATTGGATTAAATGTATTATATAAGCTGAAACCTGTATTGCACCTCTACAGCTTGTGACAGTTGGACACCTCCCTTTATTGAATCAGAAGGTAGACATGTGTGAAGTCTACCCCTCATGTACATAACCTCACATGGTGGTAACCAGCAGTGACACACACACACACACCACCTGATACCATCCCACAGTGAGGATGGAGTGTTATATACATAACTGATGACATGACCCATGAGACCCCTGTACACACCCCTGTCCTGTGACTAACCCCTGGAGTGATAAACCGGAAGGGGTAGAGGTCTGACACAGGACTGCACTGTAAAATGTTGTTGTAACTATACAGTGCTTTAGCTGTAAAAAACAATACAGTAATATTTGCTGTATAACTATATACAATAGATGCAGGTTAACAGTTGCCTGTTGTTAATCTACAGCACCTGTCCCTGTACTATGAAGACATAAATACGGATTTACAATAGATTCTCCTGTACAGTTACAGAAGACATTGCAGTATATCCACACATACACACATATAAGATTACAGTACATTGACTCACTGTATAGGTCTACAGCACAATCTACTGGAACCAAAGTTGCCAGCAAGCAATATTTACTGTTCAGGAGCATTTCTTACTTCTAACAGTGTGGCTGGATCTGGGGATGGACTCAACTTACCTGGAGTTACCTCAGTCTCAGGTGTCTTCAGGTGTCTTCAGGTATCTTCAGGTACAGCACAGGTGAGTGCAGTTACCTGACAGAGAGAACCCAGGTGCAGGAGGAGGAGGAGAAGAAGGGGGTGTAATACTCAGGTAACTACTGAGGTGTGCTGTACCCACTGGAGTCGCATTAAACCCGCAGTTCTTACTGCACGTCCAGTAACAGTCAGAGTGCAGTCGGGACAGGTACCCAGCTCTATATATAGGGGCGCTGGGCCTTTAAGGAGTATTGAGGATGATCTAACAACTACCAAACACTGGATGAATGGGAAACCAGTTCAGTTATATATAGACTTTTATACATGCCCACATCTAAGGTATCTGAAGATTCCTTTACCTTCCCAGGGCCTTTCTCTGTAGACCAAGTATCATCAGTATCTAGAACTGATGCAGTTTATTGCTAATATACTTGGAGAAAACCTGGACCTCTTGATGGACTACACTGCATATATACACATGTATCAAATTCACCTGGAGTAAAATTACTGCCTCATATCTAGCAGAATTAACATGCTACACTAGGGAACAGAAATACTGGTAAACGCCTATTATTACAGATATAGGAGATGTTGATTAAGGAGGATAAAAGAACTGCTCTGAAATATTGAAATTTCCTTGCGACAGACAGCATTACCATGATGAACAGGAGACACCTAATGCTAGTGAACTCCTCTCTTCTCTGTGTATCATAGTAGTGTAATACCATACAAATTGAACACTCCACCCCCATCCCTACCCCCCAGCCGCCAGCATGCCTTCAGCCAGCAGTGAGGACGCCGACAGACTGGCCGCCACGCCCACCAAGGGGGCCGCAGTGGGCAATGGCCTCCAGGAAGTCAACAACCCTGCCTTCGTCCCTGAAGAGCTCCAACGGGGAGGAGGAGGCGGAGGAGGAGCAACACCTACATCACCCCTCCCGTCCAACATGCTGCCCCCCTTAACCCTCCCCGAGTTCCCCACCCTGGAGGAGCTCGACCCTGACTGGTTAACCTGGGAGGACTCCCCCATAGACGTTAAGAAGTTCTACCAGACCTACGAGCTACCCCAGGTGGTGAAGGTGGACGATGGTGACTACAGTAACTTCGGCATGGGTACCCACGTGGATGTGCAGCGCCCCTTCCTCCTGTACACCTCCAGGAGGTGTAGTAAGGTGCTCGTGGCCAACATCTACTGGGACGACTCCAAGCAGCAGTATGTCGAGGTGGGGCCCAGGGTCGTCATACCCGTCAACTACCCAGGTGAGGGCTTATATGTTAATTCTGTTTTTAATTTCCAAGCTGACAAAAATACATTATTTCATGTTATAATAACGTTTTTAACGTTATATGACGTTACCACAATAAGGAGCCATAGAGAAACTACAGGCCAGCTTTCTGTCTTTTGCTGTAAAAAGTTGGTTGCCATTTTTGTAGGTGTACAGTAGATTCTACTGTAGGTGTACAGTTTATTGTAGGTAAACAGTAGAATCTACTGTAAATCTACAGTATAGACTCGACTGTAAAACCATTCTACAGTATATTCTACTGTAGATCTACAGTAGATTCTACTGTGTACCTACACTAACCATCTACAGTGGCAATTTACTATTTCTTTCTTAAAATTACCCTTTGGGCTAAGCCTTTTTACCCTATGAGGACAGCATCAATGCACCATGCCCATTGGTCGTCACCAGGTGAGGGCATATGTCTGTCGTTAATTTACCCTAAGCAAAAAGGGCAAGGTGTGGTTCTTCCAAAAACATGATTCTTGCCTTTCTTGACAGACTAAAGGTTATGAACAGAAGTAGGGAGAGGAAATGAATGCTTCATGAAATATCAGTACAATGACCAGTAGCTTCAGTTCTAACATTGTATGTTCTAACATAGCGATAAATAGCTAATTAAGACCCAGATGTGTTTATTCTGACGCCCATCATTGTCACACCGGTATATACAAGCCAAGTGTCATCAGTATCAGTAACTAATGGCGAGCACGTAAATGAGGCCATAAGATACTGACAAATATATATTTATCATGTAATTCCCTACAGTTGATATACTTGTAGTGAGGCCTTTGATATAAATATAAGTTGCCCTTCATAATCGGATTTACCATTTAATATTGTTGACAATACCCCAAAACCGTGTCCAGAGTTATTTCTAATCCAATGGTATACATTCTCGATTATAAACATATACAGGAATCGTCAGCTACACTCATAATTGAATTATCAGGTTGGTCAGCTGTGCTCAGGTAGTAAATAACGACCTAATTTTGACAAAGATGTGTCACCCGGGAAGTGACAGGACAGTGCAGTGAGACTAATAGTGGTACACTTCTTGATCCTGGTAGATACTTTTTCTATCAGGACAAGCCATGATATATAGCAAGACATAGGTTGTGGACACCAGAGAGTGACCACACACTGTAAAAAATATTCCGTAGAAAAAACGGAGAAGCACTGGCATCAAAAGGAGCCAGGAAACCCACGTTTTTTAAGGGGATTCCGTTTTTGGAAGTCACCGTTTTTTTAGGGAATTCCGTTTTTAGAAGTCACCGTAATTTTTACGGAATCTCCCTGTTTTATTCTGTGTTTATGTCAGTGTACAGTTCACTATAATTATCAACCATATCCATTTTTATTCCATGAAATATCTTGTGCTGGGACTTCATAATTATTATGGAGCACATACACAGCACTTTATAATCACAATTCAAGAGAAAACATTACTCTAGAATTGTTATAGAACACCAACTTCAGTGCTGAGAATATATATTTTTCATATTATCACAAGAAGGGTGTCTATGGTATTACAAGTACTGCTTAGTGTCCCACACAATTGAATCTTTTATTGATTGTGAATATTTCATCAAATTTAAATTACATCTGTATATCTACTTTATAGTGAATTAAGGTATTGAAAATTATTAACGTATTGGCATATTTATACTGCTTTAGAACCTAGAATCTTCAGAAAACTCTCCTGAGGAACTAAGCTGCCACCTGATAGGAAAAGATAGAACTACCCAGAAAACAGAGGTTCACTGTAAAAGAAATAACGGAGTTTCACTGCAATGGATTACGGAATTTCACCTTAAAATAGATGAGATATACAGTGATTCACTGTAAACCAAGAAACTGAGATGCACTGTCAAATTTAACTGAGATTCTCCGTGAATTCAAGGGAATTTTTTTACAGTGCATGCTGAGTATCTGTCTACTCACACCTGACCTGTGGTAACCCGTATGTAGCAGCTGTGTAACCCACATCATGTAACATGGGGGACCTGCAGGTCAAATACAGACGTGGTTATAATAACAGGGGGACCTGCAGGTCAAATACAGACATGGTTATAATAACAGGGGGACCTGCAGGTCAAATACAGACGTGGTTATAATAACAGAGGGACCTGCAGGTCAAATACAGACATGGTTATAATAACAGGGGGACCTGCAGGGCAAATACAGACATGGTTATAATAACAGGGGGACCTGCAGGTCCAATACAGACATGGTTATAATAACAGAGGGACCTGCAGGGCAAATACAGACATGGTTATAATAACAGGGGGACCTGCAGGTCAAATACAGACATGGTTATAATAACAGAGGGACCTGCAGGTCAAATACAGGCATGGTTATAATAACAGAGGGACCTGCAGGTCAAATACAGACATGGTTATAATAACAGGGGGACCTGCGTGTCAAATACAGACATGGTTATAATAACAGGGGGACCTGCAGGTCAAACACAGACATGGTTATAATAACAGAGGGACCTGCAGGTCAAATACAGACATGGTTATAAGAACAGAGGGACCTGCAGGTCAAATACAGACATGGTTATAATAACAGGGGGACCTGCAGGTCAAACACAGACATGGTTATAATAATAGAGAGACTGGTAGATTAAACACAGGGTGTTAATAATAACAGAGGGACCTGCAGGTCAAATACAGACATGGTTATTATAACAGGGGGACCTGCAGGTCAAATACAGACATGGTTATAATAATAGAGGGACCTGCAGGTCAAATACAGACATGGTTATGATAACAGAGGGACCTGCAGGTCAAATACAGACATGGTTATGATAACAGGGGGACCTGCAGGTCAAACATAGGCATGGTTACAATAACAGGGGGACCTGCAGGTCAAATACAGACATGGTTATAATAACAGGGGGACCTGCAGGTCAAATGTAGACATGGTTATAATAATAGAGAGACCGGTAGATTAAACACAGGCGTGTTAATAATAACAGAGGGGACCTGCAGGTCAAACACAGACATGGTTATGATACCAGGGGGACCTGCAGGTCAAATACAGATGTGGTTATAATAACAGGGGGACCTGCAGGTTAAATACAGATGTGGTTATAATAACAGGGGGACCTGCAGGTCAAATACAGACATGGTTATAATAACAGAGGGACCTGCAGGTCAAATACAGACATGGCTATAACAACAGGGGGACTAGGAGCCTTTTTCTCTTTAGAAACGACCACGTTTGCACCTAGAAATGCTGTGTTAACGAGCACGTTTGGATGTTCATTACATTTGTATTTCTAACTTTTTATCATGTCTCAGATAGGTAAACGATTTTCCCCACGAATTTGATTGTATTTCTTCACTCAAGGAAATTCGTTTAGAAATACATTTTTACCCACGATAATCAAAGAGAAACAGGCTCCAGGAGACAGTTTGAATTTCAGTTTTGAATTCTTTATTTGGCAAATACTTCCCTTACAAAGGGCAAAGTACGCAAATACATTAGTCACTATCTCTTTAACAGTCCACCTACTATTGGAATAGATAGATCAAGAATTCACAACTTTATGGTTCTTTCAAGGTCCCTTCGTTTCTTTCTCCATGCCAACATATAGGAGTTTACGCAACATTATCACTATGGATCTACACACACAGAAAAGTGAGAGTCATTGTCGCTAAAACTACCCTCACCTGAGGGTCAAGCACTGCCTGACTCTCATGTGAGGGTAATTTTTAGCGACAATGATTCTCACTTTTCTGAGGGTGTACATGTAACACGTCAGTGATGAGAGTGAAGCTGATAGAGTGTTCTTGTACAATAATCCCGATGTGTCTCTAGTGTATCAACATTGTCAGCATGAACATAACCTGATAACATTAACTTAAAACTCATCCTTATTAGAGACCCATTTCAATTGTCTCACTCCCTACTCCCCACCCTCAATAGCACCCAGTAGTATAATACAAATAAAGAATCCCTTCCTGGATATCATAGTGTACTAGCTCAGTCGTATTTATATCCTCCCCTTTATCAAACATTCGCTGTGTGTTTGTCTTCCTATAAATCCCAGGGGATTGAACTCAGAACGTGTAGTGCAAATGGACATATAGGGTCAAGGTAAGTAGATTTAGTAAATATGTGGACAACGGCCTATGCGCTGTACATACATCAACCCCCTCTAACCGAATTGTTAAACATGTAATCATTCTATTCAATTCACTTAACTATCCTTAGTTCTGGCATATTATCTATAAATTAATTTTCTCTCAAATTCTATTTAAAGATATGTAAAACCCAAGAGCAAGGTTTGGCCGCTTAAATCTAACCATTGCTCCAGTAAGAGATTTTAGTTTAACGGTTTGATATATACAAAAAGAGAAAAGGGCGAGTCGTTACTTCGGGAGGGAGGATGTCCATGATTTTAGCCTGACCCCACTTATAGTAAGACCTTGGCCCATTTTTAAAAAGGCGTTTCAAGCACTGCTAGACTCTCCCCTGACACAACACTGTTTGACATCCCCTACAGAGTACAGCCTATAAAGGCAATCCGACTATAGCGATGATTCTGAGCTCGCAATCTATCGTGAGACTTAGGCAGTGACCAGAAACTCACACATCATAGCTTCTGGGGAACAAGCGGCAAAACAAGGGGCAGAACCAAAGTCTCACGAGGTTGCTGGTGTCCCTGTACACGGAGTGGCCACGGGAATAAGTCGGATACTGGTAGATGCCTACAGACGTATCTCTGAGGGAATGTCCAGCACTGCCGAACTTACTAACGGCGTCTGGTAATGCTGTCCCCATGGCGGGGCTGTAGGGTTGACCGCCCATGAGATGACTAGCTGGTCTGTTGGTACCATGAGTAAACTGGTATGTCTCAATCAGCGTGCCATTGATCATGGGGCCAATCTTCCACAGGGCTAGCAGATACATTGGGCTGCTCACCCCAGGGCCAATCACCATGGGGCCTATTGTCCACAGGGCTCCTGATCCATGTATACTGGTCTACTCAAGGTACCAACAGACCAGCTAGTCATACCATGGTCAGTCTACCCTAGTAGTCTTGGTGACAAGCCTGACTGTGACAAGGGAGTCCAGCTGACTGCTTCTTCATTGTCTGTGCATAAAGTGAATCCTATTCCTGTACATTGATGTAACTGGTGGTATCACAGGTGAAACTTGAAGATAGGTGTTGGGATCTGAAATAGGCATAGGTGGTCACAGCCTCGAGCTCTCCAGGCCCAGTGCCGCCGTTAGGTGGTACTGGGCCTGGACAAATTTGTATCTAATGACAACTATACTACTCAGAAAATGATCCAGGATCCTGAATCATTTCTTAATGAGATAGGTAGCTCACTGATTGGTCAGTTATGGTCACATGATCATGAATGAGGTTGTGCATGACATCGTGGGTTCGAATCCAACCTTCGGCACAATAGGTGGTTCGTTTTTTACATTAACTATTTAGCCCATTTAAAGCATAACTCTACTTACAGTGACATAGTAATATTACTTATTGAAGATGTGACTGGTTACATTACTTGAATTCAGGCCCAATTATGTAGATACAAATTAAGATATTGATTGAGCCATAGTGGGGTTCGAACCCACATCCTCCTGAGTGCTGAGACACAGTAGCATAGACTATGGCATAGTGTATTAGGGCCAGTGTAGATATAGGTCTATAAGTAAACCCCCAGACTGTAAACGTACAGTCGGGCCCGAGACTGAGGTGGTCAGGGGGCCTATTTCACCAGGAAAATCGTAGACTGGGTATCAAAATGCATTTTCACGAGTACAGAAATGGAATGTATTAGCTCTGTAAACATGCTCGTTTTCCTACATGATATACTTTACATAGCAAGACGCCAGGTAAAAAAAAATAGCACCCAAAGATTATCGTTAAGTCCCAATTTCCAAAGGAAAAACTTGCTCCTGTTAACCATTGAAACAGACCGCTGCTATGGTACATGCCGTGTGAATTAAGTTAAGGCACAATTCTTACTGCCCCGTTAACCATTTAAGGATGGCATGATACCTTAATGCATCATGCACTTGGTCGTCATGATGCATGACTGCAGCCATGGCAAGTAACTCACCAGTGCTGCATTCAAGCATAATACCGATCCCACCAGGTTCAGACACCCCTGAAGGGTTGGTATGATGCACCAATGCAGCACCGGCGAGACTCCGTCCTTAAAGTGGCATAATCAGCAAGCGTATCCCACTCACAATTTGAGTACTGTTCTAGTCTACTACACACTCAGAAAAGTCAGCGTCATTGTCGCCTGACTTTCAGGTGAGAGTGGTTTTAGCGACAATGACGCTGACTTTTCTGAGTATGTATGTGGTTAAGTTTGAGTGGTGAGAATGCCCCTTTAAAGGGTAACAGTCAAAGTGGAAGGAGGACCGGTGCCTTTATACAGGTGAGGTGGGGACTGGAGAATACACAAAAGTCATGTCACCACCCATGTGAGCATGTTGTAGCATGTGATGCATTACACAGTCTAGGTTGTCAGGTTGATGTCAGAGGGCCACCCCTGTCATGTCTGTCTGTCTAACAGATACTCTAGCCCTGTACTGACCATGTACCGCCTCACATGATCATTATCAGTTATACTGCACTGATGCAGCACCAGGCAGGAACTCAGCAGCACTTCATTGCTGCATCATGCCGACACGGTGTGAGTGTACCAATCCTGAAGGGCCAGCATTATGAATTATAATGCAGCACTGGTGAGTTACTAACGAGGGCTGAATCTATGTCGACTAAAAGGTGTGGTGCCCCAAAGCACTATGCTGTCTAGTTGTTTTGTAGGCTTGCCAACTTACTATTATTTTGACGAAATTCACTTTTAGTTTTGGCACAGCTTTCATGGACGCCACTTTATTTACTTTATGGGCGGCATGATGCCTTAATGCATCATGCCCATGGTCGTCTTTATGCATGAATACAGCCCTGGCGAGTAACTCACCAGTGCTGCATTCAAGTATCATGCCGACCCTATGGGGTTGAGACATTCCCGAATGGTCAATATGATGCACCAATGCAGCACTGGCGAGCTTCTCGCCGGGGCTGCATTGGTGCATCATGACAACAAATGTCATCTTTTAGCGACATGTGTCCTTAAAGGGTTAAATTAGTTTTGCTGGTCTAGGTCTGCAGTCACTGGGGTGTGTAAGTGCCCACCATGCACATACACAAGTTGATGATTCCAAAGTCATGCTTGCGTGTGACATCTCGTCATGCTTCGTGAGCCGTAGGTCTGCAGCCGACATTTTCTCTTTAGGGAGTGGTCATTTTTTAACAACAAGGGGTCGGTGTCGGTGGATTTCCACGCGAGTGGGTTGACATTTTTTGGTCCCCCCTACAGGAGGGGTCGAAATTTTTTGGCCGGCTGAAATTGTGCGCGGCCGACCCCTTTGAGCTACAGTAATGCACAGGCTTTTTCAAGGGTGCAATTCTTTTGGTGCCCTGCTTCAAGGGCTCCAAATATTTCCCCCCCCCCAAATCCACCAACCCCCCCCTGTTGTTAAGAAATACCACTTCCTTATAGAATTGCGAAACTATCAGATTTTTTGTATAAGAAATGGCATTTTATGGTCCCTTGCACGCCAATCTGTGAGAAATCGTAGTTAACATTTACCACAGATTCAAAAAAGCGAATAAATATTTCATGCCAAATTGACTTTTGCACTCATGTTGGTAGATATTTGTCTACAGAATCATAAACTTTGTGCATATTTTTGTCCCGCGTTTATCCAACTTGCAGTGCAATATGCATGGTAGATATTTGTCAACAGAATCATAGATATTGTGTATAAGTCTATTCCCTGTGTTTATTAGACTTGGAGTGCATTGTGGTAAATATTTCCCATAGCCTGAAAAGCAATAGCACCCCGACCAACTCATGGACATCTGAACATAAGTGTTTTTTCTCTCAATTCTCAAATTATATCTGTACCTAGCATTAACGAGAATATTACACCCATCGTACAAATAGTTCATTCCTGCTATCTTTAAATCAGTTGCAAGATAATGCTTTCATTGCTTGTAGAAATCCTGCATATCACAATAATTAAGACAACTCGTGCTGCACATACACCGTATGCAGACCTTACTGGTAGAGACCTAACCCGTCACACAAACCAGTCTTTGTGAACACTGTTTCATCCCACAGGACATTCGGTCCTGCACATTCTCAATGTTGCAGGACCGGCTACATCTCAAAAGGACTGGCTAGCCACATATAATTATGACAATTTATGTTTTCAAGTATTGTCCACTGAGAATACATTATATTAGTAATCATTTATAGCCAAATCAGGATAGATATAAAGTTTTACAAAATTTTTAAGCTTTAGAAACACTACTTAATTCTTTATATATAATTAAGTTCAGACACGCCTAACATGTGACCAGACATTTGGTCCTGCTACACTTGTAAATCTGCTGGACTGGTGGCATTTTAGGTGGACATTGCCTGTTTTTGCAAAGACTGCCAAACTCTGACTTCTGGAATGTAAAACGTCTGGGCAAGCCTTACTAACATGCAGGGGTCAAGATAACACGAGTATAACCAACTTTACGTGTCGGACAGCAACTTGGCGGCTGTTACCATGGTTACAGAGGTAAACAGCCGCACAGGCTGCTGCTGTAATTAAGTATTAATGAGGCCCCGCCCACAGTAGTTAATTACATTACACGCCAAAGTGCCCGAGGAGCTGTGTATATTATAACCCTTAGAACACAGAATAGTGTACACAGAGAAAAGAAACAGAGTCAAAGCGGAGTCCAGGTTGCCTCCAGAATGAATCCCCTCTCTAGGGGAGTCCAGGTCGCCTAGATGACTCTCTTGCTGACCTAAGGGAGTCACCTGGGGTAGTCATATAGCTGTCTGGGCCATATGACTCCCCCAGTTAACCCTTATGTCAGCTAGAGAGTCACATATATGTACTTCCTTGTATATGTACTTCCTTGTAGCTCCAGGTCGCCTAAAGGAGCCTATAGGCTCCTTTAGGCGACCTGGACTCCCCTAAACAGGAGAGTCATTCTGGAGGCAACCTGGACTCCCTTTTGACACTGTTTCTTCTCTCTGGGTAGTGCCCTTTTCTTGTCGTGATGCATGAATGAAGCACTGGCGAGTAAATCGCCAGGGTAATATTCATGCATCATGCCAACCCCATGGAGTCGATGTACTCCCCAAGGGTCGGGATGATGCACTTCTGAAATGTTGGCGCGTTACTCGCCAGGCCTACATTGTTGCATCATGACGACAAATGAGCATGACGCCTTGAACATAATGTGGCCTTCAGAGACCCAATATAGGCCCAAGCTGTCACCGCCAGCCAATCGTTATTAGCATAATTGGCATGTGCGTACGTACATAGGTCACTATGTGTTACTATAATAGTGGGAGTAATTGGTCTAAATGGACATGTAATATATCCCATTGGTTATGCCAATTACCCAACTGTTGACCTGCGTGTGAGACAGCTAGAGTAACGTTACCAATTGTTAGCGGCATTTTCACTAATGGCCACCATCCACTGGGCTCTAATCGTCCTAAGTTTTTGGGAAAGGATTTTGCTATATTAATTAAAGAATAAATACCGGTACACTTTACATATCTAAACAAATATATGGGTTTATTTTAAAGTGCATATCACTTTTTATATTGAGTGGAGTATTTATTAAAATTTTTAACTTTCTTTAAAACATGGAAGTACTAGCCAACTGCTCCTAAGACCCTAAAATTGACCAAAAAAGGGAAATGGGGAGATTTTTTTCCAAAATTTTGTAAACGTAAAATTGACTCAAAAAAGTATAAAAATATAAAAAATATCTTCAAAATTGCACAAAAATCGGCCCTGTTTAGATAGGGTCGGTCGGGTGACCTGAAACAAACCTTCTTTTTTTGGCCCTATATGAACGTCCTTCCCCAACTTCAGCGCCTCATTCTATTGTAGGTGTACAGTTTATTGTAGGCAAACAGTAGAATCTACAGTGAATCTATAGTAGATTCTACTGTAAACCCATTCTACAGTTGATTTTACTGTAGATCTACAGTAGATTCTGCTGTGTACCTACACCAACTATTTACAGTGAACACCCTCACCCTTCAGTCTCATACAGGAGCCCTATCCCCTGCACGCATGTCTACACCTTTGTTCCTCCCCCTTTGATAACTCCCTATGATCATAAGTCGTCTTATCTCTACCCTCAGTGGTTAGCCATACAGCATGACCTGTACGCCGCACCAACCACTGAACACCACCCAGGACTCCTGACATCTCACCCCACCAGTAGCTCCCACCATTGACACCTCACCCCAACCACTGACTTCTTACCACTTATACTGGTGATCCACACATGCCACCAATCCATTAACCCTTGGAGGACGGTATTTCGCTAAAAGTTAACATTTGTCATCATGGTGCACCTATGCAGCCCCATCCAGTGACTCTCTGATGCTACATTGGTGCACCATGCGGATCCTTTGGGAGTGGGGGTGTCAACCCTTGAAGGTTGGCATGATGCTTGAATGCAACACTGGTGAGTTGCTCGCTAGGGCTGAATACATGCATCATGCTAACCAAGGGCATGGTGCATGAAAGCATTCTGTGTCGTTAAAGGGTTATAGGCCGTATAGTGCTTTAATGCATTATACACTTTTGTTGTTATGATTCATGATTGCATCCCTGGTGAGTTACTCACAGTAGCTGCATTCAAATACCATGTTTATCTTACATGGTTGACCCACCCCTGCAGGCTAGGAGGCATAATGCGGCAATGCCGTCGATGCTGGCGAGTTACTCGCCAGGGCTGCATTGGTGTATCATGATGTCAGGTGAACTTGAACCATTGAGGGTTAAAGTGACGTGGTAAGATGATTAGGCCTTAAAGATTAATATTGTTAAAAATAAACCACAATTTTCCCTATGGCTGCATACCTTTTAAAATTATATTCCCTAAAATCTAGCTTGGAATTCAACTAATTATCAGAGTTTAGCCCAATTTACAACTTTTGAAGTGCACGCTATAATTCCCAAATTGAAAATACACTGTAAAAGGCTTTACCTGGGCCACATAGGACCCTTTATTTGGGCTCTTATTGCCCACAGAGAACATTATATTGTGCCCTATATATCCTCCAAATGTGATAAAATATGAAAAAATCGGACCATGCCTCTTTAATGTAGACATGCATGGTACCGTCATTAGGCCAAAAAATAAAAGGTTTGTTTCAGGTAACATAGACAGAAAATGTATTGCCGATAGGTCGGATTTTATTTTTTTTAACTTTTATTTTTAACATGAAAATACCAGCCGACTAGTCCGAAGACCCGAAAATTGACCAAAAAATGTTAAGAAATGCGGAAATTTCTTCAAAATTGCATAAAAAAGGTAGGGTCGGCCCTGTTTTGATAGGGTCGGTCGGGTTACCTGAAACAAACCTCTGTTTTGGCCCTATACCCATGCACCCTGAGTGTGGATCACCTTGGTTATAGCAGCACACCTGACCCACCTGTCTCTATACAAGTAAGTAGTGTTCCTGTACACCAAATACTGGGGGCAACTATGGTTCCAGTAGATTGTGCTGTAGACCTACAGCAAGTGAGCTTTTGTATATTTACAGCACTATGTACTGTACAGGGACAGCAGAACCTTCTGTTACTGTACAGCAAAATTGATTGTAAATCATAGTCTGAAGGTCCTGGGTTCACCTCCCAGTGCTGGTGATATTTTTAACCATCCATGTGAGGCGAAAACGATTTTTAGGTGGATGTAGGTGAAACAAGAGAAGTGGCTCCACCAAGGATTGAACTCACCACCTGTGGTGTTGGCGACGGGCCCTAATCCATTGCGCCACAGAGCCGGTGTTACAAATGGTCATATTGGGATATAAGCTACCTCTGCCATGTCTGTATTAAATGAGCTACAGCCTTGTTGCTATAGATCCCTGATGAGAGGTGGCTAGACCTAGGATCGATCCCACAACCTCTCGTGTACATATTACCTGGAAAAGTACTGTGGATCTACAAGTCACTACCGTAATCTGCATCTACAGTAACAGAATTGTACATGTACAGTAGAATTTGCTGTATTATTGTTTACAGCTAAAGTACTGTACATTTACAGAAAATTCTGCTGTTCACGGACAGCAACTTTTTACAGTAGGACCTCCTCCTCCCGCACAGCCTTTGATTTCTGCACTGCACCCTTGGCCCGCCGACCCTGGTGGCTGGTGCCAATTCCGGTGCATTAATTCTATAGGGAGCATGGTGGAGATGCCGGGTGATTATTAACGCTATATTAACAGGTTCCTCCAGGGTGCAGAGAGGCATTTACCACCTCCTACCACCGTGATCGTCCCTGTATGCATGGGGGGGGGGGTATTTGGCTCACCTCCTGAATAAACTGGATAATCCGGTATAGGCGTGTAGCTGGTTGGATTATCAACCAATGAGATAACACCATGCATTCACTGCAGAATTCTTAGGGTGCATTATGTAACAGCTGGTACCCATGTGACCGCTGTTATCAGTGTCCCTGTCTAGCCATATCTTTCTCTCCTTCCCTCTATTGACCCCCATCACTGTCTCTGTCTGCCTCTCTATCTCTCCTGTCTCTCCCCCCCCCCATCTCTCCCCTGTCATTTTTGTTCTGTCCGAGTCTCTGTATGTCTGCCTGTCTGTCTATTTACTTGTCCCTTGCCTCTTTATATTAATAGGGTATCTTTATCTTAGCTCAGGAAGATTCATACACATGTCAACCCTCTAGGGCTATACCGTGTATGTCTATAAATAGACGAATACACGTTCATTAGGAAGCCAAGCTCCATAGTTCCCTCTGTCACGCTGTCTCTGTCCAGTCACGAGACACAGTGGTAATTATATAAACATAGTACATACATATAGCCCATACAACATAGAGACCATATTCTCAACCTCTCATAAATCATACCCAGACTCTGGTCACGACACTAAGGTCGGATTCTAAACCCACATTCAAGTTAACCCTTTAAGGAGAGTGTACAACTTAAAGGGGCATTCTCACCACTCGCACTTAACCACATAGTAGACTAGAACAGTACTAGAATTGTGAGTGGGATACGCTCGGTGATTATGCCACTTTAACTATGCTATGCCCTTTGTCGGCTTGCATCATAGCAACCCTTTGGGACCTCATAGGGTCGACACGATGGATGAATCCAGCACTGGTGAGTTATTCGCCAGGGCTGAATTCATGCATCATGGCGATAAAGGGCTTAGTGTACATGTATTAATGAATTATGCGGCCCTTAAAGGGTTGGCCAGCTGGTGGACACGTGCATGTATGTCAGTGTCACATGTGTGTATGTACTCATCAGTGTAAACACTGGGCTCTATTATGTCCTCTGTCTCTGATTTGATAAATTATCAATATTCTAGTACATGAATTGTATTACAATTGTATAATGTTGATAATCAGGTATATGTATCATTGTATACACGTGTATAGTATATGGTGCAGTATGATGTAAGGCTGAACATCTGGAGCACAGCCATTGGGACTGAACATGTACCATGCAGGGCCGAGTACAAAAGAGGGGCCCTTGATGGGGGGGGGGGGGGGGTCCCCATGTTGCATGTTGATTTTAAGAAATGACCATGTCGCATGTCTATGTCAGTTAATAATGCTCATGTCCCATGTCCATTTTAAGAACTGTCCATGTCCCATGTCACTATCTTTTAAAGCCTCATGTCGCATGTCACTAGGCCTCATGTCGTGTGTCGATTTTAAGAAATGCCCATGTCGCCATATCGTATTTAGGGGTCTGGAGCCATAAAATATTAAATGACTGGCTGGCTATAACACTCTTTAGCTGGTTCATTAATGAGAAAGGACCTCGATTGAAACAAACCATTGGTCTTAGTATAACTTATAGCTCTGGTGCTATTCTATTCAGTGAAACCCAAAGCTAATATTCGGGGGATTTCTCTGTCAGTTTGGTAAATGGACACATATACCCAATAAATTGGTGCGAGGTTGGGCGAGCCGTGGGCATTACCCAAGGTAATCCAATAGGGTTAGCTTGGGTATGCCCACGGCTCGCCCAAGCTCGCCCTGGTTTGCTGGGTTATGATTCCAGCGCTACAATGGCCACTGATGACCGTCCTTGTCTGGTACAAGCTATAGGGATCATTATGCCTGCAATCAGTGCATGTAATAGACGTCCTCCCCCGCCTCATGATAATACCTCCTAACTGCACACATCACTTGTAACCTTTAGCCCGGTGGGAACCCCTACAGAAGGAGAGGTATACTCATAAAGTATATCATTTACATATATAGGACGTGCACACCTAACCCTTTAAGGGTAGCATAGTGCTTTAATCCATTAAGGATGGCATGATACCTTAATGCATCATGCCCTTGGTCATCATGATACATGAATGCAGCCCTGGCGAGTAATTCACCAGTGCTGCATTCAAGCATCATGCCGGCCCTATGGGGTTGAGAACTCCCTTCCCAGTGGGCACAAAACTCAGTTCAATGTTGAATCAACGTTGCATCAACATTGAATCAACATAGTCAACCAGTTTTCAATGTTGATTCAATGTTCTGTGGCCACTGGGTTAGGGTCGGCACGATGCACTTATGCAACACTGGGGCTGCATTGGTGCATCATGCCAACCAATGTCATCTATTAGCAACATCCTTCCTTAACGGGTTAATATACTAGATATGTCCTATGTCGTTATGATGCATAAATGCAGCTCTGTTAAGTATCTCACCAGTGCTGTAACTACAAGTCATGCTGACAATACATGGTTGAAGTTGAGGCTGAGGTTTGATTTGTTTTTATTGAAAATACATCTCCTGTTAAGGAGTATTAATAGATTAACAATATGCTGAATTACAGTTGATACACTCCCAAAGTGTCGGCATGATACATCAACGTATAGCACCAGCGCGTTACTCGCCAGTGCAGCATTGGTGCATGACAGCAGCAAATGAGCCTGAAGCCTTGAGGCGTCATGCATGCAGACCCTACAGGGTTATACACCACATATAGTATGTAATACTAGCCCGCATCAAGGCCCTTTTTACTGGCTGCCAGAAGTGGGTGGGGTGTACAGTGTCAGGGACCTGGCTGCTGTCCACTTGACGACAGGCACGTATGTACCTTCAATACACATCCAGCCACCAGTATTAGGGAGTGGTCATTTCTTAACAACAGGGGGGGGGGGGGGGGGTCAGTGGGTTTTCGCGTGAGCAAGTTGAAAACCTTTTTGGCCCCCCCCCCCCTAGGCAAGTTGAAATTGAGCGCGGCCGACTCCCTTGGCTTTGAGCTATAGCAATGCGCGGGCTTTTTCACTAAAAAGGGGTGCAATTTTTTTGGCCCCTCCCTTCAAGGGGTCCACATTTTTTTGGTTCCCCCCCCCCAAATCCACCAACTCCCCCCCCCCTGTTTAAAAAAAATTACCATTCCCTTATACCTGCCGTGTCTGCCAGGTACCGGTTTATGTCCTAGAGATGGTAAGGAGCAAGGCTATACGTGTCAGAGGGGACGAGACCGTTCCTGGCTCACATAGGTGCATACACATCAGCTCAAAGTACCGTATCTGTTCGTTTTAGCGCACATCTTCAAATTAGAGCAGGTTTTTAGGGAGTGAAATATTGTTGACCACTTCAAATAAGTGCAGGTCCTGCATTGGCGCAGTGCAAAGGGAGGGGGAGGGGGTGAATTATATTGATAGTTTGTAAGTGCCTGCTTCCTGTAACACCGCCTAGTTTTTATTAAATGCCGATCGCGTATAAGCATGGTGGGTATAGAAGTCCTAAAACAAGATCTTAAATAACCGTCTGTTTTGTGTCACAGGCGGGGGTAAAAAAGATCGTCTGGCACATTAGGTTTTTTAATGCAATTTTGAAGACATTTTAGCTTTATTTTTACCAATTTTTGGTCGATTTTAGGGGTTTCAAGAAAATTGGCTAGTACATTTAAAAAAAAAAAAAATCCGACCTACCGACCCTACATTTTCCTCCCATGTTATCTGAAACAAACCTTTTTTTTGGCCTTACCGCGACGGTACGGTTTACTGTATGAAAACTTGCAACGGTTTCTTATTGATTTGTCAGTGTCATAGTGTTCTGTGAGAGAAGGATAAAGACCCCCCCCCCCCCATCTGTAACCACTGAGTATAGAGGTCATAACCCCTCCCTTCTTAATTTTACATGAGCACTTGGGGATGGGTAAAAAGTTAAAACCAGCTCTGATCTTCTACTTAAGTGTCTTTGCACTAAAGGTCAATATGAGCAGAGAGGTATTTTTTCCTGAATAACCTAAAACACTAAAAAACACGTGTGTATAAAGAGAGAAGACAGGTGTGTACAAACACAGGGGGGATCAGCATGACGGATCTGCTCTCAGACCGGTGCACTTACATTTATTGCAAGCGATATGGTCTTCCTTGATATCAGTATTTTAAAACTTTAATATCGATATTGAAACTTTATTAACGAATGTTTCAACTCCGATGACAGAGGATCAATAATTTATTCAGTATATAGACATTTGATATTTTGGTACCGAACTTCGAGGTTTCTTGAACCAATACCAAGTTTTGATACTTAATATTCAAATTACTAATAACTGTTTAAGTTTCAAGTATAACATATTACCGGTACCTCAGTTATGGCAGTTTGGTACCAAATATAGAATATTGGAATCTGGGAACAGGACCAGGTATCATCATGACCTTTAAAACTATACCAGAAAACTAAAACTGTACCAGAAAATCCTAATCAATTTCAGGAACTCCAATATTAATTCAAAACTTTCATATAAGATCTAGAAGCTCTATATATAAGCAGATAAGAGGTGGACACTTGGCTCGCCATGCACACCATATGGCTGAGGGGTGTAGACCTGATGGATGACTGAATGATACACCCGAACATATCAAGTCTGTAATTCAGCTGTCATTGTGATAGGGCATTGTGGTTTATCCCTCAACGAGAACACCTGACATCTGAGTCTACCATGCAGTCTACCATACCATGACCACTTTTACTATTAGGAACTTATGGGTGCATTGTCGTGTTACCACAATGCCTTATAATTAGTAAATTTTACAGGAAGCCCAATTTTTCGTGAAAGTGGACTATATATATGTACCATCAGACCCTTACCTAGTTGTGGCAGGGGTCTGGGGAGAAATAGATACCATCAGGACCGTTACCTAGTTATCTAGATTTTTCAAGTAGAAAATGGAGATCGTTTTGAATTGTGTATGGAATTACAAGCCTGGGCTATTCCTGCATAATAGCAGGCATATCCTGCTGTGTGACTGTACACTGATATTCCTAGGCTCCCTATACGACCAATCTCTCAGTCACTAGTGCCTAACTTAGTTAGTCATTTTTTGGCTCCCTATACAACTAACCTAGGTAGGTTATTATTGTCAGGTTGGTCAGTACTGACCAACCCACCTTAGTCTTTTAATTTCCAGGGGGAGCCACTGAGTGGTGATCAAGGTATCTTACAGGTGGCCCCAACTAGTGGTATACAAATACAACACACCAATGATGAACCTAGGTTAGCCACTACTGACTGACCCCTTGGTCATTTTTGAATATAACTTTGCCATTGTGACTAACACTCATATGACCAACCTAGGATAGTCTGTACTGACTAACCCTTTCAACCTATGAATTTTCAGTGTAGTCACGGGTGGTGCTGTCCTGATCCAACCCTCCCCTGCATTGTGCACATCCGCGCCCCCTACTGGGCTGTCTGTCCGTGGGGGGCTGGGAGTGCCGCAGTATCCCTGGGGGGGGGGGGGGGGTCACTCTACCATGTATCCAATAACCACTGCAGCACAACTCTGAAAAGCGGTGGCGGTTAATTTTCATTAGAACCCGAAAAAGGGGGGGGGGGCGGTCAGATGTTGTCAAGGCCCTGATAAGTTGGGTGGTTAAAATCGTATGATTAGACTGAGGTTCTCCTGCTGAAACGGATGAATAAAATTGTATTTGTAAAAAATTCAGGGAGACCTAAATTTGTAATAGCTCATCAAATCTCCCAACCTCTGAAAATGTGGGGCGGTCAAATCTTACAACCTCTGAAATGTAAGAATTTCCCTAACCTCGGTAGGGCCGCAGTTGTTATCTACCCTCAAAGACTCAGTGACCCCCCCCCCCCCCCCGGGGCGCAGTATACAGAGGATACCTCCGACTTTAAGCATAGAAAATTGTGGTGTAGAGTTTACAAGGACAAAGGAGCATTTAGGTTATCTAGCGCTATTTGGTCTTGTTTATTTTATTCAAAGGTTGACCCTGCTATACTTGAGTAATCACCACGATCCGCATTTGGCCATCGTGAATGATTGATAATTTATTGCTAAAAATCGGACTACTCACCCTGTAAGGACTAGGTCGACTTGACTCAGAGACACTTATTCTTATTGGCTTTAGTACATCCAGAATATATATTTATATATTGTAAACACTGATAATAGTGGCCAGGACAGGGGCGTGGCAGAGGATGTGGTGGAGACGCGTGGTGGAGAAATAGTTCAAGAGGAAAAGGTCAATATCATAAATACCAATCCATACTCAGTAAAAGAAAAGACAAACATCTGTGGTTTGACAGGGGTCAAGATGTATCGGTATACCGGTTGTCATATGATATTTTAACCCTATAAATACACTGTGAGAAGTAAATGTAGCTGACTAGTAGAATCTACTGAAGTTTTATATCAAATATACGGGTTCAGTGAATATGGGCAGTAGAGTAAACTGTTGCTTTACAGTGTAAAATGACGTATTTTTGGCGTCACTATTTACTGTGCAGGATATGACGCCTAAAGCGTGATGTTGTCCTGGCGAGGAATGCATCAGCGCAGCACCAGGACCCATTGCATTGGTGCATCATGGCGCCCCTTACGAGGCCCACAGGATTGTTATCATACACTCGACAGCACTACATACATGCACCATTCAGACAAAGGCCATACTGCATTAATGCACTTTTCGGCCCTTAAAGGGTTAAACCCGCAGGTCTCGGTGACTCTCCAGCGACAGTCAGAGTGGAGCCTGGACAGGTACTCAGCCCTATATATAGGGGCGCTGGCGGTTTAAAAACGTCGTCACGTGCTACTTTTTACAGACCTTGTTATTTAAGGAGGAGGTAAAACCAGTTAGTCTGCATGTATAAAACCGCTTGGTGTAGTACCTCGTTAATTACCGGGTAGTCTGGCTGCAGTTAATACTGCTAATTAGTCTATAACTCCTGCAGTAAGGACCGCCTCCAGGCTATAACAGGCCCCACTTAATCAGATTAAACCTTTAAGGACAGATGTCGCTAAAAGATGAAATTTGTCAGCATAATGCACCAATGCAGCCCCGGTGAGTAACTAGCCGGTGTTGCATTGGTGCATCATGCCGACCCTTCGAGAGTGTCTTAGCCCCGTAGGGTCGGCATAATGCTTGAATGCAGCACTGGCGAGTTATCGCCAGGGCTGCATTCATGCATCATGACGACCAAGGGCATGATGCTTTAAGGTATTATGCCCCCCTTAATCAGACTTAAACACCACTCACCAGACGCACCAGTAATCGTTATCACACTCTCCAGGAGTGTCTTATTCTCGAGATCTTATCTTTGCGTATACATCAATCCTGTTCATAGCCTAGTCTGATCTCTGGGCCTTCTACACCTTTGCCATTTTCCGGCCATTTCGATGCTGGTCCCTTCTGAAAGATGGATTCCACTGTAGTCGATTCCTTCCGGAGGAAGCACCGGCCGGGACCGGTTGGAAAATCGGAAATTTACACTTGGTAAATATTTCCAATTTTCCATCCGGCCCCGGGCAGATCTTCATCTGGGAAGAAATCGGCTAGAGTTGAATCCATTCTTAATAGTACAGTATGGATATCACAGTCATCTTTTTAACCTCATATTAAAGGAGGTTATGAAGTGGTATCTGCTGCTATCCTTTCCTCACCTCCTTTTACTGAGGAGTTCATCTTGACAGCTCAGGGACGTGGGGTGGAGGACATGTCCCTCCCACTTTTGACCAATCCCAAAAAAGGTCAAACCAAAAAGGTCAGTTAAAAAAGGGGTCAAAAAGGGTCAAAATACCCCTCAGTCCCCCTACTTTGAAACTGCCTGCCACGCCCCTGCTCAGCTTAATACAGAGATGAAGCTGGGGAGTAGGTGAAACCTGCTTGTAGAGTGGTTGTGGTGTAGGTGTGTAATTCCCGTCCACGTTAACCTAGTAATTACCCAGACTGGATTAGTGTGTAGAGTAGCGTTAATTACTAAAGGACTTGTTAAGTGTTCTTTATATGTCTTTAAGTAGTTAGGCCGCTCAAAAAAAAAATCTGGTTTCTCATCACCCAGCATTGAAAAATATGACGAGGGCGTTTTTTATCAATTTTTTTTTTTACTGAAGAGTCAAAATGTACAGGAAAATGTAGACTTTTCATGAACAAATTTCACACTTTAGTATTTAAGCGTTTATTGATTTACAGAAGTTGGAAAATGTAAGATATTCCTAGGGCACTGCATTACTGACAGTATAAGCTTTGATTTGATACCAAATATGACAACATTTCTCAATATTCAACACATTTTTTCATTAAAAATGTACAAAAAAAAAGGAGTTTTCCCCAAATCATGATTTTTATGATGCGCGCGGTGATGAGAAACCGGATTTTTTTGAGTGGCCTTATACAGTACAGAGGCTAAAGATAGACATGGATCTACACGGGGATGCAGTGGTTAAACCTGTCCACGTGGCTCCCCAATAAGAAAAAGAAAACAACATTTATCTTTAAAAGATTCTTCATCAGAGAAGTACTTTATATTTTAATGATGTATGATATAATGCTATAAACTCCATACAATATGGCCTATTTGGACAAATTGGCTATAATTAATATGTGGTTGGGTGATCTTAAACACTTTCAAAGGGGGTGCTATTTAACTTATAGTACAATCATATGATTCAGATCTTTAATTACATAAGATGGATTGGGGGTAGAATTCAGTAATATGGTTATTGCAAATGGAATAAGACTAGTTCTGTAACGCAGAAGTATGGCGGTATATACTCCTATATTATACGTGGAGAAGCAACGTTGGTATGCTTAGTTAGTACTAGAATATCTGCCCCCCTCCCCCATGGAGAAACTGAATCTCGTTTTCCATGCCTATGTTCTCCATAGCAAAATAGCTACGAACGAATTATTTTAGTGCATAGTTTTATGGGGAAAAAAACCCAATAAATCACATAAAATATACACAGCTTTCCACGTGTGGAGAAACCTGTCTTTCAAACAGTTTATCGTGGACCTTTGTCTTTGTGTCTCTTCAGCTCTATCATTACCGTTATTTTTTCAAATGAACAATCCCTTGTGAAACTTCATGTACATCGATGCACGACCGTCAACTTATAAACGTGGTAATTACGAGCACCAGAACACTGCACACTGCAGTTACAATACCATTACAGATGCATTATAGAATGGATATCCCATTTCAGGTGTATTTCTCACGACAGTCAGTCTGTAAGACGTGATTCTACCGTCTGGGAAAGCACGCCCCATGTGACGGTCATGGCTAATTTGACTATGACAAACCATAATATTGTAATCGCGGTAGATTCCCCTCAAGTATTGCCAAAATACGAAATAACGACTCATTATTGTCTTATTACTGTTGGACAATGACACACAGATTGAAAGATCTTTCAGCCAACAAATATTACAATTACAATTACGGGGGATGCAGTTTGTGTCTAAACTATAATATTACACATAATATGAATGCTTTGACACGAGTAAAGGCGGTTATACAGGTGCTTCCCCTAGTCCCACAACCTCCTCATTCTCACATGGGGCGAGGAAAACAAATTCATAAAGAGGAAAGAGAACAAAAAAGAGGTATATCTGAGAAGACAGATCTAAGTCTGAATAAATATGTGATGAGGGTATCTGGCTATGAGGGTAAATATACCATTGTCTGCTACAAAAGGGCTTTATGTGTGCTGTGTGTGTCAGTGGGGGGGGGGGGGGGGGGGTAGTACCTGGGTATTCATGTGGAGAAGGGTGTGGGGGGGGGGGGGAAGGGGGCTCGCCCACATGAGGCCAAAACAAAGGTTTGTTTCAGGTCACCCGACCGACCCTATGAAAACAGGGCCGACCTACGTTCTTTTATGCAATTTTCAAGAAAATTTCCTATTTTTACCCTCTCTTTGGGTAAATGTTAGGGTTTTCGGAGAGCCTGGCTAGTATTATCACTTTCATTTTAAAAGAAAAAAGTTTAAATATAAAGATCCGACCTACCGACCTACCGACTCTACATGTATCTGAAACATCCCTTTTTTTGGTCTGACGAACCAGAGGCCACTCGAAAATGTGTTTTCTCATCACCAGGTAGGAAAAGATATGACGAGGGCGTTTGTCAATCAACCCTCATTTTAACCTAGGCCTATTAAAATGCATAGGGAAATCAAGACTTTTCGTTAACATTTTTTTTTACATTTTAGATATCCCTAGTTCACTGCATCACTGACAGCATATTGATACCGAATTAGTCAACGTTTTTACATTTCATTCGAAATGTATAAAAAATATGTCAACTCACAATTTTTATCATGGGCGTCCTGTTGAGAAACCAGTATGTTCTTCTAGTGGCCTTGGGGGGGGGGGGAGGGGGGTTCTAGCAGGAACCGTTATCCATGTAGGACAGACTGGTACATATAGTGGGTATAGATGGGGGATTAGGTGGAAGTAGGTGCACTTAGGCAGAACTACAGTTGGGAGGAAAAGGGACAGTATATATATATATATATATATATATATATATATATATATATATATATATATATATATATACATACATATATATACATATATATATATATATATATATATATATATATATAGCTATAGATATAGATAGATAGATAGATAGATAGATAGGTAGATAGATAGATAGATAGATAATTAGATAGATAGATAGATAGATAGATAATTAGATAGATAGATAGATAGATAGATAGATAGATAGATATAGATGAAGATATATATACATAGATATAGATATAGATGTATAAAGATGCGTCAGGTAAAGCTCTAGGTGTCCACTCTGCTCCATGCCCGATACACTAGAGATGTATCTCTACCTAAGATCTACCCGCCACAGTCCCAGTCTACCCCTTAGTCATCTTACTATAGAGATGTTACACAGTACTTAACACGCCTCATATACCTCCCGTCAATATGAAGAAAGGTTAAAAAAAGTTTGATCTCCTCTGAGAGCCCTAGATGAATATCTCACACGTGATTTTGGATGATTTCTGTCTGACACGACCTGTGGTGCTATATTTCACTTTCAGGAAATAAGGAATTCGATGTTTATCTGCCTCCCAGATCAATTCATCAGAACACCAATCTCTTTTTGATTGTTACATAGAGATGTTACGTTCTGTTCACGCCTCATATACCCTCCTTCAATGTGAGAAAAATGTAGGAAAAAGAAGGAGGACTCGTCTATTTGCCGACGGAACAGGTTTTGGGCACTGTCGCCACTGTAAAACTATTTAGGTTAGACTGCATAGGGACTCTAGATCTATAGGATGGGGAGGATGAGGGAGTGAATAAGATAAAGTGCAAAAAGAAATTTAATCATCAAAATGATTTTTAATATTGTATACATAAAACATAACTAACCCTTTAAAGGCGGCATGATGCTTCATTTGCATTTGTCGCCACTCCCCGGGGAGTAATATCCGCAGAGGCGTAGGAAGAACATCTTCATTGGGGGGGGGGGGGGGGCCCAGGGGGGGCCCTCTCCAACCAACTTTAAATATCGATTTTTATGCATGATGTATCATATACACACTTATATTAGATTGTATGGAAAAGAAGTATTTGAGCCCCTTCTAGTTCTGATTTAGGGTCCCAGCCCCCTCTGTCCCCACTTTTTCCTAAGCGGGAAAGGGAAGGTTTGAAAATTGTGTGTATTATATTACAGGTCTTGACAAATTTTGGGGGGGCCCAAACATATTCAGCCCCCCCCCCCCTCCTCAGTGATTGGGGGGGCCCGGGCCCCCCTGCCCCCCCCCCTTTCCTATGCCACTGTATCCGTGACACCGTGGCATCGGGTAGCTGGGCAGGGTGTTCCCATTGACGCCCATGTTAGCCTAGCTCTCTGGCTGACCTGAGAGAGTCACCTGGGTGGGGGGGGGGGGGGGGTGGGGTCATATAGCTCTCTGGAACATATGACTCCCCTAGGTGACTCCCTCAGGCCAGCCAGAGAGTCACCTAGGCTCTCTTAGGCGACCTGGGCTCCCCTAAACAGGGGAGTCATTCTGGGGGCAACCTGGACTCCCTTTTGGCGCTGTTTCTTCTGTGTCTGTGGGGGTGGGGTGGAGGGGTGGTGGGGGGGGGGGGGCTACTATACACGTACATGTACCATACATACCAGCACAGAAGCCAGGATTCTCCCATCTCCAGGCCAGACCCAACTCAATCTGAATTGTAAATATTATCTAAAACTTTATGTTTGTCTAAGCCTTCCCTCTAGCCGCACTAACCGACATGTCCTCCATGTTGCCAGCTTTTTACGCCTTTAAGGGCCGCATAGTGCTCTATTCTGCTATACCCTGTGCAGGTACATAATGCAGGTACTTACGGTGGCCGACAAGGCTCACTCAAAAAAAAGTAGTATGAAAAATTTTTTATAATTCTTTTCAGAAGTGAAATTAAAAAAAATATTTTTAAACATTGAAAATAGTTGCTGTCAACTGTCAACAGCAAAAATTGTTGCTGTCAACTGTCAACTTTTTCAATTTTATCATTTTTTTCAGAAGTGAAAAAAATATTTTTATTTTTTAACATTGAAAATAGTTGCTGTCAACTGTCAACAGCGAAAATTGTTGCTGTCAACTGTCAACTTTTTCAATTTTATCATTTTTTTCAGAAGTGAAAAAAATATTTTTATTTCTTAACATTGAAAATAGTTGCTGTCAACTGTCAACAGCGAAAATTGTTGCTGTCAACTGTCAACTTTTTCAGTTTTATCATTTTTTTTCAGAAGTGAAAGTTTTTTTTGTTTTTTTTTAACATTGAAAATAGTTGCTGTCAACTGTCAACAGCGAAAATCGTTGCTGTCAACTGTCAATTTTTTCAGCATTCTGCTCTCCAAGCACATTCTGCCATCAGCAAATAAGATGAGCCTTGTGATTGGTCCTATGTGGTGGGTACTTGAAGTAGGGCAAAGTAAATACTTGAAGTAGGGATTTTCGGTCGGACTATTTTTACCACTTCACTTGTCCTGTTTATGACCGGTCATAAACAGGAACTTTCCTGTTTATGACTGGTCATAAACAGGAACTGACCTAATGCACTACGACTTTTCCATGGCCTAGCAGGGTTACTGTGTTAAATTCTTGGCCAATTTGTTACAGTAGTTTCAGAGAAATCACTTAAAACGTAAAAACACAACAATCTTCATTCCCATATAGGCCTATGGAGCAAGTTGAGCCAGCATAGAAATCCCTACTGCAAGTATTTCAAGTACCCACCACCAAGGACCAATCACAAGGCTCATCTCATTTGCTGATGCAGAATGTGCTTGGAGAGCAGAATGTTGAAAAAGTTGACAGTTGACAGCAACAATTTCCGCAGTTGACAGTTGACAGCAAGTATTTTCTATGTTTAAAAAATTCCAAAAAAAAATCACTTCTGAAAAAAAAAAAAAAAAAAAATTCCCATGTTTAAAGTGAATTTTTTTTTTTTTTAATTTCAAAGTACTTTTTTTTTGGAGTGAGCCTTGTCGGCCACCGTAGTACGGTACTAGAGTATGCAGCCCTGGCGACTCTACTCGCCAGGACTCGCCAGGGCTGCAGACATGCACCATGGCGGGAGTGTCTCTACAGTTCGGGGTTGACATGGTGTTTTGATAAAGCACTGACGACAATCAGTCGCCATGGCTGCATTCATGTATCATACTCACCAAACATGATGTATCCATTAAATCCCCATGCGGCCCTAAGACGATTAAGCTGAGGTTAAAGTCTATGGGTTCTATATGTTCCGTCATTGAGATCTGAAGTTTGCTCTGTCCCTGAGACACCATATCTACCCCTCCCTTCACACACCCGGCCCTCTACACTGTAAATCCATAGGTTGAAAGGGTTAGTCAGTACTGACTGTCCTGGGTTCATCATAGGTGTATTAACTAGTCACAATGAAAACGTTATATTCAAAAATAACCGAGGGGTCAGTCAGTAGTGGCTAACCTAGGTTCATCATAGGGGGGGGGGGGTGCCTTATTCATTGTATTTGTATACCACTAGTTGGTGCCACCTGTAAGATACTATGATGACCACTCAGTGGCTCCCCCTGGCAATTGAAAAACTAAGGTGGGTTGGTCAGTACTGACCAACCTGACAATAATAACTTACCAAGGTTGGTCGTATAGGGAGCCAGAAATTGACTAACTAGGTTAGGCACTAGTGACTGAGAGATTGGTCGTATAGGGTGCCTAGGAATGTCAGTGTACATGCGGTGGTGTTGGTTATACCTCTCCTGAAGCACTCACTGCTGCATCATTGGGTTAAAGCACCCTGTCTTCTGTACCTGGGCAATGTACAGGCGGAAGAACGCTACGAAGATGGCGATTCCGCGCAATAAAAAGTATCAATTAATCAATATATATGACATATGTACAAATGTAAGGGTTCATCAACTGTGCAAACCATTGCATATCAAGGAATTTAATGCCATTGTGTCGTCCCGGTGGATGAATGTAGTCCTGATGAATAACCCTGCCGCATTTTTTTTCCCAAGCGTCATGTCGACCCTATAGGGAGGAGAGCCTACATGGCATGGGAGCCGCCATTTTCTATCTGTCCCCTGACTCAGAGCAGTGCACTGTGGGTAAATCTGTTACAGTCAACTCCCTCTAATGTGGCCACCCTTGGGACTATGAAAAAGTGGCCGCTTTGGTGGGGTGGCTGCATTAGAGGGGGTCATTTTCTGTACATTGTAATATGTCTGGGACTATGCAAAGTGTCTGCATTAGAGGGGTTGGCTGCACTGGAGGGGTGGCCGCTAAGAGGGAGTTGACTGTATCAGCCACTGTTCACACCTAGGAACAATGTCCACAGAATATTCATATTGCTGTAAGCTTATCTAATTAAAGGCCATTTAATGGGGAAAAGATTGATCTAATCTATACCGGAGATAAACATATAGTAAATGAGAGAGAACCCTCCAAATTAAACTTGAAAAGAGTGAAAATGGAAGCTTGACACACGACTTCTTGAGCCCCCTGGTACATGCCTCTAAAACCTGCATAGGCTCTCCCCCGTATACAGGACTGGCATCAAGGATTCTATAGACTTCTTCCTAGCATATATCCTGATACCTCAGGTACCGTAAATTCTCGCGTATAAGCCTAACTCGCGTATAAGCCGCACCCCTAACTCTGACAAATTATATAAGCCGCAGAGGGGGTCTGAATATTGCGATTTTGGTACTGTAGTATACTAATAAAAACTCTCGTATAAGCCGCACCCTGTATAGGCATGTTTGGTATCAAAAGAAAGCTGAGTCTGACTTGCGTACAAGCCGCGGCTTCTACGCGAGAATTTACGGTAGTCTGGGACTACACCCCCTCAAGATAATCCCATACTTTCACACCAGGGACTGATAAGAAATTCACCCATAATGCACTGCTCCGGAGTCAAGATGGCGGCCAGCATAGCCTAATTCGCTAGTCCCGTATAGGATTGATACACTCCCCAAAGGCTGGTACATCCAGAGACCTACAGGGGTAGCACATTGGTACATCTTAGCATAAATCGTGTCTGGCAAACTTCAAAACTTCTTTATGCACAGAAGGTAATACAAGTCACAAAACTGTCAGTTATAGACGAGTATGGGAATGGGAACTGTGGACCTACTTCTTTTTACAGCCCGATATTTTACTGACATACACTGAAAAAGTAAACTTGTCTCCAGACTCGTCGAAGTGACTGTCATAAAATAAACGAGTCAAAAGTTGTCTAACCTATCAGGTTACCATCCCACAAATACAATCTGGAGCTGGCAAATGTCAGGTTTTGGGCTGGCACATGCCAAGTGGGTCTTCTATCTCCAGCTAGAAGACCCGCTTCCTGGGTACTTAGACGAGTTTTTGACTCGTTTATTTTATGACCGTCACTTTGAAGAGTCTGGAGACAAGTTTATTTTTTGAGTGTATGTAGGTTTAAGGATAAACGGCCATGTTCTGTAGTTTAGCATTACCTTGCATTGGGTCAGGTTTCTCAAAGTCTCATTTTTGTTGGTAAATTGTGAATGGCTGCTTTAGCTACAGAGACAGTTTATTCATAGGAATTAATGAGAAAGAAACAGTTTAAAGAATAAGTCGTGAATAAGTAGCTCACTGTCTGTTCTTCGGTGCTATGAGCAGATGGGACACCATGGCATTGCAGTGGCGTAGGAAACGGGGGGGGGGAGAGAGAGGGAGAGAGAGAGAGAGAGAGAGAGAGAGAGAGAGAGAGAGAGAGAGAGAGAGAGAGAGAGAGAGAGAGAGAGAGACACACACACACACACACACACGCAGAGACACACAGAGACAGGGAGCGCCAGAGACAGAAACGGAGATAATACCAGATAAAGAAACTCATCTTGCATTTAAGTTAGTCCATAATTCAAATGAGCATTACATGAAGGAGCGGCGAGTCCAGATTTTTGGCGTGAGATTCCAGACTTGAATCAGTTCATGCTGGACTCTCTCACCAAAGGGAATCACTTTGGCGCAATGCCTGACCCTTAGAGCCTATAGAAAGTGAGTCGGTTCTCCCCACTCCCACCCCACCCATCCCACAAGAAGGACTGAGGGGGCGGCGTGGGCTGTGTAATACCCCCAGTCTGACACCTCGTTTTTATAAAGATTCACAAACACAATTCACGCTGACACCTGGCTTTGTGATTGTCCACGAGCTGGAACTTACCCACACATAGATCAGGTTACATAAACATAAATTGGCCACTTCTTCTGGTCCATTTTTAACCAATAATTCATTATGTTACACACTATGTATAGAGTTAGCGCTCAGCCGGGCTCCTGTGGCCGAGCTCTATTGGTAATGCTGGTCTTCCTGTATCTTTGTGGTAAACGGGCATCTCTATACTAAACCATGGAGAGAATCATTCTGTACAGGGCCGTGCACTGATATTCCTAGGCTCCCTATACGCCCAACCTCTCAGTCACTAGTGCCTAACCTAGTCAGTCATTTTTTGGCTCCCTATACGACCAACCTAGATTAGTTATTATTGTCAGGTTGGTCACTACTGACCAACCCACCTTAATCTTTTTAGTTCCAGGGGGAGCCACTGAGTGGTCATCACAGGTGGCCCCAACTAGTGGTATACAAACACAACACACCAATGATGGACCTAGGTTAGCCACTATTGACTGACCCCTTGGTCATTTTTGAATATAACTTTGCCATTGTGACTAACACTCATATGACCAACCTGGGTTAGTCTGTACTGACTAACCCTTTCAACCTATGGATTTTTAGTGTGTATGGGCCAGTAGCTATAGATTCATTTTAGACCAATGAAATAATTCCCTCCATTCACTGCGGAATTCTTAGGGTACATTTTGTAAGAGCTTGTACCCATGTGACCGCTGTTATCAGTGCTTGTCTCGCCAGTTACAGGCTTAAGTAATGGCCGCATCCATAGGACTACCAGCTTGACCCCTATATAAACTGGAGCTCGGCCCTATTCTGGACAGTGACGTCATCAAAATAGCTATGAAACCCATCTTAAAATCATTTTAGGTAGAATTAATCAACAGTTTCCTAGGATGACTTATGTCAGTACAATGAACGAACTAGGGGACAGCAATGCCCTTTGTGTGTGACCAACTGACCCATGCAACCACAGGGTAAACAAAATACCTCTCTTTGAAAGGTACTGCCACGCCCTTTAACAGGCTTGGCTTTATGGGAACATTGCATTAAAGCCCCAGCGCCCCTATATATAGAGCTGAGTACCTGTCCTGGTTCCACTCCGACTGCCGCTGGAGGGGTACCGAGATCTGCGCCTTTAACAGTGAGAGAGGGTCGGGGTAACCAGACAGGGGACCCCCGCAGACGCCGACAGACATACTATAGACTCTGATTGAGACGCGCACAAAAAAGTCGGGTGATAAAAGGCGTGAAAACCGGTCTGTTTGAGGTGCTGTCATTATGAACGCCAATTAGTCTATAACTCACAGTCAGCCCTGAGAAGTGTATCTGTACGCCGGGTGTACAATCGCATTAGGCCAAAAAAAAAAAAAAGTTTCTTTCAGGTCACCCGACCGACCCTATCAAAACAGGGCCGACTTTACGTTTTTAAGCAATTTTGAAGAAATGTTCATATTTTTACACTTTTTTGTTCAATTTTAGGGTATTCAAAAAGGTTGGTTAGTATATTTATGTTAAAAAAAAGAAGAAAAAATCAGATCTACCGACTCATTTCCTCCCATGTTACTTGAAGCAAACCTCTATTTTTGGCCTTAGGAACTTGTTTTAAGGAATGCTTAACGCCCTCCTCGCTCTATATGCATAACGACACCTGTATAATGAATGAATACCAGACAGCATTCCCCCTTTAATGATGGCATGATACCTCAAGCAGTCAATCCCTTGTCGTCATGATGCACTAACGCAGTGCCAGCGGGTAACTTCTCTGTGCTGCATTCATGCATCATGCCGACCTGCGGGAAGGAAGTGTCGGCCTACTCGCCAGTGCTGCATTGCGCATGGCGCAGTCATACACTATGTTGTCCTTAAAGGGTTGTAAATGCATCCGATAGTTAATGCAGGATACAGAAACACAGCAGGTATGTTAATGACGGGCTATAAACACTTACTGTGTGGACTCAGGGGGCTGTTACTGCTAAGTGTAATCATAATTGTTTCTTCTAGATAATTGTCATACATTATCATCTTAAGTGCATCACGATCCTTGAAGGCATTATTTCATTTCATGATGCACTGGTTTGTAACGCACCGATGGGCTACGTGTGCAGTAACATTTGCGCTTCCCCCAGAAAAAAACAACGAAAAAAAACAACGAAAAACAAAAACCAACCCCCCCCCACCCCAAAAAATAGCTACAACACAGCCGTATATATATATGTACCATACCGACCCTCTTGTCATGCATATAACGTACAGCAGTAGACCTTAAATAAGACTATACTTTAAGTAACAGCACCCAGTAACATACCACACACTGTAAAGGTGTGTGAGTTAAAAAGGACGGATACCTGAGAGTGTGGCTGTATTTTTGTCCATACTGCTCATCCCCCACCTTACATACATAGACCTGCTACCCTGTACATGTGGACAACCTACAAGATGCCTCGACACAATCCTACTGATACATGCCCTCCAAACAGAACTTGGGAATTGAACGTTCGCAACTGGGTAGAATCTGGGTAGGTCACAATGACACAAGAAAGGCACAGGAATTGAACGTTCGCAACTGGGTAGAATCTGGGTAGGTCACAATGACACAAGAAAGGCACAGGAATTGAACGTTCGCAACTGGGTAGAATCTGGGTAGGTCACAATGACACAAGAAAGGCACAGGAATTGAATTTCTTGTGTCATTGTGACCTACCCGGATTCTACCCAGTTGCGAACGTTCAATTCCCAAGTTCTGTTTGATATAAATAACGTGGAATTCCACAGAATATGACACAGTCAAAAGATGTTCACATATTCTCGTGCCAGATACATGCACAATTCTCGCAGGGATCCCGAGTTGTAACTCAAGAACCGCACAAGTTCTGCCCGAGATCTTGTTTGCAGGGTGTACACATGTGGTACTGAGTAGGAAAACGAGTCTTTTATTGTCTAAGTCCAAACCATCAGAAAATGATATTTTAAGACTGTAGACCAATAGGGATATGCAACATTCACATATTGACTCATAAATCAGCAAAAAATTGTCCAATTCCCTCAATTCAAACGGTTTTAGAAAGCTTAAGACATCACGTCTAATGGTTACATGACCAGTCCATCAGGAAGTAGACATGATTTGCTTTCCAACGATTTGATTCGCATCAAGGACAGCATGTTGCTCAAAAATGATGATGCACCTATACCGAGCCTTCAGGAGGCTCTCAACCTGTAGGGTCCACATATTGTTTGAATGCAGCACTGGCGAGTTGCGTTATAATAATAACAGGGCGGCTCACCGACAAAGGGCATAGCACAATAAAGCAGAAGGCGGCTGGTAAAGCCCTGCAACCAAGATCTCAGGCATAACTCATGCGGTTCTTGGGTCACAACTCGGGATCCCTGCGAGAATTGTGCACATATCTGGCACGAGAATATGTGAACAGCTTTTGACTGTGTCATATTCTGTGGAATTCCACTTTATTTATATCAAACAGAACTTGGGAATCGAACGTTAGAGACTGGGTAGAATCTGGGTAAGTCACAATGACACAAGAAAGGCACGGGAATTGAACGTTTGCAACTCCGTTACATCCATGTCAATACGTTTTTGTTGAAGCACCTTTCCAGATCCCCCAAGGATCTCCAATACCTGAGTTAGCTGAGAAGTGGGTGTAAAAACGAGTACATAATTCAAACACTGGTTGATGTTTTTCCGTGTCTGGCCTCTTCATTCCCCTGTTACCGTATCAGATGAACCATGCTCTATAAGGCACTAATATCTCAGGCCGCAGGGGGGAACCGCAGCATATAATAACAATTATGTTAACCCTTTAAGGGCCACATAGTGCTTGAATGCTTTCATCTGCTTGAAAGATGAATGCCGCTCTAGCAAGTTGCTCACCAGGGCTGAATTCTTGCATTTAAGTTAAAAACTTGTCTAAGTGACAAGGAAGCGGGTCTTCTAGCTGGAGATAGAAGACCTACTTGGTATGCGCCAGCCCAAAACCCGACATTTGCCAGCTCCAGATTCTATTTGTGGGATGGTAACCTGATATGTTAGACAACCTTTGACTCGTTTATTTTATGACAGTCACTTCGACGAGTCTGGAGACGAGTTTACTTTTTCAGTGTATACGGTGTTTGTACACTATCATAATGTACCAATGCAGCGCTGGAGAGGTACTTACATCACTACAATGGTGCATTATGATGATAAATGAAGCATTATATAGTCCCTAAAGCGTTAACAACATAATTTGATAACATCTTATGGGAATGGCAATTTGCCTTCAAAGTGTCTTCTTTAATAGATCAAAGGATTTCAAATAGCATATAATGGTTCATTTTTATGGTGATCTGAATGATCATCTGACATCTCTTTTATATCTTACCTAGATACAGCCATAAACTAACCCCATAGCTAGGTTATTTGGCAGTACTATATCCCAAACCTGATGTATAGCAAAGATATCCCATCATCTGAAGAGATGATAGATATTACATGTCACATGTCATAACCAAAGGTATTTATAACAATCAATGCATCAAACTCTCAATCACGAGATGACAGTGACAGTGACAGTGACACAGAGGAAGAGAGAGAGACAGACAGACAGACAGACAGAGAGATACAGGGAGAGACAGACAGAAACAGAGGCAGGAACAGAGAGACAGAGAGATAAAGGCAGAGAGACAGAAGAGAGGGGAGTTTCTGTATTGCAAACGCAGTTAAACAACAAATTCCTAATGACCAGGCCCTCTGGAGAGCAGTCTATTATTTTCTGACCCCCCTTTGACCCATAGTGATGTGTGCGCGTTTATGCTGAAAAAAGGTATAACAAATCTTCCCCCCTTCCCTCCCAAATGAAGGCACACCCTGATGCTATACACATAGTTATGCCACATTTGGCAGTGACTTTAAGTACCTCAGCTACAGGTATTATAGTCACCCAGTCTGTGGTCGACCTGCAATGTTACTTTTACTGTAAGACCGTCAACCAAACAGAAGTACCTGCCAAAGTATACGATATACCTGGGCACAGTTTTTACTCTGTGTGCTGAGGAATGGGACATGTTTTTAGTATAGGCTAAGAAAAGTTAGTGTCAGGTCACTTGACTGACCCTATCTAAACAGGGCCGAACCTACGCTTTTTCATACAATTTTGAAGAAATTTTTGTATTTTCACCCTTTCTTGGTCATTTTTTGGGGCTTTGGAGTCGCCGGCTAGTACTTTCATGTTAAAAAAGAAAAGTAAAAAAAACAATCCGACCTACCAATACTACAATTTCTATCTATGTTACCTGATATGAAACAAACCTTTTTTTTGGGGCCTGAGGAATGGGACATGTTTTTAGTATAGTAGGAGGTGCGGGTTGTCCCCAATAGCAGAGGTAAAAGTATCAAAGCCGGGCGTATTGTTGTCTGAATGGAGCCTGTCTAGTTGGTGTATAGGACTACTGACAGGTAGTGCATTACAACGTGACATGCAGAGATTGTTCACTTTCAACCTGAACTTGTATCTCTGGATGGGTAATAAATTCAACTGTATATATTGGATTGGATTTTCTGGTGTGATTTTAAAGCCATTAACAGTACATTAAATCATCCTCGATCATCCATTAAGGGGTTTCCTTTTAGATGTTTTATTCTTTTCAACTTTCATTCTTTTTTCATTTTCTGGTCTTAATTCACTCTGATCAAAGTGTATATGTCGTGGTTGATGGTATCAGATTTGTCTAAATGCTATTCAGTTTCTCAATTCATCAAGATCATAGGTTCTGTATTCTCAGCTATAGGGACCCCAGTCAACATTGCTTATAATGGACTCGACTTGTGCTTTACCTGGCTACATCAAATCTGGGCAAGCCCATATGGGCCCATGTGTGTCTCACATGGCAGCCCAGCTGGGACCCATTTAAGACCCATGATATAAGGCAATGCTTGCTGGGGAGGAAGACGTGGATCAACATAAAAAAACAAACTCAAAGTGAATGATCCAAATGGGTCGAAATTCAGTTTAAATAGAACAGTACGCCTACACATGTGTATCAGATAAAAAAAAATCTCATTACAAGGTTTAACACATGTTGTTCATTGATACTAATTAGTTAACACTTAATTAAGAACCGTTGTACATGTGCCTCATTTTAACAATACTTAACCCTTTAAGGAGCCCCAGAGAGTAACTCGCTATATTGGTGCATCATACCGACCCTTTGGGAGTGTCTCAACCCCATAGGGTCGGCATGATGCTTGAATGCAACACTCGCCAGGGTTGTATGCATGCATCATGATGACCAGGGCTATAATGCATTAAGCCATCATACCCTTCTTAAAGTGTAAATAGATGGAATTTGATATTGAAATCGAAGTGAGGCACCATATTGGGAAATGTCATCGCTGATTGAACCTTTTCCTATAATCAATTATTCTGACTTTTGATCACCAACTGACAGTTCATTAATTAGATCCTTCTGCTTCCTTCCAGGGTGGTTTTACTTCCTCCAGGACTCAGGGAAGGTTGGCAAAACGCTCAAATCCGTCGCGGAGGTCGTCAAGTTGAAACCCAAAGCGTTCCTAGTCCGCTCCAATATCCCCTGCTTCCGGCGGGCTGTCGGGAAAACCAAGAAACCCCCGAAGAACTCCAATATGAGAGTTTACGTTCGGGACCAGCTCAGCGAGGGTGAGCTGCTCAACTATGGCTCCATACAGAGTGAGTGTGTGGAGCAGACACGGCAGGCGTGCTGCCTGTGCTGGATCTTTGGTAAGAAGACCACCACCTACGTCACAGAGGAGCAGTACCTCCGGTGTACCGACCTGGACGGTCATGAGGTCCTACTCGACCTGCGGCTCCAGGGCCAATTCAGTGCGATCGGCGACCCGGGGACGTCGTCTGAAGACTGTGTATACCAACTGGGAGATGTGGTGAGAAATACCGATCTGCCAACACATATGAAATTATGTTGGGGACAACCACCTAGTTCTCCCTGTTCCTTCACTGGGTTATTGCGCCTGGAGGATGTGTACTTGGAAGAAACTGTTATTGCTTGTACATTAGGAGCTCAGAGGCATTTCATGGTAGAGTTTCCAACAGACTCAGAAATCAAATTCATCATTGCGACCGATGCGTACCGGTACTTTGATCACCCGGTCATTCAGAAGGCCATGAGTCAGTGTGGGGAGATGATAGACGGTTATATTAACAGCATTAAGGTGGTACAGAGCTTCTACCCTGAGCATGTCAAGCTGAAAGAGACAGACAATAAGGAGGAGGGAAAGCGCTCACTGCCCCCACTCCCCAACCAAGGAAAAGTGGTCGACAGCTCGCACGACGAGTCGATGGACACAACTGATGACTTCACGGACGACGACTCAGATTTCAGTGATTCTACACAGGATGATGACAATGATGACAATGAGAGTCGGCCTCAGAGCAGCAAACCAGGGGGCAGGAGAACAGGTCATGTGACTATAAATGAGGAACCTGTCATTATTTATGATGACAACTATGAGGAGATCCCAGGGGAGAGGCCCAAGGTGAAGCGAGATGCGCCGCCTCCCATTCCCATCACTCATCAAATAGTTCCCTCTCCGCTGCCTGTATCAATGCACCATCAAATAGTCCCCCCACCACCACCTATATCAATGAGCCATCAAATAGTCCCCCCACCACCACCTATATCAATGAGCCATCAAATAGTCCCCCCACCACCCCCAGTTACCCACCAGATAGTTCCTCCCCCACCGCCAATGTTTACCGAGGAAGCAAAGGACTCTCTCCAACCTCTCTCTGTGCAAGCTCCCTACTCCAAGATGAAGCTGCAGAGGACAAACAGCCACCCTGAGACTGTTCAGGCAGCTGATGACATCATCGCACCACCCGGGATGTGGGGCGATGATGTCGCCGCAAAGCCAGCACAGCCGGCACCTAGAGTTACTGCCACCACAAAGATACATCAGCCTCTGAGGGTGTCGGTGAGCGACACCGTCAAGAGGTTCAATGGTACCGGTAAAGCTGAACCCCAGAAATCAAACGGTACTACACAGAACAATACAAACAATGACCACCTTGGGGGGCCGGACTCCTTAGGGCGGCAGCTCAGGGAGAGGCTTGATGCCTTCTTGTCAGACTCTGTGCAGGAACTGAATCGGTTACAGAGTAATGGTGATGCTAGCAATGGTCGCGACACCCCTCAGTCGTCTGTTAGTGTAGATAACCACCTCAAGGGTGCTCGGGCCCCTAGGATACCCCCGAAGCCTAGAGCACCTGGTCCCCGCTCTGGTCCCCAAGCATTGCAGTCCCACGAGGACATTAACGCATTCCTGGAGACCATCTTTGACCCGGACTCGATGACGAGTGAACCGGGTCAGTTTAAAATGCGTAGTAGCGCAGGGCAGTTGCCGCGAGGCCGGCCGGTGTCGGCCCACGTGGGTTCCACACAGAAGAGTGTGGATGACTCGTTCCGGATGACCAAGCCGCAGTACCGGGGGCACCCGGAGGCCACGCTCAGGAGGCACAATGTTAAAAGCCTTAACCTGGTTGTCCCTACCCCAGCCCCCCACCGCCCTGACCACCTCCCCATCCAGCACACCCACCACCCCCGGGCCTCCACCGCCCCGGTGGTACCCCAGCGCACCACCCCCACATTGCAGTCCGCCTCCACCACTAACGGACACTACTACCCTCCTCCAGGCACCCACAGCCAGAACATCTTCATCCCCATCCGGCGTCCGGGCTCCACATCCCCACCCACCCAGGACCACAGTAACTCCTCTGGGGAGTTCCCTCCCTCCCCCGAGAGGGACCTCGCCACAACCCGGGCTGATTCGGGTATCGTGGTGAGCCCGAGATTGATGAACGACTTCCATATGGAGCTGGAGTCCCCTTACCGGGCGCCCAGTGAGGACCCCACGTGGATGCCGCCCGATAACCTGGGACCGCTGTCGGTGACCGACATCGCGCATTGCCTCAAGTACATCGGGATGAAGGACAAGGTCGTGTTCCGGTTCGTTGAGGAGCAGATTGATGGCAAACTGCTGATGGAGCTTGATGTCGCTCTACTCAAAGAGGGCTTCCCTGAGCTCAACGGGCTCGAACGGAAAAAGGTGCTGGACTTTGTCGGAGGCTGGCGACCTAAGAAACTATAGGGTTGACACAGGTTGTTATATTATTGGGCATAAGACCCCCCCCCCCTACTGGCCCACTTGGATTCTGGGTAATTTCTTATCAGGATATGACACTCAGGTTAATCCCCTTACTTAACACCAAAGACAATAGGGATGGGGTTAAGATTGGGGTGGGTCACAGACTATCATGCCTATCAGTCTTATCAGTGACCATTGTTCTGAGGTGTGAAAGGGGCTGATAAGACATTACCCATAGTCCTATGGCAAATCCAATAAGGCTGTCGGGGGTTTTCTGCCCCAATATGGCGGCCCCTATGCCGCAATGTGACTAAGCCGTATCTAGGCTTGTTCTTGTTATAATTTGTTATACAGCCCTTGGGGAAGGGGGGATGTGTTATGAATAGTTCATATGGCTGCTGTGTATATTGTATGGGATGTTGTGTGAAGCTGCTGGGCAGTCACCAGCAGTCAATGTTTTTTATTTGTCTCACCAGCCTCCGATCAGAATAATACAATGGAAGAGATATGAATGTGTTCAAATCCTGTGGGAAACAAATAAGAGAAACCTTAGTAGGAAGTTGAAACAAGGGGAATTTTAAAATGACCACACAATTAGATTCTGGGGTAAACGAATTCGTGTGGAGGTGTAGAATTTTATGACTTGAATTCGGTTGGGTATTTGTTATTGCTATTAGAATTAAATAGTCAATATAATTCCCCCAACGGTTCTGTTCTGGCTTCTCACGCAATAAGAGCACATTATGGAACAGGAATTCAAATATGAAAATCCAATAAAGACTAACGTACCTAACCAAAAAGTAAATATTGCATTTCACATTTGATACCATGCACTAATATATGCCTGCCTTAGGGAGGCGATTGAAAGCGATGGAACTTTCAAATAAAATCCTCAATACAGTTGATAACTTGGCAAACTATCTTAGTCTTTGAGCCATTCCATGTTTTTTTTAATAATCCCTGTAAATGGATGTATAGACCTAGACATATAGGTGCTAATTTTATATGAGTAGAACTCTCACATGTCTTCCGTATTAATGTAGGACAATGTGTTATCGTTAATACTATACCACCCTGCATTTTACAAGGTATAGACGTGGTACTATGAACTGTGAATACCCTTCTAATGTGATAATTTTCTTTTTTTGAGGGGGGGGAGAGAATTAATCATTTATTTTCGTAAGATACAAAAAATGGAGGTGTATACGCAATATGTGAGATCGCAATCCAGTTACAAAGGGTGAGTGGTAACCCAACTATATAGCAAATTCTGTATTCATTGGCAAGTCAATGCCATAACAAATGACCGTTTTTCCTAAAATATATGTACCATATAAAGACATCCATAACAATAATGATGTTTTACACTCATGATCTAACCTCAATATATGTTCACTAATGATCCTTACCAATGGAAGTATGCTAATACCTCAAACAGAATTTTGTAGGCCAACTATTTGAAAAAAATATACACTTAGGCCAAAAAAAAAGGTTTGTTTCAGGTCACCCGACCGACCCTATGTAAACAGGGCAGACCCTACGTTTTTTTATGCAATTTTGAAGAAATTTTTACATTTTTACACTTTTTGAGGGTAAATTTTAGGTTTTCAAAAATTTTGAATTTTTTTCCCCATTTTCATACTTTTTTGGGTCAATTTTAGGGTTATGTAAAAAAAAAAAGTTAAAAAAAAAAAAATCCGACCTACCGACCCTAGTGTTTCATCCCATGTTACCTGAAACAAAACTTTTTTTTTATTTGGCCTTATTTCAATAGCCATGTTTTAAGAGCAATAGGTTATCAACGTCTGTGAGATGTTCACATAAGAGAGGTAGCCAATTTGAATGAATTTGCGATGAGATTCATCCCGGGATTCATGTCTACATTCTGAACTGTTAATAAACTCGTCTTTTCTAAAGTTGTCGACTCGTTGTTATTATGCACCTATAGTCCCGGTTCTACTTTTCCTGTAGGACTTCTAGCCCAGGATACATAACAAATGCCCCTTTTCATAGAAAACACTAAGATAATCTTGAATTGTTAAGGCATCACTTAATCAGTTCATTAAAAATATGTCATCACCAGTTTATAAATGGCACTCACCTAGAAAGGGAGTTTAAAAACCATTTGTTTTAGAATTAATCAGAGGCGTAGGAAGCAAATCTTCATGGGGGGGGGCAGGGGGGGCCCACTCCAACCAACTTTAAGTATCGATTTGTATATGCATGATGTATCATATGCACACTTATACCAGATTGTATGGAAAGGAAGTATTTGATCCCCCTCTAGTTTTGATTCGGGGTCCCAGCCCCTCTATCACACTTTTTATTGTGTATTATAATTTTTATATTTTTTATATTCAGCCCCCCCCCCCCCTCCTCAGTGATTGGGGCGGGGGCGGGCCCCCTGCCCCCCCCCCTTTTCCTACGCCACTGTTAATGGGCCATCATTCATATAGAAACTGACACTCCTTTAAAAATCACCCCTCATTTTAAATCCAATAAGTTTATAAATAAAAACACAGGTCACGTCTCCCATGAGTATCAGGTGCGGGGACCTGAATACATAGACAAAGGTTCACGAGTTTTGGTCTGTTGACTAGGTTATTTCACGAGTGGAAGGTGGGGCCGTATTTCACAAGGCCGTAGGCCGAGTGAAATGCGGCCCCACCTTCAGCAAGTGATATTACCCAGTCTACAGACTAAAACGAGTGTTCCTTTGCATTTAATTTTTATGTTTTCTGATTCAAATTATCGAAATCCTGACGAGGGGAGCCTAAAAAAGCCTTTTTCTACACCATACAAATGTAAACTAACCACCGTTTTGATGACGTCACAGGCCGTGTAATACGGCGATGGGTTATTTAACAGGGGGTGTGTAATACGGCCTTGCTTGGTTAAGTCAATGGCCCTGTCGTATTCCATAAAAAAATAAAAACCTAGTCTGGGGCTCACCTGTGAGTGATGCATTCATGCATCATGCCGACATCATCAACAGGGAAATCCCGGCTGATCTCAGCCTCAAATAATGCAGCACAGATATAAGGCTGTGTCTCACGAACTTGAGCCAATGTTTTCATCTCTGACCGGGTGCCATCTCTGACCGAGTGCCATCTCTGACTGGGTGCCATCTCTGACCGGCTTGAATAAAAGTGGGTTATTTAGGGCAGATGATGATAAAATATTGGAAAATTATGACTACTTTGAAGGGTTTTAACATACATTATCCTTTTCGGCCAAATTCTATCTACATTGCCTTAAAAAAACCGTTTTCATTCAAGCCGGTCAGAGATGGCACCCGGTCGGAGATGGCACCCGGTCAGAGATGGCACCAAGTCAGAGACGTAAACATTGGCCCAAGTTCGTGAGACACAGCCATAAATAAGCAAGAGGCTACTTGCTATCTGACTTGGTGGTTCCAGCTGTACATAGCTATATAAACTATACAAAGGGCTACAACCAAGATTGTATTCTTCAAGATCCATTATAACTACAATAACAACAACCCTAATGATACTGTCCTTAGCCGTACATCTATTATGTATTGTTTATTGTGGTTTTAATGGATCTTGAAGGAACTAATCTTGATTACAACCTGTCATACTTGGAGCCGCCAGGTCCGATGGCCAAAAGCGTATTGCATGCATGCAACGCTGTGGGTGCTACCACCTGGTGGCCACCAGATAAACCACTTCATGAAGATCGCTGAGTCAAGCTGGGACTACTATTACTACTACAGTCAACTCCCTCCTAACGGCCACCTCTCTACTGCGGACACCTCGCCATTGCGGCCATATTTGCAAAGTACCAACCTTTTTCTCTTTAATTTAATGTAAAAAAATCCCTGTAATGCGGCCACCCCTCTAATGCGGCCACCCCGCCCTGCGGCCACTGATTTCCCAGTACTAAAGTGCCAAAATCTCCCTCTAATGCGGCCATTCTAATTTCTATCAGATTTCATTTGTCCATATTCTAAGCATCTTACATCCCCCATATACTATATTCTACAGGTGCAACATAGAAGATAGCTTGTGTTTTACATTGGGGGGGGGGAGGGGGGGGGGGCAACTACATCTATACCAGCTCACGACAGCCCCTAGCAAGAGACCTACTTCAACATTGCTCCGAAACCTCCCTCTTTATAATCTATGGTAGCATATATGCTTACCAAGGCCGCACATTTAGTAGGGCTATCATTTGTCATGGTTAACCCCAACCCACCCTTTAATATATACATGTACATGTATATACCAAGTAGTCATGATGGGCTGTTTGTGGAGGGGCATTGTCATTGAAGGTGTGATAGCCATGGGATGGCCGCCGACCATGTGCGAGGGTGTGAATGCGGAAACGCTCACCATTGTTTCAACACATCTTTACCCATGGTCTGTATGTGGCCTCTTAGTCTTAGAGAATGAGACACCCGATTTGGTAAGGTGTGTGCGGGAGGGGTGGGGGGTGTGTGCTTCTTAATAATATTCAATCATGAAATCAAGCAATTTCTACTATGGGCCACCGTCCACAGAGCATAAATCGGCCGTATAGGGCCATTCTATAAATAATTTACATAGGGAATTTATGGCAATTCTATTCATATGCGGCGGACTTATGCTCTGTGGATGGTGGCCATAAGCATCTATCCTATTTGTATAGTTCTATGTTCCGTATCCAATGTCAGACAAAGGTCAGAGTGTATTCTCTTTGTGAAATCATATATATGCCCCGCACTCATGTATACGAGTAGAGACTTGTAATCCCGATACCAGTATGCATTTTATAATAAATTTCGATTTGAAACAAAGACTACAGTTATCCTTTAATCTTGTATGATTCGGGCATGTAACTGTATGCAGTTTTGAAGTCAATGTAAAATGAAGTTGACTATCTGGGTAATATGCAGGCAGAGAGAGAGTACTGTATCTAAGTATATCCTTTTTTTTGGGATAGATTTTGGTTATTTAGCTTTGACTCCCCCCATTGCGGCCACCTCGCCATTACGGCCACTTTTAGAAAGTCCCAAGGGTGGCCGTAATTGAGGGAGTTGACTGTACTACTACTGCTGCTGCTACTACTGCTACTACTACTACTACCGTATTTCCCCGTGTTTAAGCCCGGGCTTATACAAGCAGTAAATGGCGAATTGACCAGGATTCTACACTGGGCAGGCTTGTATTTCGATGTCTGAAGAATCACTCTGGCACTTTTCCAATGATTCCCAGAAGTATCTACTATTCCAACACATTTATTTCAATTTTTCCAATAATTCGCATACAAAACAATGTTTATGTGTCTTTAAAATGGCTGTAGGCATGGAGGAGATAAACTGGGACTACTACTACTACTACTACTACTGCTGCTACTACTGCTACTACTACTACTACCGTATTTCCCTGTGTTTAAGCAAAGGCTTATACAAGCAGTAAATGGCGAATTGACCAGGATTCTACACTGGGCAGGCTTGTATTTCGATGTCTGAAGAATCACTCTGGCACTTTTCCAATAATTCCCAGAAGTATCTACTATTCCAACACATTTATTTCAATTTTTCCAATAATTCGCATACAAAACAATGTTTATGTGTCTTTATAATGGCTGTAGACATGGAGGGGATAAACTGGGTTGCATAGCCGAAAGAATATGTAAATACCCCAAATAGAGGTTGAATTCTAGCCTAAATTGGATCATGTGCCGTCCACGGGAAAAGCAGCCTTATGCAAGGGGTGCATAAGGCTGGTTTTCCCTTGGACGGTCACTTTCTCTCCTCCTACAAGATAATTTTTTTTTTATCTTGTAGGAGGAGAGAAAGTAAGTATTCATCAAGCAGTCAACTGAACAACATGTGTCGGTGTTACTGCATTCCTACCCTATTTAGAACATGGACCGATGATTAGGGCTCAAAAATTAATTTTGTTAGAAAAAATAACGCAGAATGTTCCCCATCACCATACTTGATGTGCTATCTGCTTAATGTAATCTAATTCCCTAGTATTGAGTTAACAATTCAACTTATTATCAGATTTAGCCGCAATTTACTAATTATGGAGTGCATGCTACAATTCCACCCATTGAAAACACGCAGGAGAAATAATATCTGTACCACATGGGACCCTCTATTTAGTGTCCAATTGCCCATAGAGGACATTTGAGTGTGCACTATCCTTCATAAATGATATTGTACTAGTGTTTGGAACATATCTTAGTAGGGTTTAAAATATTGAAGAATATCGAAGCATATCACTAATTCGACACCATTAACAGTAGTGACCTGGCTATGGGTTCTACTGGAACCTGTTCCAGGGTTCAGCAGAAACATAACATCATGAAAATGATGTGACCAAGTTAAAACAAAAATCAATCCTCAGCTATCAAATTTTCTATGCACACTTATAGGCTTTGTAAGTTATTATCTAAGAACTTACTTCCGAAGCAAGAAAGCATGCCTCTCAAGAACATAATCATTTCAGGTAACCAAAATATAACGTATAACAAGTTGGTCTACTTGAATGAAAGTTGACAGATGACAGTACATGGATGAAGTTGATTTTTCACTTTCAAGTCAAATTGTCTTTTTTCATAGGTTGAAGTAAATTTTCGATTTCAATATTATAAAAAGATTTTAGCCTCCTGAGCGAGAGCAATGTAATTTTAGGGGCTAGGGTTTGGGGTTACTTATATGGCAGGTTCTGGTGGACGCTGCGCTGCGAACTCTGTCCGAACCCTTCAGGCCGGCAGTAGGTGGCAGCACCTACTCCGGTCTTGGGGTATGGATAGAGGTCGCTATAGGCTACCGGTCTGCGTGTGTGTGCGCAGGCTGGCTGCCTATATAAAGCCAGTGTCTGATGGAACTCGGCGGTTACTCTGTACCTAAGCTGGACAGAGACCCTGGTGATCATATCGGCTACGAGCCCACTGACCTGCTCTGAACCCTACAGGGAGTTTGCACTGATTTAGCTACGCCTGTCTAGGTTCTTTGAATAAACCTTAGATTCGCAACCTGTACACTTGATCCGAGCTGTGTCGACCTTGTTCTTTACCTAATAACATTACTAATATTATAGGGAACAAAGTTTCGTTTATTACACAATCTTTTAACCTATCTGCTCCAGGAAGTCTAGTTGCAATCACAATGTGAATCGTTTGACTGACCAGAGTATGTGTGTGTGTGTGTATATGTGTGTGTATGTGTAGCTATGCCGATCACTTATCTGCAGCTATGGCATATCACAGATATAAATAACAGATACTACTAGCTAGGTAGCAGACAATCTGTCCTTATCTCCCAGAACTTGTCCATACACTCATGTTTCCACATAGAGATAACTCAAAGTGATAGAGTCACCTGGGGGGCTTTGCACAACATAAAACGAACTGCACTGAGAAAGTAAACTTGTCTCCAGACTCGTTGAAGTGACTAACATAAAACAAACGAGTCAAAAATTGTCTAACCTATCGGGTTACCATCCCATAAATAGAATCTGGAGCTGGCAAATGTCAGGTTTTGGGCTGGCACATGCCAAGTGGGTCTTTTATCTCCAATTAGACAAGTTATTGACACTTGGAAGAGTCTTGAGACAAGCTTACTTCTTGAGTGTAGCTAGCATAAAACAAAACTTGGGAGGAACCAGTACATGCACTAAAGAATATTGTTGTAATGTCTGTTTATTTGTAAAGACCAGTAGAATTAGCGAAATGATAGAAAGGCATTTCCTGTTAAAGCTACACATACGTTCATGTATACTCTCATTGATTAGATCATATCCTATATCAGGGGAGCATCGTATATACATGTATCCTTATACCGAGAAAACAAAAGAAACAGAAAAGAAATTGTACATACAATAGTATTGGGAGTAGTATAGTATGTATCGGAACGGGACTATAGTTAAGTACTGTTTATTACTCAATCGACCTGCAGCCAATCAGAGGCCTCCATTTGGTCACGTGACCCCCTCATTTGCATAATTACGTAATAGGCCACGCCCCCTCATTTGCATAATTACGTAATAGGTTACGCCCCCTTGATCACCAGCCAATCAGAGGCCCCCATTTGGTCACGTGACCCCCTCATTTGCATAATAGGCCACGCCCCCTTGATCACGTGACCCTTTCATTTGCATAATAAGCCACGCCCTCTTGATCACCAGCCAATCAGAGGTCGCCATTTGGTCACGTGACCCCCTCATTTGCATAATAGGCCGCGCCCCCTTGATCACGCGACCCCTTCATTGACATGATAGACCACAACAACATCACGTGACTATCTTTGTTTGTAAACAACACCACGTGGCTCTCTTTGTTTGTAAACAACACCACGTGGCTCTCTTGTTTGTAAATAAGACCTACTAAGTTTAGGCATAGGTAACAGCAGTGTTTGTAAATAACGCCTACTATGTTTTCAGTCATAGGTGTCTAGAGCAGCAGCAGCAGCAGCATCTTCAGCAGCAGCAGCAGCAGCAGCCGCGTCATAAGTGTCTAGAGCAGCAGCCACGTCATAGATGACTAGTGCAGCAGCAGCAGCAGCATCTTCAGCAGCAGCAGCAGCAGCAGCAGCATCATAGGTGTCTAGAGCAGGAGTAGCAGGAGTGTCATAGGTGTCTAGAGCAGTGGCAGCAGCAGCAGCAGCAGCAGCATCATAGGTGTCTAGAGCAGGAGTAGCAGGAGCGTCATAGGTGTCTAGAGCAGTGGCAGCAGCAGTAGCAGCAGCGGCAGCAGCAGTAGCAGCAGCAGCATCAACAGTATCTTCAGCAAAAGCAGCAGCAGCCGCGTCATAGGTGTCTAGAGCAGCGGCAGCAGCATCTTCAGCAGCAGCAGCAGCAGCAGCGTCATAGGTGTCTAGAGCAGCAGCGTCATAGGTGTCTAGAGCATCAGCCGCAGCAGCAGCAGCATCTTCAGCAGCAGCAGCAGCGGCAGCAGCAGCATCATCAGCAGCAGTAGCAGCAGCAGCAGCAACATCTTGAGCATCAACAGCATCTTCAGCAAAAGCAAAAGCCCGTAACTTAGCATCATGGGCATCAGTCATAGCCGTAACAGCGACACTGCGACTAGCATAAGCAAAACAGGCTATTTTTTTAGCAGCTGTACAAGCATTAATAGCATTAGCCCTAGCAGCAGCCGCAACAGCGACACTTTTAGCAGACGTTGCAGCATCAGTAGCCGCAGCATCGGTAGCAAGAGCGGAAACAGTAGCAAAAAGATTAGCAGCACGAGCAGCAGCGGCGAGAGTAACAGCAACGTTGTTAGCAGCATTGGCAACTTCGTATGCAGCATGTGTAGCACGAACAGCGATACGAGCTTCACGTTTTGCACGAGCAGCAGCATTAGCTGCAGAAGTAGCCCTCACACTTTCCAGCCACCCGTACGAATCTTGATAAAAACCAACCTCCACCTTGCTACTTGTTGACTCATCAGTAAACATGGACGTCTCCTCATGTGGTGTTGTCGCGGCTCTGTAGTAGTGTTGGGATTGCTCACATTCGGTAGAACGTAGAGTGATTCCTGATGACGCCATGCTGAAGGTGGTTGAAGAAGTGTGTGGGACTCATGTTTCACTCTCGCTTATGTACTAGGCTCCGAGATAAGCTTCTTAACTCAGGAGGAAAACTCTCACTAGGAAGGCGACCGGCTGTCTACCTGTGTAGGTGCGGGTTCGTTACATCTTTAATCCTGTTCGACCCTCCGAGGAAATACATGAAAAAAACAAAAGACTCGAATCCGCAGACAGTAGGAAGCTATAAGGAGCTTAACTCGTGTTTGATTTAAGCTGTCTACCACACGCACGCGCTTGTAGTCACAGCTAGAGTGGCAGACTTCTGTCCGCCCGCTGGCGCATGACAATCGACTTTAGACACCCCCTGTAGTTTTTTTGCATACACAGTTGACTAGCATCTTAAGCTCTTACTCAGCTATAAGCCCATATACATGTAACGTGCATTACTCTTCTTTATGGTAATTATCAGATCGATTTAAGGGTGGAAAAGGGCTTAGGTGATGTAGATCCCTCTCTAGCTGAAAACAGGCTTAGGCTATAGCATGTAGGCAGCTGGCCGCGTTAAACATCCCCTGTAGTTTTTTTGTATACACTCTCGATCCCCTCTCTAGGTGAAAACAAAAGCTTAGAAGATGAGGTGATCCGGCCACTGGCTGGCGCGTCACACCTGGCGTTAATCACCCCCTGTAGGCTTTGTATACGCTCTCTAGGTGAAAACAAAAGCTCCCTCCACGGGCTGGCGCGTCACACCTGTCGTTAAAACGCCCCCTGGAGTCTTAGTATACACAGGTGCCCCGCCTTATCTATTCACCAGCTATAAGCCCATATACGTGTACATGCGATTTTTGATACCCTCTCTGGAATAGGGTGGGGCTCAAGGTGAAAACAAGATTAGTCCATTCGCTCTCTCAGCTATATAAAGAGCCTCAATTGTTCTTGCAACAGCACTTCACCACCGGTACACTATCAGTCACGAGGCAGATGTTTGCGGTATGGGTCATACAGGTTACCTACTAATAGCGGTTTGGGTGAGTAGATCACTTTTTTTCCCCTAAAAAACAAAAAAAAAAAACCCACTTATGACTCAGGTATGTATATGTAGCACTGTTAGTGTAAGTACACAGTAGAATCTACTGTACTATAGACTCAGCCCTCTGAAGACGGCGGAGCGCGTTAATGCGCGGGTCTGTGGCGGCGTCACTTGTTTTTTTATTCTAACTAAAAAGTCAGAAGTCGATCTACGACCTATCAAAGACAAATTTGTGATAAGTTCAAACTAAATAAGAGACAGTTTGAGCGTCTCTTAGTCGCTGTCAAAGATGCGAATAACGAACGCGCTGAGGGCGGGGTTCAGGTCACGTATAGTTCCTTGCTCTTTCGTCAGATGGCGCCACAATAGGGGATTTGTACATTCCTACGATGCTCGCGAACATTTCAACGCATAATGAGCTATATAGGCAACAAAGTGTGCTTCTGAATATATTAAAATATAAAAAACAATTCAATATTGTGTATTTCTGATAGAAATGAGGCAGTTTCTTCGAATACCAACTAAACTATAGCGAGATGAAAAATACCACACCATATCTAAGGCTTTATAAAAGATACATAGGCAGAAACTCTCGCCGAGTCGGTAATCTGAAAAACGAATCAACTCGTTGTGCCACAAGGGCCCCCATCCAACGGGGGCCTTTTGAGCTCAGGCACGTTGTTTCTCAACACTAGGTATAATTAATTACGACCATGTTGAGTAGCATCTACTAACCAACTGACAGTGTCAGTTGGTTGGCCCCTCTTTAGGGGCCACACAATAAATAAAGAATAGAGACCTAAGGGAACGTTCACAAACGTCTACCCTTCCTACGGGGTGGGTGGGTCTTTGGGTTTAGTGACAAAACAGCGACATGTCAGCTCTCTTTTTTTTTCCAAGTCTACATATTATTTATGATTAAAAAATTTAAAAAAAAAACCACGATAATAAAGTGCGCTGATCAAAAACTGAATAGAAAAATAACCAAAAATAGGTTGGTAGCTGATCGGTCGTTGTCACACGGTGCAGAAAATTTACTTTTATTTTATTTTATTTTTTTTTTTTAAGAAATTCTATATTAGGACCACAGACGGGGCACATGTGACACTTGTCGAATATAAGAGATACCAATGGGTCTTGTCGAATTTAAGAACTAGGTCTTGGCCATTGTCATTGACTATTTTGAGAAGTAGTCTTGCCCGTCTTGCCCCTTGTCGCCAACTCCCAGCACCCCCTGTGTCTCTTTGTCCATATTGGCTAAAAACAGGACATTGTTGCCTTGGCTATTTTACCCCCCGTCTGGGATCTTATTACTTAATCACCTCGTCTTGACCCTGTGGGGTAGTGGGTATATGGAATAACCATGTCCAGGTGTACTCTATCTGACACATAACCGAAGGTTACTGAGTTATGTAATAATACCTGACCTATGAGGTCGCCAGTCAGTTTGCCGTGATTATTTTGACACACTCTCAGTTACTCGTAGCACATCTAATACATAATTAGACTCAGCATCATATAAGGCAGTCTCGGCCACGCCGCGGCTGCATATCGGACCAGGGGGATAGTCTGGCAGCGACCCGCCACCCCGTTCACAAGCTGTGTACAGCACCAAGTTTCTCTTTGTCCATATTGGCTAAAAAAACAGGACATTGTTGACTTGGCTATTTTACCCGTCTGGGTCTTATTATTTAAACACCTCGTGTTGACCCTGTGGGGCAGCGGGTACATGGAATAAACGTGTCCAAGTGCACTCTATCTAACACATAACCGAAGGTTATGTAATAATAACTGACCTATGAGGTCGCCAGTCAGTTTGCCGTGATTATTTTGACACACTCTCAGTTACTCGTAGCACATCTAATACATAATTAGACTCAGCATCATATAAGACAGTCTCGGCCACGCAGGCTGCATATCGGACCAGGGAGATAGTCTGGCAGTGACCCACCAGCCCGTCCACAACCTGTGTACAGCACCCCGTGTCTCTTTGTCCATATTGGCTAAAAAAAAACAAAAAAAAAAACAAAAAAACAGGTCATTGTTGACTTTGGCTATTTTACCCGTCTGGGTCTTATTATTTAAATCACCTCGTCTTGACCCTGTGGGGCAGTGGGTATATGGAATAACCGTGTCCAAGTGTACTCTATCTAACACATAACCAAAGGTTACTGAGTTATGTAATAATAACCACCCTATGATCCTATGAAGTCGCCAGTCAGTTTGCCGTGATTATTTTGACATACTCTCAGTTACTCGTAGGGTATCTAATACATAGTTAGACTCAGCATCATATAAGACAGGCTCGGCCACGCCGGCTGCATATCGGACCAGGGAGATAGTCTGGCAGTGACCCACCAGCCCGTCCACAACCTGTGTACAGCACCCCGTGTCTCTTTGTCCATATTGGCTAAAAAAAAAACAAAAAAAAAACAGGTCATTGTTGACTTTGGCTATTTTACCCGTCTGGGTCTTATTATTTAAATCACCTCGTCTTGACCCTGTGGGGCAGTGGGTATATGGAATAACCGTGTCCAAGTGTACTCTATCTAACACATAACCAAAGGTTACTGAGTTATGTAATAATAACCACCCTATGATCCTATGAAGACGCCAGTCAGTTTGCCGTGATTATTTTGACATACTCTCAGTTACTCGTAGGGTATCTAATACATAGTTAGACTCAGCATCATATAAGACAGGCTCGGCCGCGCCAGCCGCATATCGTACCAGAGGGATAGTCTGGCAGCAACCCGCCATCCCGTCTACAATCTGTGTACAGCAGTCTGGACCAGACCACCAACTCTGGGTATAGCATTCTGGATGCCTGGAGCAAGACTGGATCTAACCCTTTAATAGTCGCATAGCGCTTTAATGTGCAGTGCCCGTTGTCGTCATAAGTCATGAATGCAGCACTCAGAGTTCCTCACCAGGGCTGCATGCATGCATACACTGGCATATCGACAAAGGGCGTAGCGCATTAAAGCACTATTGCCACCTTTAGCATTAAAGCGCTGAGGGTTTATTTTTTGATAGTGTAGAAACCAATATCTGTCTAATCAAACCCCTTATCAGTGCTGTTTTTTTTTTGTTTTTTTTTTCACATACAAAAAGAATTAGGTAATGGCGCTGCAGTACTCTGAAAAGCGGTGGCGGTGAATTTCCATTTAGATCCTGAAAAGGGGGGCGGTCAGATGTCGTCAAGGCCCTGATAAGTAGGGCAGTTAAAATCATATGATTACATTGAGCTAATTTTCTTGCTGAAAGGAATGAATAATTGTATTTGTATAAAATTCACACACACACACACACACACACACACACACACACACACACACACACAGGACACCTGATGATCTCCACACGATGACCTGATTGCCCTTCCTAAAAAAAAATGCCCAACTCGATCTACCTACTCAACAGGGTTTCAGTGTAGAGCGTATTAGGGGTTTTTCTGATGCGTATATTATATTGAGATTGATTTTCAACTTTTGTGATCAGTGGTTGGTCCTTAAAAGGACCGTTTGGTAGAGAGAGGGTCGCAGGGACCTTGCTGCTGAAGCGGAGGGCGTGGTCATAACGCGTGGCAGTCCTTCAGCAGCTCCTCCAGCACGGCGGGCGGTAGGCCTTCCTCCATGCAGACTTGCTGCTTGACCTGCTCCACGCACCGGCGGATGAGTTGATCAGCGACGTTCTCGATCAGCTCATCCACCACACCCTCTGCTTCAGCAGCAGTCCGCTGTCTCTCCTCTCTCTGTAGCGAGGCTACGAACTGCTTCTCCACGGCCGCATCGATCATAGATCGAGAAACGGCCACGAAGTTCTGTCTCTCCGCCTCCTCTCTCTGTTGCACGGCTACGAATTCCTTCTCCACGGCCGCATCGATCATAGATCGAGAAACGGCCACGAAGTTCACTCCGTGAGCCATTTTGTCGAACTGACTTCCTAGCCGCCTGAGAGATGCTGACGTCACACTATTTTCGACGACGCTATGACGCGCACGAGGTAGACAGACGACGTCGTTTCACTTCCTTATTTGGAGTTTGGGATCTTTTGACACCGAAGTCATACCGTACGGTCGCGATAAAGCAACTAGTGTTGAAAAGCGTGCCGGTCTTTTATAAGCGCCGGAGTATAAGAGCCTCCAAATGTTTTTTCTCAAGCACTAAAATCGCGACTTTGAATAAGCGCCAGCGCCTAGCTTGTATATAGCTCCTGAGTAAGAACTTCACCGAATTGAAAAGCCCTCCCTCAGAGCTCTTAATCGCGACAGTACGGTACAAATCTGATGTCAACCCGCGCCAAAAACAAAAAGGGTGTTCCGGTCACACGTACCTACGACGAGCGACCTTCAGCTATCACCACGTGAAGAGTGGGAAATAAATTTTGTACGGCAAGAAAACTGAAAACTGATAACGATTCCATTAGATAAGTATTTGGTTCCAATCTATGGCGAGATATTTCCACCAAAGCGATTGATTTATATGTCTGTAAGGTTCAGCTCTCCAACACTCTCCAATGTCCGCCGGTGCACGACGGTCGCCGCCCATCATTAGTCACAACTAAACTTCTGCTGGAGAGTGAAAGTTACGTTGAGTCTTGAGGTGCGCAGAGATACTATCTGCCGCAGCCTGATTTTAGTTCCACGCTATTTAGATAACCGCCCCATTTAAAATCTCTCTCTCGATCCTAGTAAAGGAAAAAAAAAGGCTAGAGTTTATCATGGACGCGTCTCAGTTTTAGTCAAGCCGTAAAGTGAAGAACCAGAGCTTGTACATATTCCCACGTGAGGGGTGACCCCGCGGGGCGTTCAGTTAGTACTGAGTCTATACTCAAGGTCAAGTTCCACTCTCTAAACAGAGCTTTAGCGACTCCGTCATATAGACTAGACCGCGCGCGCGATTTTTTTTTTGCTGAAGCAGCTAATCGATGGAAGAGTAGAGAACAGGTGCTCGATCAAAAATCTGCTTCAGAGGCTTGTTATCAGGTATTAACAGTTAAATCAAAATATTTCAAAACATCCAGAAAAGCAGAATAACATGTCCTACGGGCTACAGCCGGGCACTGACGAGCAGACGACGCTGACGTCATTTCAATCAGGTCACAGGGCTCTTTAGACACCTTTTCTGTAAGACCCGTCTCATACCTTAGTATATAATACCGTAAACGCCGGTGATTAGTATATGATCACATTGGCAGTCGCGGATCCACGAAGAGGCTGAATAAGCCTCGAGCGGACCCGCCACTTGCAATGTGACATAATCTTACCATGCGCTTTGTTTTGTTTTTGTTTCTATTTACAACAGCAAACATTTCAAACAACCTATTGTTTTTTAAAAATGATGAAAAATCAGCCCCAAAAAAAAGTAAACATTTTAGAGCTAAATTTGTGGAGGATAGCCGGACATGCTGATGTCACTAGACCCCTAAATTCGATATGGTGACATGGGCATTTTCTTAAAATTCGATACGACGACACGGGCACGGACATCTAAGTGACATGGGACATGTGGCATTTCTTGAGTCCCACATGTGCCATGGACCATAGTGACATGAGGAAAAAAAAAAATGTTCAAAGAGTGCATCAGAAAAGTGCCATTTCAAGCCTAAACATTTCGCCAAATTTTTTTTTTTTTTTCTTGGATGGTACTCGGCTTTGCAGTGTCTGGGTCCTTAAAAATGTACCAGAATGCTCAAATTCGGGTTCTAAATATTTTCAAAAAACGTTTTCTCCCTTAGTGACGTGTGACATGGGCATTTCTTAAATTCGACATACGGCTGCATGGGGAGGACCCACCCGTCAAGGGCCCCCATGATGACTCATACCCGCCGCGTTCAAACTAGCGTGGTGGTTATAGGTAGACCTTCTTTCAGTATCCACGTGACCAGATCCATCGCCGTCTCTTGAGCAACAGTAACCGAGGTAACTAGGGTTATTGTTATCCGGTCCGTAAGACGACAGTCTAAGACGGTGTGTAGTCGCGTTTTTGCTCTCCCTAATACTCTAATTCAAGTCGAGTTACCGCTAACCCCTACAAAAAGAGGGTCATTTGTGTAATTCAAAAGGCGTTCCTTTGTTAGCAATGAGGGGGTCGTTCTATTCATTGATTTTTTTTTTTTTTTTTTTTTTTTTTTTTTTTGTTTACAACAACAAGTCAAAGTACAGTCAATCAACCGAGATCCTTTCTACTCCGTGGGGGTGTAGAAGGATCTCCCCCCTGAGGTTACAAAGTCACCTCTTTATTTAAGGGGCTACGGGCCGCAAAGTCGCTTTCGCTTTCGCTTACAAGTCACAAAGTCGCATGAAATATTCAAGTCAAAAAGTCAAATTCATCAACTATCAGCACAGTCGTTTGAAAGTCATCAAGTCACCGAAAAACTCCTCTACAGTCACCTCCGACTCGCCTCCTCCCTACCCCCCTAAAGGGGGGTAGAGAGGAAGCGATTCCCTAGAGATCAGATAATTATTTTTTTTTCTCCCGAGCAGACCCCAAAAGCCCCCCCTCCCCCCCAAGTGCCTGCCCACCCCATAAATAGTGCCCCCCTCCCCCCCCTCCCCTCCCCATGCATCTTAAAGTGCCCCCCTCCCCCCCTCCCCTCCCCTCCCCCCTTATAGAAGCCTCCCATTAGCTAGTCCAAGTCATGTGACCAAAAGGGAAGCGTGGTCTGTCTATTGTCTATATTATGCAAATGAGGGAGGGGGTCAGGTCACGTGACCAAGGGGGTGTGGCCTATTTTCCAAATAAAGAGCGCTTCCGGTCACGTGACCAAGGGGGTGTGGTCCTATTATGCAAATGAGGGGGTCACGTGATCCATTATTATGCAAAGGGAGTCACCTGACCAAATGGAAGCCACTGATTGGCTGGTGATCAAAGGGGTGTAGTCTACTATGCAAATGAGGGGGTCACGTGATCAAGGGGGCGTGGCCTATTATGCAGATGAGGGGGTCACGTGACCAAATGGCGGCCTCTGATTGGCTGGTGATCAAGGGGGCGTGGCCTATTACGTAATTATGCAAATGAGGGGCGTGGCCTATTACGTAATTATGCAAATGAGGGGGTCACGTGACCAAATGGAGGCCTCTGATTGGCTGCAGGTCGATTGAGTAATAAACAGTAGTTAACTATAGTCCCGTTCCGATACATACTATACTACTATTGGGAAGTAGCTAAGTATCTATATAACTCTCTATATAGTATATATATATAGGTTTCAATGTTCTCCCTCTAGAGAATCCCTTTTGAACATATGGTCCAGGCATATTTCTAAAGTTTTTGTCCATTGAAAAAAAAAGTTGAACGGAAATAGAAATATACTAAAGGCTAGTTATGTAAAACTTCTTAATGAGAGCCACCACTACAGACTCCATAGCACAGTGGCAGAATGCATACCTTCACATCCAATGGTTGATGGTTCTCACCCTGGTCAGGCAACACCTTTGTCCATTTTTGGACAATTTGATATATCTTGTCCCAATATGAGACAAAGGTCCTCTTGTGATCTATGGTTGAACTAGAGAATGTACCTCCTGCGCAGAAAACTGTGCAGTGAACGGAAATGGCATCATATTGACCCACCTTGAAGATGGGTTGTCACCTAAAATTCATCAATTTTCTATTCATGCCATAATATTATTGTATATCCAATGCTATAAATACTCCCTTACTTTTAAAAGGATGGGATGTATCTAAATCTATCAAATAAGCATATTTAGTGCAATCATTTTTACTGTAGGTCGACACTAAAATTCCCTATGTTGTGGTACTGCATGGCGCAGTGCATTCTCTACCAGGCTAGTTTACCCTGTACTCACCTGGGGGAGTGACTGAGTCAGTGAGGTGAATAGGCTATATTGTTAACTATCTAAACTCATGTATTTATAGACAAATATCTTGCAAATATTGAGTACTGTGTATTAGCTAAAATAATAATGGAACCCATGGCATCCCTTTTAAGGAAGAAGTTTGGGAAGTGTATTAGCTGATATACCATCTTTAAACCACATCCAGAGGCTTGTACCCATTATTTTGGCATAGTCATGGCTGACCTAACTGTCGCCAATAAAATGAGTATACAATCCTCTGGCTGTGGTATAAATAATACATAATAAACAGCTACATTGTTAATATCATATAAGACATTTTGATGACAACTCTTATATATGGGCCGTTTAACTCTCTCAACACTCAATAAACAAGCTTGTCAACAATAGTTTACGGAAAGAAACGGCATCAATTGTTCTGCAAAAGACCTCTGAGTCCTCACTCATGTAGATTTGTAGACAGGCGTGTATCCTCCAGTGTACACTGGGCATCCACGGAGCTACTGTCAAGGTAGCACCCCAAGGGGTGAGGTGGTTGTGACAGTAGTTGTGACAGTTCATACTATAGCTGTCACATTATAGCCCTACACATCTGACACTGGTATCTGTTGAGTTGTAGTCTGGGATTGATAAACATATACAAGGATACCGTGAAGGACTAGAAACACCAAACATGCTTTCAAGGACTATCCTCACGTTAGTTCTACAGGCGGTGCTGATCCATGGCGAATCTACAAAAGGTTTGTCAACATGTTATATTATGTAAACTGTTAAGTTCGGTTATCGTCAAATTACAGAATTATTCCTCAGTCGCAATTAAACAGAGGTCAGAGCAGTCTATACGAAAGGTTTTTCACCTTGCAGGACATTCGGTCCTGCAGATTTGTAAAACTGCAGGCCCTGCTTAATATTTGCAGGCCCGGATACCCTGGGGAAATATTTGTATCTAGAAATGTAGTAAGAAGCAAGATATGATGTTCAATAGAGGTTACTGGTATATCGAAATCATTTTAATCTGTGGTTTGTAAATTTTTTTACATGACATTCAGGCTTTCTAATTAACTCTCCAGAAACCTTAATAATGGTGCGATTTACAAGCCGTAAAAACTGGCATGTAGCCCAGGATCACAGCCAGTCATTAGGATCGGCAGACACAGACTTTCTGCCGGACCAGGAGGCTTTAAGCCGGCTATAGCCGGTGTCTGGGACGTTTTCGTATAGACTGTCAGAGATTATCATTATCTAACCGTCTATTTATGATTGAACCTTAGGGAGTGGTCATTATTAGATGTTTAGCGGGAGGGCGATGCATCTTCTTTTCTATCTTTATTATTTTTCTTCTTTCGGGAAGGGGGCGACACCAATTGTTGTTGGGGGGGGGGGGGGTTAAAAAAGTTACTGGATATGAAAAGAATGGTGGCGTTGGGGTTGTAAAATGTCTATAGACTCTTGGAGAAGCACAGCGACCCCCATGTTGTTAGATAACGACGGCTCCCTTATTGCATTAGCTGAAGGATCAATAAAGACGACTCAAGTGGCACTCTGCAGATATCATATCTGTGCATGGGTAATAATCAACTGCAATCTTAGGACACACTGTATATGGTGCATGTCAGTTCACTCAACGTTACTGAACATAATACAGACGAGTCTGAATATATCAGGAAATACGTCTGTATTACATGTATGCTGTTGGTCTTAAACATTCAAGTGAATGTATTTGATTGTGACAAACCGTGCAGAAAGAGTTCCTCCATTATGTTTATTATTTCCTTTCTTTCATGAAATGTATATTCACATAACCATACGATATGAATCATATTGTACTGCGTAGTGTACCATTTACTGAGAGCCGTGGTTGACATCCTTCTATATAATATATATACAAGACAGGTGCAATCCTTTTCGTGGCAACGCTCACACAGAGAGAAGAAACAGTGTCAAAAGGGAGTCCAGGTTGCCTCCAGAATGACTCCCCTGTTTAGGGGAGTCCAGGTCACATAAGGGAGCCTAGGTGACTCTCTGGCTGGCCTAAGAGAGTCACCTGGGGGATCCATATGACCCAGAGAGCTATAAGACTCCCCCAGGTGACTCCCTTTGGTCAGCCAGAGAGTCACCTAGGCTCCTTTAGGCGACCTGGGCCCCTCTAGTGAGGGGAGTCATTCTGGACTCCCTTTTGACGCTGTTTCTTTTCACTGTGCAGTGACTTCTGAATCTTCAGTTGTTTTCATCATTGTTTCCTTCCCTACTTCCTTCATAGAGTGGTGAGTTATGAAGCTATCGTCAGAAAGGACCCTGCACTTTAAACCAAAGAAAAGAATTTTTACAATGAATATTTCGGATATTTGCCCTTACTATTCAATCACGAAACCATTATAAATTGAAGGAGATCTGTGATACAAAAAAGCACTCCCTCAGTAGCACCCGTAGATTGTACTTTGGTAGAATCTAGAACCATGTCTTGAAAATTGCCTATTAAGGGATGTGAGGGATAGCAAAATAATTGTATGGGAGAAATGGCCCGGCCTTTATAAGTCATTCCGCAGTCATGTCATGGCATTTGCTAAGACCAGGCACCTCTCCTATAGAACGCCTAAGTTGGTAGGTGCCTTTAGTATACACAGATAAACTAGACATGGTATGTTTTACTGATTTATTCTCCTTTGTTTACCCTCACCTTTCGCTTGCTTTTTTTTGCAAAATCTTCTCACACCCAAGATTACCAGTGATCTTTTCTCGCTTACCCCTCCCAATCAGTACTTTATCATTTTCATTAAGTTTAGTCAAATGTTGGCAAAATTTCCGCACTTTGCAGACTGCATCGCATGCACAGGCTAGGTATTGATGTGTTGGCATAAATGTGGTATTATGAGCCTTTCCCTTAAAGACAAGGAAATCACAATTTGAAAGTTGGCTAGCAAGGAGCCCTGTCATATGTATATCCTCAAGATGAAACACTGGTGTCATCATTGCAACCCAGTAGATATCTGAGAAAACAGCATTTGATAATATATAGACCCAGCCTTGAAAATAGGGTGGGTAATGTGTACTTGTAGGAAAGAGATGTTTTTGCACAACTGTCTTCCAGAACCCCTTTCTTTTGATAAGTGAATGAGGCTGTAGAGAACCGAAGATGAACCGTGGAATAAATACAAACACCTGGATGGCCTTGACCAGCTGGAAAATATCCACATACAGGTCATCATCGGCCTTAACCAGATACTGAGCATGCCTGCAGTATTCATTAATCCACTGCAGTTGGCTTATTCCCTTCAGGGATAGATTGTGGTAGGAGTCAGTGAAGTTTGCTTGGATAACATCTCCGTAGGTCTTGCTTTCATTCAAAATACTTTCCTGAAGCTTTGCTTCTTCCACTGTACCGAAAAAGAAAATTGTCCTTGATGTATGGCTGAGATTGAAAAGGATTATGAGAAGATTAGCAGGCATGTGTTCGTCAGAATTGCTGGAGTCTCAAAAGATGGCAGTCTTAATTCGGAAATATAGTGATTAAGGAACACACCTATGTAAGGTATTCCAGCAACCCACCTAATTCTCTATTCTGGACTTGAATAACTTGAAGCTACTTTCAAATCCTTAAAGGTTTAAACCGTATTTCCTATTCACATTAAGGGCTTTCAAAAATATATAGACAAATGCCAACGCCCATTGATACAGTCTCTGTTGTATTTTACTCGTGGGGGCTGAAGCAGTATCCCACTAAGTCGCACGCTGACTGGGATGCGCCCCAGCACCCACGAGTGAAATACATCAGAGTGGTATCAATGTAGTTGGCCTTTCTGTTTATTTTTTAATTTGAAGCCATTCAATGAAAGAAAAACTACTTTTACGTATCCCATTGAATATGGACACATTGTATTCAATGGACGGCATTGAATACGGCCTTTCAGTGCTTAAGTATAGGAGATCTTGTATTTCAAAAAAATAAAAAGGTAGACCCATACCCTACTTTCCTGTTGTATGTATACATGTACACATCATATAACTTACAAAAGAAACACACTGTGTATATGTATCAGTGTATTAACATATGTATAATTATGTAGACTCGCAAACAGCTTTAAGAGAAGCTAATGTAATACATGCAGTGCTGTGATGCTAGGTTTTCTACACAATTTTAAACTATTTATATCTCTTTACTTACCCAGCTAGGAGAGTTTGTCTGCCCCATGTCTTTCTTATGGCAATACGCTCGTCTAAGTGCTTTGGAGCAGTATATATAATGATCACAAATTCGAGCCTTTCCAATGAACTGCAAAGTGTCTTGTTATTGATGATGAATTCAAACTTTTGGGGCCTGACTGCCTGGACTAGTTTGTCAGTTGAAGTGTAATTTTTGAATGCTACAGATTGATTCCCGAGAATGTATTCTAACATCTCCTTATTTCCAAATACCTTGTGTTCGAGTCTGTTTATATCAAATGTAGGCATCATTATGGGGAATTGTATTGAAGCCTTTACTAAAGGTAATTGTTGTATTGTCCCCTTTTTAAACTTAGCCGGTGTTAAAACAGTAGGATAAAATATGGTTACAGCAAAGGGTACACATGATAAGACAGTTAAAGACACAAGTCCAACAAAGAGGTCTTTTTTGTGGTCCATGCTCACTACTACAGCTTTCTTTGGCTGTAAGGATGAGAAAAAGTCAATTACAAATATGACAGTATACAAGGAAAGGAGAAAATGAATCTGTTGTGGTCATTCTTTATAGAGGAAGGGAGCTTGGTCGGAGGCATATGTAGAAGATTTTGAACCCTCTTGAGGGCACAGTTGTGATCTTGCCATAAAAAAGGGAAGCACTTAAAACTGGTTATTTCTTAAAGGGGCATTCTCACCACTCACACTTAACCACATAGTAGACTAGAACAGTACTAGAATTGTGAATGGGATACGCTTGGTGATTGTACCACTTTAAGATCAACAGAATAGACGCATGTTAACATATAATGGGCCATATAGATACCTTACCTGTGAATATGGTTCAGTCGTCCTTCTTTCCACAATGTAAAACACCTTCAGTGTACCTGACTCTACAACTCACAGAAATATAGCAAATGTGAAATGAACCTCCTTTTGCTGTGCCCTCTTGATGTCTCTCCCTCCCAAGTCGTTATGGAAGGGAGACTGATACTCTGAGCATTACATAGGATATGTATATAGAGGTCGGTAGGGGTTAGGTGATTTATATTCCCTGTATAATATACGCATGGATGATTGCACTCTAGTCCCCGCACGCTCTCTTGGTCTCACCTTATTTGGAAGGATTGTGAGATTACAATTGCTCTATTCTATTCGAATATTTACCTCGATCAGATATATAAATAAGTTCTTATTGCATGTAATAGGCTTCTTAACTCAACCACTTGCTGGACTATAACTCTACCACTGCGACACATGCACTAAGTAAGGAGGTGTTGGGGGCATGACTCACCCACCTGATACGATGACCACCTTTGGTACAGACCTAACTAAATGACTTACTGAATAAAGTAACAATATTGATAATGCCCCTCTCAGTTACTATACCATTATGTACACTTTATACAAACCATAAACATTCCCAAGATTACATAGTTTTGATGCGACACTCGTAAAGAAACCATCAATGAGTACTAACATTAGAGGAAAATAATATGTTTCAACTTTTACGATAGATGTAGTCAGTTTATTCACGTTTGAATGAGGAAAACATAATAAACATCAATAAAACCCTAGCAGCAAGCCCGCACGGGGCCAATTTTGTTTTAGCTTGGATTGGCTGTTTGGAGTTGGGTAAAACTTAGCTGGGTTTCATGTTGGACAGATGGCTGGGTTGAAGTGTGGCCCTGACTAGAGTGCCCATTTTTGGGCTCAGATCAGTTTCAAACCGACTTGCCCATTTTGATTTCATGTTGGGCAGATGGCTGGGCTGAAGTTTGGCCCTGATCGGGCTGCCAGTTTTGGCCTAAGATCAGTTACAAATAGGGCTGCCTGATGTGGGCTGAGGTGGGGTTTGGACGGCAGACTGGTATAGTAGTTCTGATCAGTGACACCAGATGTCACCACTATATAATATATAGAGTTTCCAACAGAGACAGATGAAATTGTCATTATACAGTAATACAAGAAAAGGTTAGTCCGGTGTAGAATAGGAAACAATAAACATGTGTTCTCATAGTTTAGAAATAAGGTAGACTATATATTTGAACGATGAAAAGGAGGTTCTCTAAGCAGTTCCCCAGTGTAGACACTGTGGCTGTGGCATTACAATTTGCTTAACACATATGCTCCATGTTAATATGAACTATGGCTTTGAAGGCCAGTATACACCCTAGACACTTGTCTATGCTGCATGTGGCTTAAACCTGATGATAATAGGCCTGCTTGATACGTCCATAATTGGATAGGAAGAGTATGATTATGCCTGAGGTTTGATTAATTAGCAGAACCTAGGACATCTTATTCAACAAATACAAGAAAATATTGGGGAATGATTGAATAGATTCAAAGAACCCATAATTATCAGGTGGTGCTGTGACACCAAATTGGCCAGCCTATTCAAAAGCCGATCTGAGCCCAAAGTGGGCAGCCCATCCAAAACCCCACCTGAACCCAAAGTGGGCAGCCCATCCATAACCCAATTTAAGCCCACTTTCAGCCTGTCCAAAACCAATTTGAGCTCAAAGTGGGCAGCCTGTCCAAAACCCAATTTAAGCCCGCTTTCAGCCCGTCCAAAACCAAATCTGAGCCCAAAGTGTGCAGCCTGCTTGGGTCACACCAAAGCCCAGTGCCTTAAGGTGGGTAGTCCCCATAGTCTAGAAGTTATTAGATTTCGTCAGGAATTTTGCCATGAGGCCCATATTATAAGTAAAACAGGGGGGTCCCGGGCTAGTTTCTGAGATATCTGGCTTTGGGTTTGGAGTAATCTGTAATAGGATCATATGGTGATAGTACATATGTGCATCAAATAGCTTCTTAAAGTAATTAACTTTCCCTATAGTTCTCTCAGGATATAGTCTACAATCTTTTACACCCAGAAACAATATTTTTAATATATGGTCCCCTGCATATTGTAAAGGTTTTTGGTGTTTGAAATAAAAAAATATATAAATGGTGCACACAGTCTTGATGTGGTACAGGTATAGCTTTCAGCATGCCTACAACCAGAGCCCCAGTAGAGTAGGGGTAAAGCATCCATTATTTATTTTTTTGAAATACAAGACTCCCTATGCTTTAGCACTGAAGGGCCGTATTCAATGCCCCCATTGAATACAATGTGTCCGTATTCAATGGGCAAGGAAAAGATTGTTTTTCTTTCCTAAATGGCTTCAAATAAAAAATATACACAAATGCCAACTACATTGATACCATCTCTGATGCATTTCACTCTGATGCCCCCACTCGTGAAATACAACAGAGACGGTATCAATGGGCGTTGGCATTTGTCTATATATTTTCATTTTTTTATCTCTGACTTTCTTCTTAACCTTTCTTTACTTTCTTCCTACACTATACTCTTTTATTTCTACTTTCCTATTTTTTCACTACTCTACTCATATGGAGGCTGTCAGTACAAATGACACAGACTTTAATATCATGCCTCTGATGAACCCGCTGGCTTATCATCTTCCAGCTTATTCAAAATTTAAGTAACCATTTCCATAAATTAACACACGGGTAATAGGGCTGTCTAATTATATCTTGGACAGTGCTATATCCCATTACCACCCCCCTACGAGGGCTAGTGGCCTAACTACCGCTTAACGGAGCTATATTATATGTATAAAGCTGTGGAATACAGTAATACAATCTATAAGGTTATGTTCCTCAGGATAAAAATAAACGAAATAACAACAACAACAACTCACTTGCGGGAGACCCTGGGTTCAATCCCCGGTCAGGTCTCGCAGGGTAATTTTGACAACACATGAAAATAAATAGACAAATGCCAACGCCCGTTGATACTGTCTCTGTTGTATTTCACGAGTGGGGGCTGGGGCCATATCCCACGAAGCCGCAGGCTGAGTGGGATATGCCCCAGCCCCCACGAGTGAAATACATCAGAGACAGTATCAACGGGCGTTGGCATTTGTGTTTATTTTTTATTCGGAGCCATTTAATGAAGAAAATAAATCTTTTCCCAACCCATTGAATACGGCCACATTGTATTCAATGGGGGGCATTGAATACGGCTCTTCAGTGCTAAAGCATAGGGAATCTTGTATTTCAAAAAAATAAATATCTAGTATACAAAAATATGACCAAAGGCACCCCCTAGTGTGTTCTGGGACAACTAGATGTGCATATGCGCAATGACCTGCGCAGTTGACCTGTTTACAATAGGGTCTAGCCACCTTAAACAGACAGGCGCCCATTAGTTAGCCAACTCTGGGCCACAGTTCCGCACATGGTGTAGCCCCATCAAAGGCCATACTGTGTTTAATATTAGGGAAGGTAAGTAAACCTTAACATCTTGATTACCACAAACAAAAAGATCATAGCATACAAATTTGGTTGAAAAGCAACCTCTGAGCAATTTTTTAATTACCTCGGGTGTTCACCGGGGCAATATCAGGTGGCTTTGTGGGGCCCTTACACCACAAATTTACCACTAACCCTCAAAAAACAAGCCCTAGCAACAACCACGATGGTCAATATGAATAATTGGATAAACCCAATAATCTGTGCCTGGAGAAACCAGGAGTTCAGGAGGGCGTTCCAGCAACTTTTCTCCAAATGCTGTTGCTGCAGTACAAGGGGTACTAGCAGAGACAGACAAGTTAACATCATATATCAGCATGAAAATATAGAAATGGTTATAATGGGATCTAGGGAGCCTGTGCCCTTTCACGATCCTGCACCTAACTCCCAGAAACCTGGAATCAACTCCCAGAACCATGGAACTAAGACAGGAGGTAACTGTGGAGGTTCAAAGCATGCCCACAATACAAGTCAATCATCCACTCAGTCCATCAGAAATTGACTTGGAAAGTGAGGTACAAATCAACACAATATTCCCACCAGAATATATTAAAATAGTTACTCATATTTGTACCGTACCAAAACCCTCTGTTTCCAAAATCGGAGGAACCAACTTCTAGTATCCTGGAACTGTATCCAAGTACCCTGGAACCAACTGCCAGCACCCTGTAACCAACTGCCAGCACCTTGGAACCAACTTCCAGGAGCCTGGAACCAACTCCCAGGACCCTAGAGCCAAGACTTGAGGTACCGTAAAACCTCGCGTATAAGCCACGGCTAGTACGTGAATCAGATCAGCAGTGCGGCTTATAAGATCGGCCAAGGGTCGGGGCGCGCCTTATAAGTGGGTTTTTGCCACGATGAAACAGTACTAAAATCAGCACATTCAGATCGCCAGTGCGGCTTATAGGATCGGCCTTAACTCAGGGTGCAGCTTATACGCGAGTTAGGTTTATAGGCGAGGTTTTACGGTAACTGTGGAGGTTTATGACGCACCAACAGCGGGGGTCAATGATCCAGCTAGTTCATCAGAAATAGAGTTTGAAATTGACACATGAGCCAAATGCAAGATTCTGTGGAAGTTGGAAATTGGAAGTTAGAAAATTGATGTTTTCTTCTTACCAATAGTGTTTTAAGATATTACCCAGAATATTAAGAAATTAATGTTTGAAAAATCTCAAAAGAAATTAATGTTTGAATAATCTAAAAAATTGGTAGTTGCTGTGTGAGAGAGTTTATATATGATTTATATATAATTGTCAGCGTCCGTTTGACTATAGCATTGTTATGTCAAGAGATTCTTGTGCATAATATCAGCATGTAATTGTAGCAGAAAGAGAGTAGTGTGGCTCCTTGGTACTGCCTTCGTATTCAGGAAATTTAAATTAGTTATGATGCTTGTTTGACTTTAACCATAGAGCAACTGTAAATCTAGATTTATGTGCTATGCTGTTATATAGTCCAGTTCATCATTTGCTCCTATTCCTGTGATTTGTTGCACAGCAAATAACAATATCTTCAAAATATAACAATTATGAAACTGAAGATGAGCATGCTATCTTTAAAATCAATCGTTATGAAAGCATTTAATAGGAAAGCTATAGTTATTTGAGAAATACATTTGTAATGATCACCAGATGGAGATTGTCATAATAGCATTTCTAAAGCCTAAAGGCTAATAAAATCGTTATTTATAGTTGTGCAAAACCCCACTGTTGCTCTAGTCCATAACTTTCTCACACTCAAGATTACCAGTGATCATTTCTGATTTACCTTTCCCCATGAGATTCTTGTCATCATCAGTAAGATGAGTCAAATGTTGACAAAATAATGGTATTTTGCAAGATGCAGAACACATTTGGGCCAGTTTGTTAGATGTTGGTATGAAAGTCCCATTGGGAACCTTAGCAGTAAAATCAAGATATACTAAATGTAAGATTTGTCCAGCCACAAGACCGGTCATATATACATCATCAATGTAAAACACTGGCGTTTTCAGTGCTACCTGGTAGAAATCTGAGAAGACATCATTGGGCAATATGTAAATCCAGCCTTCAACGTATAGTGGATATCGACTACTTGTAGGTAAAAGATGTTTCTTTATCTCATACTTCCAATGCCCGTTTCTCATAATAGGTGAATTGACCAGTAGAGTACCTAAAATGAACCGTGGAACAGAAATGAGTGCCTGGATGGCCTTGACTACCTGGAAGACATTCACATACATGTCATCATCCACCTTAACCAGATACTGAGCATTTCTGCAGTATTCATTAATCCACTGCAGTTGGCTTATTCCTTTCAAGGATAGATTGTGGTAGTGGTCAGTGAAGTTTCCTTGGACTATGTCCCCGTAGGTTTCGCTTTCATCCAGAATTCTCTCCTGAAGCTTGGTGTCTGCAACTGTGCCGAACAGGAAAACTGTCCTCGAGTTATGGCTGATAGGAAGAGAACAATTGCAAAATGAGTAAGAAGGATGTATGCATGAGTTTGAGGACTGATGAAGTGTTTGCCAGGGCTCCATTCAGACATAATGACCGCAACGTAAAAGCTGCACCCTGACTCTGGGCCGATGCTATAAGCCGCACCGCCTATCTGACTTGGGTACTAGCCGCAGCTTATACGCGAGGTTTTAAGTAGTACATTTAGGCAATACGCTGCCCTTAGATAGATAGATATAGTTTTAAAACAGACACAGCTAAAGGCTGGTCAGCAGGTTCACGGGGCCCATACGGACTGAACCTGGGAAGTGTAAGAAATATACCTAGCAACAACATAAGTGTGCTAATAGTTCACCATATCCTATATTCCAGGTAATTCTATGCAAGTGTACTATTGAATACCTTGTGAGCTATAACATCTTTTAACTTACCCAGCTAACAGACTTTGTCTACCCCACGTCTTCCTTATAGAAGCCCGATCCTCAAAATTCATCGGGGCAGTATATATAGCGATAAGAAACTCCAGCCTTTGAGCGGATCTGCATAGGGTCTTATTGTTGATGATGAATTCAAATGTTTGGGGTCTCACTCTCTGGACAAGTTTGTCTCTATTAGACTTCTTTATGAATGCAACAGATCTTTTCCCAAGAATATGTTGCGTCATTTGCTTGTTTCCCCAGAGTCTGTGCTTGTGGCTGTGTATATCAAATGTTGGGGTACTTATTCGAACTGGTAATGGTCTTTTAGAGTATTTTCTTTTCACTATGTCCTTTTTATTTTGTGAGGGTTTGAGAACATGCTCCAATTTGGATGAGGTTTTGTAATAGGCTATGCAGCCGAAGCATAGGAGTCCAAAGACAAGGTACTTTAGCTGCACCATGTTCCCTGCCGCAGGCTTCCCGCATCAACATCAGGCTGAGGAGATAATCACTGTAAAGAATAAAAGAAAACAATACAGAAAAAAGAAGTAGAATCACTGTGACTCCCAACTTGATCAGTTAGGTGACTCTGCCCAGGACTCTAACATTAGCAAGATAATAATGTAGTAACTTTATAATGACTCCTATTCTAAGACTCCCTAATGATTGGGGGTCACTTTAGAGTCCTGGGGAGAGTTACCTCAGTGACTCCTATTTGGGAGTCACCGTGATCCTACTTCTTTTCTCTGTGAATATAATAAAACCCTACATTGCTTTACCCTAAGTCATCGTGATGTATTAAAGTTGGTATATCAGCTAATACACTTCTCAAACTTTTTCCTTAAAAGGGATGCCATGGGTTCCATTATCATTTTAGCCAATACACAGTACCCAATATTTGTAAGATATTTGTCTATAAATACATGAGTTTAGATAGTTAACAATATAGCCTATTCACCTCATTGATTCAGTCACTCCCCCAGGTGAGTACAGGGTAAACTAGCCTGGTAGAGAATGCACTGAGCCATGCAGTACCACAACATAGGGAATTTTAGTGTCGACCTACAGTAAAAATGATTGCACTAAATATGCTTATTTGATAGGTTTAGATATATCCCATCCTTTTGAAAGTAAGGGAGTAATTATAGCATTGGATATACAATAGTATTATGGCATTAATAGAAAATTGACGAATTTTAGGTGACAACCCATCTTTAATGCAGCACCAGCAGGAGACTCCCAAAGCACTATTCATGCCATGCCAAGGTCATTCCAGGGGGCTGTTACAGAGAACAACGCAAGAAATAGCGTACCGTAAAACCTCACGTATAAGCCGCGCTAGTACGCGAGTCAGACTCAGCTTTCTTTTGATACCAAACATGCCTTTATAGGGTGCGGCTTATACAAGAGTTTTTATAGGTATACTACAGTGCCAAATTAACAATTTTCAGACCCCCTCTGCAGCTTATATAATCTGTCAAAGTTAGGGGTGCGGCTTATACGGGAGTTAGGCTTATACGTGAGGTTTTACGGTAAATATAGCGAATCTACCTAAAAGCGGCATAATCACTGAGCGTACCCCCCTCACAATTCTAGTACTGTTCTAGTCTACTATGTGGTAGCCGCGCGAGTGGTGGGACTGCCGCTTTAATGCTTAACGCTATTTAATAACGTATGTTCGTTCTAAAGTACATTTTATGATTTACATTAATGTCTTCTGTTTAGGCTAAATATCAGCACCATGTCTGAAGTGGGTGCCAATTTTTACATGAAAACCTAAGTTTATCAATGTAAAATCAACAGCATGAATTTTCTTTCTGTAATACCTATTTAGAAAAAGGAACTTTCTGTAACACCCTACTTACGCTGTGTTTTTTGACAGCCCCAGTACACTAAAAATCCATAGGTTGAAAGGGTTAGTCAGTACAGACTAACCCAGGTTGGTCATATGAGTGTTAGTCACAATGGCAAAGTTATATTCAAAAATGACCAAGGGGTCAGTCAGTAGTGGCTAACCTAGGTCCATCATTGGTGTGTTGTATTTGTATACCACTAGTTGGGGCCACCTGTGATGACCACTCAGTGGCTCCCCCTGGAACTAAAAAGACTAAGGTGGGTTGGTCAGTACTGACCAACCTGACAATACTAACTCATCTAGGTTGGTCGTATAGGGAGCCAAAAAATGACTAACTAGGTTAGGCACTAGTGACTGAGAGGTTGGGCGTATAGGGAGCCTAGGAATATCAGTGTAGGCACGGGAGTTATTTGCTAGTGTACATCATAATGCCATTTAATGCTTCATTAAAGCGGCATAGGCTCTAACTAAATGTTGATCACGAACATTACTACGCCACACCCACAGTCATACTACGACAGTAAATAACTGGTTTTGTCAGGCCTAGAACTAGTTATGTCACAGCTACACTACGACAACTATGCGGCTAACAGAAATACGTTACCTTGCGTTAAAATAAAGTTTTAATGTTATATAACTGTTGCCACAACTAGAAACCATAGAGAAATGTTATATATAGTTATGGAAGTAGGATTTGAATAGTGAACCTATTGCAGTGTTAAGTGAGAAATATACAGTGTAGGTGATACTAGATGGGTTTGTGTAATGATTGCAGTCATGGATGAACTCTCACTTATGCAGTAGCCCAGTTGGTCTACATCTCCGACGTCTAGGGCACACATCTTATCCTTCTATAACATACAGTACACTGTGTTAAGGGGCTATATCGCCAACTCAGATCATATTGGTATAATATTCCTTCTGTAGTGATAGCTGACATAAACAAAGGTTCAAGTGTATAATGCAAAGCCCAGTGCCCTGCATTGACTCTGGCCTGTATTTCAGGCGGAGTGAAGTGAAATAAATAACCAGGTTTATTGTATGAAATACTGCTCAACTCTGAATGATTTGGTGTAATTTTGAACGAATGCCTACTCAATATTGAATGAATATTATCAGAATTTTTGCAAAACTAAGCTGGAAAATCAGTATACCGTCTCCCCACATATCAAAGCAGCAACAATCACAGGATCAAGCCATTAAAGAGTTACCAACCTGCAAATATATGTCTACATGAAACACACGGACACATCTGGAGGGTGTGTCTAGCTGCTTTATTACCATGTAACACCACTTCGACCTGCATGTGAGAAATGGGGTCTGCTTGCCGACCTGGGAAGCACTGTCTGATATTCGGTTGCAAGCTGGCACCACTCTGTACACTCCAACCTGTACAAAGCCGCAGTGGAGGTTGGTCTGGTTGCGGTTGGGTGATGCAGAAGCGGGAGGGTGGGTGTAGAGGCGGGCCCCATATATATGTGTGACCCTTTACTGAACCATGGAGAGACAGGGGCAGGAGGATAAGGAATGGGGATAGGGCTAGGCTGGATGCGTAATTAGACAAATGAGACTGTTATCCTCACAGAGAAAAGAAACAGCGTCCAAAAGGGACTCCATATGACTCTCCCAGGTGACTCCCGTAGGTTAACTAGAGAGTCACCTAGACTCCCTAGGTGACCTGGAGTCCCTAAAACAGGGGAGTCATTCTGGAGGCAACATGGACTCCCTTTTGACGCTGTTTCTTCTCTGTGTGTTGGTAATCAGAAATATGGCTGATTTATATGGCTTAATTACACATAATACTTAGAAGGGATTTACTGAACTAGCATACTCGATTGCTCCACAGCGATCACCCCACCAGTATAGTCCACAGCTGACATTTTCTTCCCAACAAAAAGATTTCTTTTCATCTAGTACACTGGTAAGAAAGGATAATCCCAATACTACGCTTCAAGTCATCCAAGGTGAGCCCTCTCGGCCGGTTTTCAGTTTCCTTTATTCGATGAAACCTTTGTCAAAGAATACATTCTCTACTCACAGTTATGTTATATAGTTACACTGAAGACCCAGAGGCATGAGCTTAGTCATTATGACGACATAGGTTGTCATAATGAATAATAGAAGATTATCTAGAGAATGCTATATGAATATAGTCTCCAAGTAGTTAACCTCTTAATGAGAGGCAATGGGTGAGAGTGATGGCCACGAAGGTATTCCTCACTAGCGGGATACCAGTGCTGCCACAATTGGGGACACTTAGAACTAGCAGTGTGGGTCTCAGGGGGGGGGGGCCAAACATCAGGGGGAGAGTGGAGCAATGATTACACTAGGCCTCTACATGTGTATTATGCATTGGTTGTACCTGGACACACCTTTTATTATCTGTCCAATATAGGGTTGTGGTTAGGACAATGGACTCATGACTAGCAGTACCTAAGTTCAAATCCCCTCCAGGCTAGGTGTGGTGACCATTTTAACCCCATTAGTTGCAAAAGCTTGCACCAAAAGTTTTGGCAAAACGTTTTTGTAAAACATCTTATGAACCTTTGCAAAAGGTTTGGGTGTAGTCTTTTGGTAACCACTTTTGGTAACCATCTATGTTACACTAAAAGCCACACCAAGGACCGAACCCTGGACCCTTAGATTGGGAGTTCCAGGCTCTCCTGGTTGAGCTATGGAGGCTGCTGGTAGGTCCAGGTACAAAACGTAAACTTTGTTATTGATTATCCGCATCAATGCTAAATAATTGGGACCTTTATCCTATCCTTTCAGCACTGCTACATCTGCATTTAATAGGGACCTTTAGCAACCCACGTAAAAGCTCACGTAGGAACGTAGATGTAGCAGTGCTGAAGACATAGGATACGTCTAATGAGCTTTTACGTGGTTGCTAAAGGTCCCTAATAGCATCGATCATTAATGAGGATAATCAATAACAAAGTTTATGTTTACCTATTGTACCTTGATCTACCAGCAGCCTCCATAGCTCAACCAGGAGAGCCTGGACCTCCCAATCTAAGGGTCCCCGGTTCGGTCCTTGGTGTGGCTTTTAGTGTAACATAGATGGTTACCAAAAGTGGTTACCAAAAGACTATACCCAAACCTTTTGCAAAGGTTCATAAAATGTTTTACAAAAACTTTTTGCCAAAACTTTTGGTGCAAGCTTTTGCAACCAATGGGGTTAAAATGGTCACCACACCTAGCCTGGAGGGGATTTGAACTTAGGTACTGCTAGTCATGAGTCCATTGTCCTAACCATAACCCTATATTGGACAGGTGAAAGATTGCAGGTGTCCTAGCATGCAGGGAATGTAGTAGTTCCACTCTCCAAGCAGAGCTTTAGCCCCCTGATCTGGTCCACATGATTTGCTGAAGCTAGTGACTGGAAAGGAGAGAGTGCATACTGGGACCAGTCCAATATGGCGCTGTCCAGTGGACATCCAGCTAGAGGGGAATAGAGACCACTCTGCTCCCTGTCACCAGTTAATGGCTTGGGATGTAAAGAATTATGCAGATATTAACACCAGTTGGCAGTTATGTGTCATGCATGCTTAATTTGCCATAGCATCAGGTAGCATTGGGTAGTCATTACTAATGACTTTAGGTCTTCAAATCGACAATACCTAAATATACAACCTTAAGGTAGTCATTTTGACTACTCAATTAAAGGTAGTCATTATGCATTGCTGGATAATTTTTACTGGCAAGTTAATCGTTTGACACAGGACGATTTTAGATAAAATGCCAAATGAGGTATGTCATGCAAAATACCCAGAGATTATATTTTATGTATATAGAATATAGTTTATGGATGCATATAATGATTGAGATTTTCAATACATGCCTATTTGTAACTTTACTTGTTTTGTTCTCCCTGGCATATTTACAGGATTTAAGGGTTACATTCTTTTATTCAATGATCTCTCAATTTTCATTATGCAATTCACAGTGTCTATAGTAATATTGATACACTGATTATGCATTTTACATTTACAGTAAAGTTTAAATGTTGCACCTGCGTTTATAAATCTATGGTCCCTGTTACCCTATGCACTTACACAGGCATATCAAAGTGTGATTTTGGGTTTTGGGGCATCCTAGTTCTGCACTTAAATGAAAGCTGTGATTGTATTGGACCCATACACTTCAAAGGACCATTATGGTATACTGTTTACAACCTTTATATACATATGGCACATACATAGTAGTCCTTGATTGTGGGACTCTTGTCAGATCAGATGCTGCATGGCAGACTTGGCTACTCTGCAAGTTTACAAAGCTCATAATGATTTTGCCTGATGTTCCATTATTCATATTCACATTTGATTTCCGCTGCATATGTAAAGTAATTGTTTCATTCAGCAATGAAGGACTGATTACATTTGTCAAATGTAGGCACTCTGAAATACGCACTGCAGTGGTCTCAAAGTGCAGCCATGGGTGACACACAAAATTGGCTCTGCATTTAGGAGTCTGCCTGAGATGAGGTTCAGGGTTTTTCAGATTGTTCAGCTCCTGTTAGGACTATGACACTATGGAATAGCACGTTGGAAAACCCTTGAAGAGTACCATCTCATAGTGTGCAATTAACATAGGTCTATAACAAAGGGGGAAAATGACAGTTTGCGAAAAGTGATGGTCTTTTTCTACCCAATAGATTATATTGAAATATTACCCAGCCATCTGTAAAAACAAATCAGCTAGATCCTAACATATCAGAAGATTGTGTGTACCCATCGACAGCCTCCTACATGGATGCCCAAGGGGTTTTCTAGACTGCCCAAATTGATACACTGCAAGTACTGCTCTAGCCTACATGACATGGGATTGTACAGCATCAATATGTAAATAGGGTGTTTCATATAAATCTTTTGTGAATTAAAGAATATCTTATAGCAATATGGAAAGGGGAATATTGTAGCTTTCCAACAGTGTATCACACACCCTCAAATATAATATAACAGCCCAAATAGATCCATACAGGTAGTGAACTGGTATAGTGGCTGCATGGTCACACACCAACTACATGTATAGTATAGACCCACTCCAGTGGTGCCAATCACTCACAGGTACCCCTGTGCATTTCTATAGTGGGCACTTGCTTCCACAACCCTCCATGTTCTGGTCAATTTCTCCACTTTTAATTATGATAGAAGGATGAGTAAATATGTTCTGGAAAGCTGTTAGTGTGGCCAATAACATGGCACAACAAAATACGGAATCTACGCAATTTGGAAAATGTATCCAAGTGCCTACATTTGTCATACAATAGAGAGGACAAACAAAGACCCTTAGCATTCCATGTTTCAATGTTACTGATTAAATCCACTATTTCAAACCGTTAGTATAAGTAAATATACACTCAAATAGTGTAATGTTTCATTTATGGCCAACGTCAACTGGGGAACTTCAGCTGACTAAGCCCATACATTTTTTATATAACTTCAACCGATTAGAGTCCAGTGGACGGTGGGCATTTCAATGAACTCGCCAGGCTACATTCATGCATCTTAATGATGAAGACCATAGCACATTTAAGTGGCCAATAATCGTTTGGATCTCTAACCCATGTACCCAGAGAATGCCGATACAATATGCCAAATTCACAGCAAGAGAGGGCCCACACCTGTCAGGTGGTAGTGACTGCTGTATGCATGCTGCAATGTTAGTCCAAACCAAGCATCTTGCTGCAGATTTAAAGTAAGATTATGTAGATACCTTATGATCAGTCTTCTTTAGAATGTAAACTATAGTAGGAATTGGTTGGCTACCCCCAACATACAGAGATAACTCTAAACCTGAGGCTTATTTCACTGCTGTGACTGCAGGTGTATCTATGTCTGAGTAATATTGCAGTGAGCTTATCCTCATTTTGTTGCATTTCCTTAAGTTGCATTTCCTTTGGTTACTTTTGCTTTAGTTACTTTTGCTTTAGTTACTTTTGCTTTAGTTACTTTTGCGTTAGTTACTTTTGCCTTCATTACTTTTCCTTTGTTAACCTTAGCTTTGCTTTTCTCCTTCAAAAGCTTCTCCGTCATAAGCTTCTTCTTCAAATACCTTTCCTTCAAAAGCTTCTCACACCCAAGATTTCCAGTGATCATTTCTGATTTGTGTTTCCCTATAAGATTCTTATCACTGATAGTAAGCTTCAGCAAATGTTTGCAAAATAAGGGAACTTTGCATGTTCCTCGACATTCACGGGCCAGTCTTCCAGATGTAGGCATAAAAGTTCCAGACGGAGCCTTTCCAGTAAAGGCAAGAAAATCAAAATTTGAAAGTTGTCCAGCCAGGATTCCTGTTATATAAACATCATCAATATGAAAGACCGGTGTTATCAATGCAACCTGGTAGATATCAGAGAAAACAGCATTCGGCAATATATAAATCCAGCCATGGTAGTAGGGTGGATAATGTCTACTTGTGGGGAAAAGATGTTTTTCCACATTCCACTTTGGAATCCCCTTTCTAACGATCGGTGACTGAGGATATAGGTGGCCTAAAATGAACCGTGGAACAGAAATAAGCGCCTGGATGGCCTTGACTACCTGGAAGACATCAACATACATATCATCATCAGTCTTAACCAGATACTGAGCATTTCTGCAGTATTCATTAACCCACTGCAGTTGGCTTATTCCTTTCAAGGATAGATTGTGGTAGGAGTCAGTGAAGTTTGCCTGGACTATGTCTCCGTATGCCTTGCTTTCATTCAAGATTTTTTCCTGAAGCTTGGTGTCTGCCACTGTTCCCAGCAGGAAAACTGTCCTTGAGATATGGCTTGATAGAAAAACAAAATTAATATATGTATATATTATATATATATATATATATATATATATATATATATATATACATATATATGTATATATATATATATATGTATACAGAGGCAAAGATCTGCATTGGTAAACAAATTATATCTAGCAACATATCTAGCAACATATCTAGCAACATATATATATATATATATATATATATATATATACATATATATATATATATATATATATATATATATATATATATATATATGTGTGTGTGTACAGAGGAAAAGATCTGCACTGGTAAACACATTATATATAGCTATGTATTCATGTATTCAAATGTATTTAACAGAAATAACTTACTACCATTACAAAGGGAGTCAACATGATGCCTGGATGCAGCACTACACTGCAGGATTATTTACACATCAGGCATCATTCATACAACCAAAGCGCCACATGGATATAAACACTGTTGAGGCCTTAAAGTGTTAAGAACTAACTAAATAGGGGACATCATTACGCTACATCCTTGTTATTACGCTACATCCTTGTTAACTTAAAAATGCATCAGGCGCAGAATCAGAATCTCTACAATTCCGGAATTGCCCCTGTACAATTCCGGAACTGCATCATAGTTAGATTGCACAGTTTCAGAATTTCTACCTGTTTTTATTATAGCAACAGATATAGAATATAAATATATATTTTAGTGATGTTTGAGGATGCTGTACTGCATCTTGGAGGTGTGTATATTTTATAATATATTTTATAATCATGTATGAGTTCCGATATTGCGCAAATTCCGATATTGCGCGTGACATACATGTGTACAATTACTTGACAGCCAAGATATTATAGCCATTAACTTACCCAGCTAGGAGAGTCTGCCCGCCCCAAGTCTTTCTTATAGCATCACGCGCATCAAAGTTTTTTGGAGCAGTGTATATAGCCATCAGAATTTCCAGCCTTTCTAATGATCTGCATAGTGTTTTATTATTGATGATGAATTCAAACTTTCGAGGTCTAACTTCCTGGACTAGTTTGTCGGTTGTAGTATTTTTTTTGAATGCTATAGATCGATTCCCAAGAATATTCTGTGACATCTCCTTATTTCCCCAGACTGTGTGTTTGTGTCTTCGTATAGCAAATGTTGGTGTCCTTATCCAGCCAGTTTTTCTATTGATTACTGTCCCTTTCTCCAACTTAGCGGGCTCAGGAACAGGTTCAATTATTACCAACCTAGGTCCAATATAATTTATACAGAAGAAGCCAGTAAAGCATAGGAGCCCAACAAAGACCTGCTTTTGTTGCCCCATGTTCACAAGTTTGATTTGTCAAGCCAAGACATATCTGTAAAAAATGTGAAAAACGTGACTAACATTATAATTTTATAGGTCCATGAGTTATTAAAACTTCAATCAAAACTGTTTGATACTACAATAAATGATCAAGTTGAGCTGTGATTTGAGCCGTAAAGTATTTTGGGGGTCCACAAATGTTTGCCAGTTGAGGTGAGCCAGCATCCAGACACATACAATATGTGCGTCTAAACTATCAAATATAGCGTATATTCGCTTAAATAACACGAGGGTAGGTTCACGAACCTTGAGACGGGCACTTGAGTTTGTGGTTATTCAACCGTTTTACACCCTTAATTGTGAATAATAGCTCATTTCAAGTGTTATTCTTTCCAAAGAAACAAAAACTAGAAGTAGTAGAGAACATAAATGACCTACAAAGAATTCCACTGTCCATCTTAGGGCATGTGTCCGACTCATGGTAAATCTACCATAAAACGTCGCGTAATAGCTGCGGCTAGTACGCAAATCAGATCGGCAGTGCGGCTTATAGGATCGGCCCAGAGTCGGGGTGTGGCCTATATGAGCTTTTATGGTACAGTATTAAAGTGATCATAACCAGATCAATAGTGCGGCTTATATGATCGGCCCAAAGTCGGGGTGCGGTGAATAGGATTATATGCAAGGTTTTAGGGTACCCTATGAAACTGTACAATATACACCTCTGGAAAATAGATATGTAGAGTGAAATATCAATATGGACACATGCATTACCTGAAAGAAGGATGGTTCCAGCGTCATTTCTTTTCAAAACATGAAATCATCCCTGTACATCTGTATTCCACAACTCCCACTAGAAATAAGAGAAAACATAAATCAAAGCAGCGCAGTACTTCAATGCAATATGCTCCTTTGTCCACATGTATGGACGTAATTAGTCGTAATTACAAAAAGCATAGTACCTCAAACCACTAAAAATGCGGCCTTCGTCACCTTAATTTCTAATTAGCAGAAGTATAGTGGGTCGGTCGGGGTGGGCTGTGTCCACTATACGACAAGGAAAGTGGAATATATGGCCGTTTTGACGTCCAGCAATATGTACATATCTGGGAATATATTTTCTAGATATATTCTACTTTAACTCACGGTTTGCTGTGTCCACTAGGCGTTATACGAATCTAGTGATGATACCAACAGGCCAGCTAGTCATCTCATGGGCTGTCTACACAGAGAGAAGTAAAAGAGTCGCTACGACTCTGACAGCCAGAGTCACAGTTTGTCTCCCATGCGACACCTGTAGAGGAGAGTCGAATGAGTTTGACTCTCCATTCCTGAAGAATCAACTACAGTTGACCCAGCAAAGAAGGGGGAGTCAAAATTTTATTACATGAGGGCATGCATGTCAGGTGGATTGTGTAATTATGTCAGGCTAGGCTGGGGGCAACAGGTGTACACAACTAGTGGACAGGCCAGGTGAGGCCTGTGAGAGAAGGGAGTAGGTGAAGTTATTGCCCAAGAGAGGTCAATAACAAGACATGCTGTCATGTCCACCACTTCTCCTTATGTGAGAGGGCTAAGTTATATTTGCCTCACACTACACTCTGCAGACCATCGGCCACAAACATCAACTTAGATGCCAATATCATAGGTCTATGTGTAGTATTAAGCAGTGTCATACATTATATCTCTGACCGTTAGTGCCCAGCCTTATGTGTATTTCCCACACATATGGTGGCTAAGCACTATACTGTTGATGTTCTTGGGATATTATTGTAAAGTTCATCATCATATTTGATTCAGGTAAGTAAATTGGAAAAGCTTTTACATTGACATTCATTAACTACATTATTTAGACAAATAAAGACATAGTGTACTATTCTATAAAGGAACAATACTGTTTGGCATGTACCAAATGTCTGAAGTAGTTATAGTTGCTCTAGACTGTGGTTGCCACTGGTACCAAACTAGTGCAGATTGCCCCATCATGTGGTTTCCTATACAACTAGTATCAGAGTCAACACATTTTTTACTTGACTGTTCATGGAGAGTCAAACCATCTATGACTCTGCTGTGGACAGAGTCAACTGCACTTGACTCTGCACTGAAGGTAGAGTCAAGTTGTACAACGTCCAAGGGGTATCACTGGAGTGGCTGTGACACCTCCACCAGAGTTATCATGACTCTGCTACAAGAGTCAACTAGAGTTGACTATGGTAAAAGAGTCATGGCGACGCCTTTACTTCTCTCTGTGTACCCTAAGCAGGGGTAGACACTAACTTTTTCAGCTGTGGGCCATCCGGGCCCGTAGCTCTAGAAAACTATGGGCCCGGACCAAGATCTGTGGGCCAATAGTCAAAATTATGTTTTCTTTAAGAGAAAAAACATGTATATTTCTGATTGTTCTATAAAACACTGAAATCAATATGATTGATTCGGGCACATTTCCCTCTTTCTAACGATATATTGCATGACTATAGTTGTCAGGCAAACTTTCTTTAAATGTCTTCCAAATACTCCTGTGGGCCACCCGGGCTCGTAGGAATGCCATTTTGCAGAAAACTACGGGCCCGGACCAATAACTACGGGCCATTGGCTCCCGGGCCAGCGTTAGTGTCTACCCCTGCGGCCTATACCACTACCCACAGGTATACAGCGTAATAAACACATCCTTTTAAGCTTCCTCTCCTTTGAGCGCATTCATCATGAGATAGAAGTAGACCCTACTTGTAGCTAGTCATGAATGATTCACTCTCACCAGTAACACACCACACAGACCCTTGGTAAGAATCTTTTTTTTAGGATTAAATGAGAGATCTAGTTTGTGACCCAGTATCCTGTATAGCACACAAAGGGTTGCAGTCGTGCATGTCACCGATAGTCAACTTCAACCACCTATATGCCAGCGAGCTTTGGTCACACGGGCATACTTCTATAAAGTAAAAGCTTCTGTAGTAACAGGCTACGTAACCACAGGTTAATGACACGCAAAGCTTCTTTTTTAAAAGTCTGACTTGTAGGAGTCAGAGGATAAACCCAGATGATGATGGTGTGAAAATGTGCTGGCGAAAATTGGCGCATTACCCCTGTAAGGTCCCTGTTCTTTATAAGTTTCGTTATGATGTAAATCAAGCACTATACCTGATATGTGAATCATTGACTCAACAGAAAAGGCCTTAACTAATCCAATACGAAAAACAGAATGATGATAATAATATCTTTAGTTTTGAGAGTCCTGGCATTCCCTTGAAGGAGAGAGCCTGGGACCAAATCCAAGGAGTATAACACAGTGGTAGAAGCTGACAGGATTTCACTTGATGCCCCCTTCACTTTAAGATATCAAATTCCGACCATTTTCTAAAATTCCGTCGTCCTATCTACTATCAGCGCTTGGCTCCAGGACCAGCGTTCGTGTCTACCCCTGCTGACATAGTCATATTGACCTCTTATTAGGCCTGTGTCCACTAGGATATATCAGATTGCTTGTCGTCCTTCAAAACGTGAATTTAGATTTTGAGGAGAAATAAATGTTTTGTCTCCCAGTGGACACAGGTGGACGACAAAATTCTCAAATACAACAGTAGGAGAGCCATTTAGGGGTGCCAAAACTTGACAACAAATGTGAGAATTTAGAAAACTAACATGTTTTATCTTTACTGCAGAAATTGGGCGATGTGCTCTTAATTCTATTATAATAACTCATCCATGTTTGCCCTGGGCAGTCTGGGCAGCAATTTATAACACCTAGTGGACACAGAATACCTGCAGTTAAAGTAGAATATATATATATCTACAAAATATATTCCCAGATATGTACATATTGCTGGACGTCAAAACAGCTATATATTCCTGTTTCCTTGTCGTATAGTGGACACAGGCCTAATAAAATAAAGAGCATATTTCTGCACTAAAAATCAAACATGTTAGATATTCAAATGCCCACTTTTGTCGTCCATTTTTGACCCATGCAGATTGCTATCCCACTTTTGTATTTCAGAATTTTGTCATCCAGCTGTGTCCACAGGGAAACAAAACATATATTTCATATTTGCATTCAAATTCACGTTTTAGCGGACGACAAACGTTTATATATATGCTAATGGACACAGGCCTATTGGGATCAGTATATTACTAACCTGCACATATAAAACAGCACACGGTGGGGTGGCTGTGGGGCATCTGGAGAGTGTGTGGGGCTATCTCTTTACCATCTGTATAAACAACACCCTTCTCCTCCGTTTGTATCAGTTCAGGCTCCACTTGCTGAGCTATTATGTGAAATCTATCTATGACCCTCTATTTATAAACTTCAAGCTTACACCCCTCCCTGGGGGTACTTACTATCGTTTATGTAGTAACCCAGCTAACAGTAAAACGTTATTTTACGTCATAATAACGTTTTAAATTTTACATAACGTTATGCCATACTAAAGAGCCTTAGCAAAACGTTGACATATAAAGTTATATAACGTTATAAAATGGTGTATAACGTTATTTCTTTACTGGGAACTATGTGTGAACATCACCCCAAACATTACCAGAGAAAATCCACTCGTTTCAATGGAAATCGGGCAAAATACACACTGCAGTAATAGGATACCAAATATACCCTTAACATGGTATGTATAGTTAATATATTGTTAATCTCAATAATTTATAATGTTTATCAGGTACAGTGTTATTCATTACAGAGGTTAGTGTATGGCTTGGCCTTGCTTCATCCAGAACTGCCTAAAAAGTAACCATAATCAAAAACCCTATACAGTGATGCTCAGAAATGGCTATTGTATTTTTTAACAACAGGGGATGGGAGGTGGTAGATTAACGCGTGACATTATTTACACTGCCTCCACTGCTCAACTTTAGATCAGTGCGCGAGCCCTTTGAGGCATATTGACGTGCAGGGCTTTCAGCTAAAGTGGCATTCTCACCGAGCGTTTCCTACTCACAATTCTAGTGCTAGTCTGCTATGTGGTAAGTGTGAGTGGTGAGAATGCTCCTTTAAAACCCCTGCAAGTCCTCTTTGTTAAAATAAGATCACTACCTTAGGAAGGCGGAGGGAGTACCCCCCACCACCACCTCTGGGCCACCACTGTGTTCCATATATATACATATACCAATAGACCATATACTTAACCAATAATGTATGAATATCACTGAACGCAGGGTGTGTATACTTGAATAACGAACCGAGGTGCGTAGCACCGAGGTTTGTTATTCATGAAAACACACCCTAAGTTCGGTGATATTCATATATTATTAGGTTTATTATACGATATTTCCATTCAAATGTCTTTAATTACCTTAAATTCGTCCTAATTTGGCCATTTTGAAGGATTATTGACTGAATATCACTCGTACAGCAGTAGCGCCATGTTGTTTTGACCAACCCACCAACCCTGCTCGCTGATTGGTGGAGCCTGGTGACGTCATACCCTCAATCTCCAACACTGAGTTCAACATAGAATTTGTGAGGGGGCCAGCTTGGGGCTATGTTATATACTAACCAGCGTTTCCCTCCGCATTGACCACAGCCGGATAGGCATGGCAGCTAGCGTCTCCGCCTCACACACCAAGGGTTCCCGGATCGATCCTAGGTGGAAACGAACCTTTTTCAAAATGCCTATTTCTATGTGAAAAAAAATCCCTAGAATTATTTTAACGAAAGGCTAAGTAAAGTCCAACTTCTACCTTTATAGTAAAAAAGAAATTAGAAAAAAATTTTGATTTTCAAAGAAACTATACCAAAAAATGCCTTTTCTTCTGTAACTCGGTAAATAATGGTCCTACAGGGCTGGAAATCCGCCTGTAGACTCCTTGTTTCGCCACCTACCTCTACCAGCGCCTTCACGGCGTGGTGGTTAGCACATCGGACTTCAAGTCTTGATGTAGCGTGTTCGAGTCTCCATAGAACCTCGGATTTTATGGCTGCCGATTCCCATTCAGAATCGTTCTGATATTCAGGATATCAGAACGATTCTGAATTCCCCATTCAGAATCGTTCTGATATCCAGAATATCAGAACGATTTCACCCCCCCAAGTCTGTATGCACCAATATCAGAACGCGAATATCACCTAAAATGGTCGGTGTGCGCCCATATCGTATAATAACAATCAGTAACAGGACACTGTGGAGCTTGGTTGGTGAGAAGGGGGCACAGACAAGTGTGACCCTCTACTCAACCGTGGACAGGCAGGCGAAGGAGATTTGTGAGAAAATGTAGGTTCAGAGCGAGATAAGCTTGCTATAAATTCGCCCGTATAAGCCACGGCTAGCTAGTGTGCAAGTCATATCGAAAGTGTGGCTACTAGGATCAGGACAAAGTTAGGCTGAGTTCGTAGATGTAAACGACAGTACTCGAGTCGCCATAATTAGACCACCTGTTAGGGTTATAGGGGCTTCACAAAGTCTAGGTGATGGTAATACATGGGCTAGGCTTACACGCAAGAACTTAGGGAGTGGTCATTTTTTAACAACGGGGGGGGGGGGATTTATTTTACGCAAGCAGGTCGAAAATTTGTTGATCCCCCTTTTTATACCTAGTTCTAAAGTTTTGAACTCGGGAATCCCTACATCGACTTCCTCCTTATTTCTTTGGCCTTACTTTTTTTTAAAGGCACCACATCCATGCATCATGACGACGCCTCGGGAATGAATCGATCCCACATAGGACAGATACATCAATGCACTATGCCACCTTTAAAAGGTTATCAATTTCTCACTTTCTTTCTTTTTTCTTTCTTTCTCTTTCTCTGTCTCTCTCTCTCTTTCTGTCTGACTGTCTGTCTCTGTTTGTCTCTGTCTGTTTGTCTGTCTCGGTCTCTGTCTCTGTCTCTCTCTGTCTCTCTATTTCTCTCTGTCTCTATGTCTCTCTGTCTCTGTCTCTGTCTGTCTGTCTGTCTGTCTGTATGTCTCTGTCTCTGTCTGTCTGTCTGTCTCTGTCTCTGTCTCTGTCTCTCTGTCTCTCTGTCTTGCTGTCTCGCTGTCTCTCTGTCTCTCTTTGTCTCTCTGTCTCTGTCTCTCTGTCTCTCTCTCTATATACATACATACATATTTACATATATATATATATATATATATATATATATATATATATATATATATATTTCTTTTAGCTTCTATAGCAGGGAGCCACTGATGCATGCGTTATTTTGATCCCAGTAGAAGGTAGGTTAGTTGGTCGATGGAGGAGACGTAAGACATCCATGTGTATGTGTTAGATAGACCACACCTGAACACGGTTCTTCCATATACCCACAGGGTCAAGACGAGGTGTACGTCATACATTGAGTCACTGACCAGTGGGCAGTGGGTATGTGGGAGAAGCCTGGCCAGGTGTAGTCTATCTGATTTAACCCTCTGTTATGTCAGTGTATACGATATACCCAAGGTGCGTTTCCTTTGTCTTAGGTGTCACCCGTGGGTTAAGTATTAGATAGACAATGGTTATGAAAAGGTATACAGAATTAACCACAGCTTTCTGGTGGGGCCAGACGAGGGCGAAGCCCAAGTCGCCCTACCAGAAAGCTGTGGTTAATCCTACTTACCTTTTCATAACCATTGTCTATCTGATTTAACCTTCGGGTATGCAATATACCCAACGTGTGAAGCCTTTGTTTCAGCCGCCCACCGTGGGTTAAAGAGGTGTACCACTAAATTCAACTTAGCCACATGCACACTTTTGGGGTTAGTGACATACAAATGGTGAAATAAAAGAAATAGTGACATGGTTATTTATTTAATTGACAGGGCCATATGGGCACGTGTAGGAGTATTATGCCTCAATACAAGGCTGCATGATCAGCTGAGTACCCGTCATCAGTGCATCATGCCATACATAGACAAAACTCCACTTATTGACATACATGTACATCATACTTCACGAGTTGAAGCTGAGTCATATCACACAATGCCGAAGGCTGAATGTGATATGACCCAGCTTCAACGGGTAAGGTATGATGTACATGTATGTCAATAAGTGGGGTTTTGTGTTTATTACAGGTTCCTACTGTCTTTAAATGAAGACAATCAACAAACCTAGAGACCATGGAGTATGGCTACACCAGACTCCATGGAGGGATGGAGTACGGAGGTCCCATAGGCTTAAAATAGCAAGGCCGTACCACCATGTAATAAATACACGTGTGCATCAGCCTCATGGGGTCCGCATGGTAGCAACAGTGGCGAGTTATTCGCCGTATAATCCTGTTTAATGAAGACTAGGCCAGCATGGTGAATCGAATTGCCCTTGGGATGACTACAATTGGCATTCAGCGATACCTCGATCTGTGGCAATACCCGCCAGTACACATCAATCAATAGGTTGAAAGGGTTAGTCAGTACTACCTATCCTAGGTTGGTCATAGGTGTGTTAGTCACAATGACAAAGTTATATTCAAAAATGACCGAGGGGTCAGTCAGTAGTGGCTTACGGTTCATCATCGGTGTGTTTTATTTGTATACGACTAGTTGGGGCCACCTGTCATGACCACTCAGTGGCTCCCCCTGGAAATAAAAAGACTAAGGTGGGTTGGTCAGTACTGACCAACCTGACAATAATAACTGACCTATAGTCCGGTGGTGGAACAAGGATTTGGGGCCTGACCCGGAATTCTCCGATATAGTTTTTTTCTCTGCTGATTCTTCATCTAGGGGGTCTGGGTGACCATTTCCTGCGTGATGTATTTGTGACGGCTTTGGGGAAATTGAGATATTCAAGATGGCCGCCACAATTCAATAAAAATCTTGAAAAGTGCATATCTCAACTTCTAATCTACTTAGAGACACAAATAAAAGGTCTAAAAGTACATTTCTGTGGTCAGGGAATCCAATCATGCCATCTAAAATCATGTATATGGCAGCCATGTTGCATTATATCCAAGATGGCTGCCGGAATTCAATAAAAATCATTAAAAGTGCATATCTCTGCATCTAATCAACTTAGAGATACAAATGAAAGGTCTAACAGTATGTTTCTGTGGTCAGGGAATCCAATTATGCCATCTAAAATCATGTATATGGCAGCCATTTTGAAATATATTCAAGATGGCTGCCGAAATTCAATAAAGAATCTTGAAAGGTGCATATCTCTGCTTCGAATCAACTTAGAGACACAAATAAAAGCTCTGGAAGTATATTTCTGTGGTCAGAGTATCCAATCATGCCATTTAAAATCATGCATATGGCAGCCATTTTGAATTATTCATCAGTTTGCACCATGTGTGCCACATCCTCTACATGAGGCATACTATAGAATAAAGTTATCACAGCGAAAATGTTCATTTATTAATGATGAGATGTAATTTAATCACATAGATGGAACCAAAATATAAGGACATATTTTTCACTGCTTGGTGATGAGAAACAACGTTTTTTTTGAGTGGTCTATTCATAATCTACCTTATATCCATAATACCTCCTTCTCACCCAGGTTACTTCTGGCACGTGACAGACATGCACTGGGACCCCACCTACACCGACTGGGGAGGCTCCTGCGGGGGGAAAGGCCCAGCTACAAGAGGCACCTATGGGGAATACGCGTGCGACTCGTCCTGGGACCTGATACAGAGTGCGGTACGAGCCATGAAGAAGCTGCATCCAGAGCCCGACTTCCTGATATGGACCGGGTAGGTACCCCTGGAGGGCACTTGAATTTTTTTGACAGGGGTGTGCGGCTGGACCTCTGATAAGCCTTCCCCTTGTTAGGGCGATTTTGATGCCAAAAAGTTACCTTTGCTGGGGCATTTTCAGTCAAAAGTGCCTAGGGTTGGTAAAAATGTGATAAAATAGACATGTTTGTGTAAATCTGCTGAAAGAATTACCCTCATGTTGAGGGTTTTGTCAAAAAGTGTAATATTTTTGGTAAAAACCCGGACATTTTTGGTGAAAAATAGACCCTTGTAAGGGTGATTTTCATGAAAGTGAACCCTTGAAATATGGACCCTTGTTATGGCGATTTTGTAGAAAAACTAACCCCGTACACCCGGTATGGACCGCGTAGGTACATATGTAACCTATCAAGGGGTCCAAATTTCCCCACCCTAATCCACCAACCCCTCCCCCCCTTGTTTAATAATGATAACTCTCTTGGCCCACTCTCCTTGATTGCATTCTCTTTATTGATCTCGTAATGTATGTTTGATGTCAATGAATGTTGTATTAGATTATTAGTATGCAGAATAGATGTTGCCCTGAAAATTATTTGAATACGAAAACGAAAATATCAGTCATTAATATTTACATTTATGTTTGTATTAAACAGAGATGAAAAATAATTAAATACAAAACTGATAATTTCAGCCATTTATAAAACACACGCTCATCTGTACATATTCATTCCTCTATATATTGCATGTTGACAGTCGGCATCACTAGGCAGCCAATTTTTGCAAAATACAGGTTTAATCTAGATGGACACTTAATGATGGTAAAAACCTGACTAAATGTAATGCAGCATAATCCTGAAGGAGGACCCCCATCTACAATGACCTGGTACACCATGGAATATTATGAGCATGAATCTAAATAATGTATTGACATCCATAGTATGAGTTTGTATATTATTAGAGATCAATTTTTTTAAATTGTAGAGTTTGTCTTATATTGGATGATTTGAAATAAGAACTCGAACCGCAGAATTCTTTGTGAAATTCGAAAAAGAAGAGAGTTGTTTATTGTAACCAACCTGTACAAGAATGCTAACCAATTTGTATAAGTCTTTCAGTATCAATAACTTTCTAGAAATAGCTTTCAGTCAATCTTTCTGTATCGGAGGTGGGAAGCAGTATATATACCGTTCGCCTCTGATCGGAGCGTCCCCTGGTTCCGGACACACTAAACAAGTTAGTGTTTGACTATATACATAATTATATATACATATATATTCATGTCCCTATATAATCAATATTCCCCTTCACCGTTGTACCACACAGAGACGACACCCCACACATCTGGAACGACTCCATCCTGGACCCAGAGGCCGTGTACACCATCATCCACAACCTGACCACCGTGTTAGAGGACACCTTCCCCAACACCACCGTCTTCTCAGCTCTAGGTATGTACCATGTTAGAGACCGTCTTCTCAGCTCTAGGTATGTACCGTGTTAGAGACCCCTTCTCAGCTCTAGGTATGTAGCGTGTTAGAGGACACCTTCCCCAACACCACCGTCTTCTCAGCTCTCGGTGGGTATTTTTTCTCATACTACAGGGCAGTGCACTGAAAACCCATAGGTTGAAAGGGTTAGTCAGTACTGACTATCCTGCTTTGTCATAGGTGTGTTAGTCACAATGACAAAGTCATATTCAAAAATGACTGAGAGGCCAGTCAGTAGTGGCTAACCTACACTGCAAAAAAGGTGTTTAGATCCTAAACACAATCCTAAACACAATCCTGCCCCGTATTTGTCCACACAATATGTTCCTAAACATGTTTAGATCAATAATATGTTTAGCTCAGTGCTTAGAAATGTATGTGTTTAAATCAATGTGTTTAGGAGAATAAAGTGTTTAGAATTCAAGAGTTTAGCATACTATTGTGTTTATATGTTAAGTGTTTATGGATGAAAGTGTTGTGTCTAGAGACATGTAGATTATTATTATGTTTAGATACTGATATTCGAATAAATTCCTAATTTGTTTTATTTCCATATATATCGTGTCTTGAAGAGACTTCTAGCAGTCTCCCCCCCCCCTCCATGAGCCAATGTTCATGCATCACTATTTCAGATAGGCCTCTACTTTAACATAGACACTCCCTTGAGTCAATACAATAGACCTTCAGGGAAAATAATGCTTTATCCATTCTTAGAGCTCTTAAAAGAGGTGTCTATGTAGCAGGTGTAGCTTTATTGCATTGTGATCATCATGAAGTAGCATTCTACCCTTTAATCCTACAATGTGTATTATTATTCTTTTGTTTCCTATGAAATTTTAATTAATTTACTCAGGTTTAAGCACTTTTAGAACAACAATAATGTTTGAGCGGTTGTAGAAACTACAGTCAACGACAGAGCTGCCATCTGGTATGTGTTTGATATACTATGATCTAAACACTACATGTTTAAATCCTAAACACCAATTCTCTATACTGTTTAAATACTAAACATCTAAACATATTCAGCATAAATGTTTAGTCGTTTAGAATAAAAGTGTTTAATTCCTAAACAGAAGGATTCAAAAACACAAACCTAGCAAAATGTTTAGACTTTAAACATGTTTAGACCTAAACATGTTTAAAACCTAAGCACCTTTTTTGCAGTGTAGGTTCATCATTGGTGTGCACCTTAGTTGTTGTATTTGTATACCACTAGTTGGTGCCAGCTGTAAGATACTATGATGACCCCTCAGTGGCTCCCCCTAGAAATTAAAAGACTAATGCGAGTTGGTCAGTACTGAACAACCTGACAATATTGACTTAATCACCTAGGTTGGTCGTATAGGGCTAATAATAAAATAATAAATTTGTGAGGGAAGTGGTTCCCACCCCCCTCCACGCACCAAACCGACCCAGTAATGTACGGCGCGGTCAGATTGTCAGACAGAGCAGTAGCTCTTTTGGTAGAGCAGCAGGTTACATGATCTGAGGGTCCTGGGTTCGAGTCCCGCTTTCTCCAGATGATTTTTCCAAGACCATTACAAATTAATAATGATTATTAGTCTACTAGGTTTAATAGGTACTAGTGACTGAGAGATTGGTTGTATAGGGAGCCTAGTATAATCAGTGTGTGAAAATCAACACGGCCAACTCTGCAACACTGGGAATTTAACAATCGGCACCGGCAACGCAGGAAAATTAGAGATGAAAAAACCGACACACAGCGACTTTTGAGTTGCTATACGTATATACATAAACATTGATAAGCCTGGGCTCCACTAGGGTGGCACAGGTACCTGCGAAACATTGCAATCTTTTTTTATGTTTTGATTTGCACATTTTGCTTCATTTCGCCCCATTTCGCTTCATTTCGCGGCAGTGTCGCCCCAAGTAGCACCCAAAACAGGGACACAATGAGGGCGACACTGCCGCGAAATGAAGCAAAATGAAGCAAAATGAAGCAAAATGTGAAAATCAAAACATAAAAAAAGATCGCCTCGTTTCGCAGGTACCTGTGCCACCCTAGTGGAGCCCAGGCTATTCAGTGACACGCTGTCTTCCTTTCAACCCGCAGGTCTCGGTACCCCTCCACCGACAGTCAGGGCGCAGTCGGGACAGGTACTCAGCCCTATTTATAGGAGAGCTGGGGCTTTAAACGTGACGCAGTAACATGTCAAAAGACTAAGTAGCTATTTATGTTTTGAACCATGCACTGAAGGAAGTACTTCATTTAGACCATACTCTGATCTGCGGTGTGGCGCCACATTTGCCAGTCAGAAATGCAAACTAACAACAACAAAATATTCTAACCATGCTTTCTAAGATCCCAAAGAGTGAATATTCTCATTCTAAATGAACTCGACCCTCTGCTTTATCTCAGGTAACCATGACTGGAGCCCCAAGAGTCAGCTTCCCGGAAAACCCGACCCCTTCTATGACAGGATCGCCGACAGGTGGCAGCACTGGTTGAACAGCTCACACGCCAATGCCACCTTCAGGAAAGGTAGGGAACTAGAGTACTCTATAACCTATGTATGTATGTATGTATGTGTGTGTGTAAGCCTATGTATGTATATATGTATGTATGTATGTATGTATGTATGTATGTATGTATGTATGTATGTATGTATGTATGTATGTATGTAAGCCTATGTATGTATGTATGTATGTGTGTGTATTATGATATATACCACATTTGGCCCTCAGAAAAAAAGAAATACCCCGACTGTATATGACATACAAAAGGTGAGAAACCTACTCACCCCAGTGTGTGGCATAAGTTAGTTATACCACTCCAGACCCTTGTACTAAGGATATTGGCTTAGTCATGGCTGAGCACACTCGTCTGCGACTCGTGATCAGCCTAGACTGTTGCCACTATCCTACGTACAGGGGTCTGGCTGTGGTTTAACTACTACATATACCATGCTACCCTTGACTCCCTACATCAGATTACTATGACCATAATACCCTTGCCCCCATACAGGTGGCTACTACGAGGCCCCCAGCCCCCTACACAGCTCTCTGTGGGTGGCAGTGTTAAACACCAACCTGTACTATGAAAGTGACAAGCTGACGGCCGGCGTGGCTGACCCGGCCGAGCAGCTCAAGTGGCTGGAGGAGCTGCTCACCTCGGCGCAGAAGGAGCAGGCCAAGGTGAGGTTTAATTCTTATATTTAAGATGCAAAACTTACTATGCTTAAGCACTGGAACTGTCGTATACAATGCTGTCAAATTATTACAATGTGGCTGTGTTCAATGGGCAAAGAAAAAGTTGTCTTTCCTTCATTAAATGGCCTCAAATAAAATATTGTATATCATATTTCACTTGTGTGGCCTGGGCTGCATCCCACAAGGCCGCAGAAACTCATGAAATATCAGAGACAGTCTTAATGGGGCTCGGCATTTGTCTATATATTTCTTTGATGGAATATGGCAGTGCTGTTGGTTTAAACAAGTAAGTTTGTATTTTGTTGCCCGTTGAATTACCCATGTCAATATTCAACAGTGTTTGTTTTCCTGATTTTGAATAAACAAAGTAAACAACAGAAGAACACTGGTTTAGCCTCGTCGAATACGGCCAACGTTTATCAGACTAAAACCCTTGGACCTTCGTATATATATATATAATACATGGCCGATACGGTCATCTTTATGTTAAATCGATGGGAGCCTCATATCCCACACCCCCATAGGAAAATGTTAATGGGTGTATTAAGACTTTATATCACTCATTTTATTTCAATTTCTTTCTACATCTGCCCTAAATAAATCGTTTTCTTTCAAGCCGGTCATAGATTGCACCCGGACATAGACTTTAAACTTGGCCCAATTTTGTGAGACACAGCCGTCAACGTTTAGACAGATTAATTAGTCTTCATCAGGATTGGCAATTTCTTTTTTAACAGGTTATGGTGATCGGCCATGTCCCCCCTGGGTTATTTGAGAAACACAGAAACACACACTGGTTCTACCCGGACCACAACGAGGCCTTCATCGGCCTGCTCCGGAAACACTCGGGCGTCGTCGGCAGCATGCACTTCGCTCACCACCACACGGACAGCTTCCGCATACTCAAGGATGACAAAGGTTCTGGTCACCATTCTTGATTGCTTCATGTAGACCTATTTCTTTATCCTTGATAAAGCATACAATGTCAGAATTAGCCTGCAGAGGCATAGGAAGCAAATATTAATGGGGGGGGGGGGGTAACGGCTTTTATGCATGATGTATCATATATTGTATTGTATAGAAAAGAGAGGTAAGGATTGAAATTGTGTGTATCATTTTACAGGGTTTGACAATTTTTTTATTTTTTTTTGGGGGGGGGGCGCAAACGCCCCCCCCCCCCCCCTCCTCAGTGATGGGGGGGGGGCGAGCCCCCTGTCCCCCCTTTTCCTACGCCATTGGAATTAGGTGTAGCTGCACAGTTAGTTATATTGTAAATTTACAGTATAAAAGCACGCAGTGTTTAAAAATATCAATAGTATAATTTATACTGTAAATCTACAGTACCGTTATACTGTAAATCTACAGTACACTAGCTTCTGACAGTGTAAGGCAAAGCCCTGTTTGTGGAATCCGACCAGTTTCGACTCTTAGGCAGAGTAAATTGCTTATAGCAGTAACTTTAATGCTTTCATGTTGGACTAAAGTTGGTATCCTAACTGTTGCGCTGAGGGATTTGGACTTCCTGCATGGGGATAAGCATGATGTTATAAGACATATGTGGAAGTATTAAAGCTTTATGGTTTGCCAATGCTTGAGTTTTCTCCATGAAAGCTGTAGATCTAGATGTTATTACACATTTTACATCTATGCCTTTAAGACTCTTGGTAACCAGAATTATGCACTGGCCTATAAGCTATCAAGGGAAAGTGGCGAACAAGCTGAATCGAAAAGAGTTGGGTTGGGGGGGTATGATCATGGGGTGACGTGTGTATCATTATGTAAAGTGGGTCATTTATATATGAGCCTGTACCTCTCTAGCTATTAAGGCATAATAAAGGCTATACCAACTGCAACGATCTTTACTTGTACCCTAATGAATAAGATTACATTTTAGCAACAAACGAAATTATGAAGAAAGCAATAATGTATTGCCTTTTTATCTAATACTAGTCACATAATAGCAACTATTTTCTGTCTCTATGTTATTCCTATTCAATAGTTATTATTATCTACTTCATTTACCCCCAGGGTCTCCTCTGCTGTCCATGTTTCTGGCCCCAGCCGTCACCCCGTGGGAGACCACCCTAGCGGGGGTTATAGGGGGCGCGGGGAACAACCCGAGCATCCGGCTAGTTGAGTACGACCGCCACACGGGGGCAGCACTCAATGTACACCAGTACTACCTCAACCTGACACAGGCTAACACCCACAGGTAAGGACACTTTAAAAAACAAAGAGTTGTTTCTCATCGGGCCAAATTTAAAAAAAAAGCTAGTTTAAGGTAACATGGGCAGAAAGTCTAGGGTCTGTAGGTCGTATTTTTTTTTTATTGAACAGCCCTTCTACGATACCCTTAAATTGAACAAAAAAAAAAGTAAAATAGGGGGGACAATTTTAACATTTTGTTTACCTAAAATTGACCCAAAAAGGTGTACAAATATGAAAATATTCTTCAAAATTGCATTAAAAAAAGTAGGGTCTGCCCTGTTTTGGTCGGTCGGGTGACCTGAAACAAACCCCTTTTTTGGGCCTCACCACGCGCACCACGAAGACATTTCCTTTTTTGATTTTTGTTGAAAGATTTGTCAGAAATTGACAAATATTGGCATATTTGGTATTAAATTACAGCTTGGACTGTCAGTAATGGAAAATGTTTAGATGAAAATATTCAAATTTCTTATTTCAAAAACTAGCTCTAGATCCCCTCTTTTTCTTTTCATTTTTTTGTCTTCAAATTATTCAGGGAGGAATGTTTATGCCTTTGATTTAATGGGATCGGGCCACCTTAAGAATAGATTTTTCCTACCAGCACCTGAAATGAAATAATATGGTTAAGAAGTCGCATCTTAAAGATCCTAGTTATGGGCTCTTAAACTAGAGTAGGGTAGAAAAAGGTTATTTTTGAAAAATGACTTTTTGACATCATCGTCTGGGTTTTTGGGCAACAATCAGGCAAAATATGATGACCATCCACTCACTGGATTTAATCAGAGTATGGCATTTTCTCTAATGTATACTACTGTGTTTCACACTATTCCAGTGCTGAGTGGAAGTTGGCCTATGACTTCAAAGCCTACTACGGCCTTCAGAACAACGACCTTGGAGGATCCTCCTTGAACTCTTTAGCAGAGAAGTTTAAAACAGACAAGTCTCTGTTTGACAAGTACTACCGCATGAACGGTGTTCTGTACGACCCAACCGAGTCGTGTACCGGAGAGTGTATGTACGTACAATACTGCGCCGTGACACAGTTACAGTACGACAAGTACGACACGTGTATGAAGGACTTTATAACAGGGGCAGCCACCAGTGCCACCTATATGTCACTACTGCAGCTGGTGATGGCAGTGTTTCTTATCAACCAATTTGGAGGGTGCATCAGTTCATGATAACTGTTATCCACAGACTTCAGTATAATGAAAATGACACATGCCTGGATTGTTTCGGTCATGAAGGAACCACCACTGCCACCTTTGATTTTATACTATAATTAGTGGTGTATGTACTTGTCAACTCGCTGATCATCTACAGGACTACCGTAAAACCTCGCGTATAAGCCGCGGCTAGTATGCGAATCAGATTGGCAGTGCGGCTTATAGGATCGGCCCAGGGTCGGGGTGCGGCTTATACGCGAGCTTTTGCTACTATGATACAGTACTAAAATCGGCACATTCATATCGCCAGTGTGGCTTATAGGATCGGCCGTAACTCAGGGTGCGGCTTATACGCGAGTTAGGCTTATACGCGAGGTTTTACGGTAGCATTGCTACCCTATTTGATTGTGTGTCTTTCTTCTATGTGACAGCACATAGTAACAGTCTGTTGAAACTACAGAGGCTGCAGAACCGGGGGCTCAGAACCTGTATGAACAGACAGTATGAATACACAGTTGTACACAGTGTGGATGCACTCCACACAGAAAGTGGTGTCCAGTGACTGACACGGCGCTGGGAGGAGCTGCTGCTTGTTTTAATGCGAAAGTATTACGGCAGGCAGCAGGCCATAGTACACTGAAAATCCATAGATTGAAAGGGTTAGTCAGTACAGACTAACCTAGGTTGGTCATATGAGTGCTAGTCACAATGGCAAAGTTATATTCAAAAATGACTGAGGGGTCAGTCAGTAGTGGCTAACCTAGGTTCATCATTGGTGTGTTGTATTTGTATATCACTAGTTGGGGCCACCTGTGATGACCACTCAGTGGCTCCCCCTGGAAATAAAAAGACTAAAGTGGGTTGGTCAGAAGTGACCAACCTGATAATAATAACTAATCTAGGTTGGTCATATAGGGAACCAAAAATGACTAACTAAGTAAGGCACTAGTGACTGAGAGGTTGGGCGTATAGGGAGCCTAGGAATATCAGTGTAGAGGCAGCTGGTCTGGAGACCAGGGTAGTCACTAGAGGTGCTACCAAAAGCCTGTTTACTCTGAAGTGACCCAACACCAAAAGCTACAAGAAGTCCCTTGTGTACAGAGGCAACATGTTGTGGAATGTCCAACCTTTATGGTTGAAAGACAGCATCTCAAAGCAACGATTCAAACCCACACTGAAGAAAATCAAAGACTCGCGAGAAAAGTACCCAAAAACCTAACATAGTTTGTAAGACAAGATAGCGTGTTTAAAGCTTGGTGATGGTGATTACCAGTGAGGCTAATAATTGACCTGCTGATTGTATAAATATGTATGAGTATTAATACCATGGATAAATGTTAGAAAAAGCCCCCAGGATGAGTTGGAAAACTTAATCTCATGATATACAAGTTGTTGTATATTCTCCTCAATCTATTTCTATGCATCATTCATTATTATTGCTATATCATCCTAATTGATTGATAACATTCCTGAATGTTGACGCAAAAAGAATACTTGTTAAAAGACTGTTCATTTTGGGTGTTTATTGTCGAAATGTCATATGATAAGATGCCATTACACACTTAGTTAGTTAGTAAAATATAACCATGAGAAGGCCTGGACAGCATAAAGGCATTGCTGGGTCCAGAGGCAGATTATGTATGAACATAATAACTGTATTCCTTAATAAAAACACTTTAAAAAACACAACATTTAGTACATGACAGACACAACGGATTGTAGTTGATTGCTTTTTGTCTCATCTCAGCATATTGCATACTGCGTTACCAATGTGATCTTTATGAATGAGTGCTTTGTGAGCTCATTGAAACGAAAAAAACTACTTTTTACTTTACCGAAGACACAGACAAGAATTTTCAAGCTTAAAAAATAGATTAGCTTCTGTTTAGTTTTATCTAAATTTAATCACGTCCTAAGCAGTGCAAGACCCAGTAAACACTTTACTTAGTTCCAACGTAGCTCCAACCAAAAGGTTCGCGACTGGAAATTTTGGAAGGTTTGTAGATGGAGAGAATATTATAGCTCTTTAAGAAATTTACCACATTCAAGCAATAGATTCTCATTGAAATTGTTTTCCTCTCTTTATCCAAACTACTTTTCCGTCCCTTACTTTTTCCATCTCTTCTTCAGCTTAAACTCATGTTAGCATATAGGAGCAATATTTTTGAAACAATCATAATATTGTTCATCATCGACATAGAATACCTCGTCTTATTTTATCCGGGTGCCTGATTGCGGTGGGACAGATGTTGGCCCATCTCACTGGCGGCTAGCCATGCTGTTCTGCATCAATAGATCGAGTTAGATATATACCTGATTTTTTATTTATATGGGAGGTACGGTGGGCAAAAAGACCACCGGACCATGACCACTAGGTAGAGTAACTCAAACTCAACCAGTTATATATACAAAATAAATACATGTATCATGAGGTACACATGAATACATACATTTAATATACTGTGTTGTATAGTAAAAGCTGTGTATCACTATAAGTCGGGGAAAATTAAAAAGCCAATATTAATGTAATGACCCTGGTGTGGGGGTATCATGGTGAGGTTACCTAAGCATGTGTTGCCTTTGTTTGACCACACTGTGACGTAGCAGTACCATATATCTAACTCAACCTATAGGCAATCCTCTGGTCGGCACCTGTTAGATAGACATCGACACTGTCTGCCGATCTCCAAGCATTGAGATTGAGACCAGGGGATGGACGCGGCTCATGCTCGTTGCTTTTGTCCAGCATCTTTTATAACATCATATCATATATCAACTTGAGGATAGAGTTGTTTTACGAAGGTCGAGATAACTTTAGTATGTATCCCTTCCACTTTTCAGATTGTAAAATGGCCACCATACACCATAGTTTCCATTTGCTTTAAACTGACAGTTTTTTTTATTGTATTTCCAAATATGAAACATAAACAGCGCTAATGTTGCTAGTGTAGTGAGTCGCAGTACTGCTTTCTATAGAACCCGGATTAGTTCTGCTGGCTAATTCTGTCACTGTAGCCGGGCTGTACTCCTGACCAACCGGTATGTGACGTCATAACTTGGGTTTGGTCTGTAGGCCGTGACTGACACTGGCTTTTCGAGATTCTTTGGGTCTCAACTGTTTACGAGTTAGCTAGCGGAGTTGCATAACCTTCGGACATTAAACCCCTGTGCCCCTGCACTCCTGGAAGCACTCTTGCTGTGCCTTCCGGCCAACTTGGTTGTTCCTCAGCAGAGATTCCTAGAACTCTGCCTTACCTTTACACCATTTCCATTTGCTGCTCGAATCCCAGTTGCCCCTGTGTCCCTCTCCCTTCTTCCCTCCAGGATCCAGTGGAGATTGACACATGGGTACCGAACCTGTAGCTATACTCCCTATGAGGAGTCTAGCTGTGCTAGGGTTCTACCAGTGTCTGAGTAAGCCGGGGAATATAGATGTGAGATAGGACTGTGAGCGTATCATTCCTGTAACATTAGACATCATTTGAGTTGAAGCAAATTCCATTCATTTATTCCTGTATGATTCACGATTCATTTTTAATATGTGCCAACAGTAATAAGGAGTATTTTCTGACAACCTTTTTTGACATAAAATAACATATTTTTGTTAGCCGGGAAGGCCTCTGGGTCGAGGGATTGTTGGTTGGAGCTGCCAGAGGTTGTCTAATAGGGACCTTTAGCAACCACGTAAAAGCTCATAAAACGCAGACGTAGCAGTGCTGAAAGGATAGGATACATCTGGGTTAAAACTATGAGCTACGTACGTTGGGTTTGCTAGATGTCCCCAATGCCTGCAGTTGTAGTAAGTAGCAGCAGAGGTCAACATCTACTTGATACTGCTGGTACTAGAGCCTGCTGACCTCTGACACAGGCTCACAGCTGTGGTAGAGCTTGTGTATGAAATCTCAATATGCCTGGACATTACAAATGATGCATACATTAAGTCTGGAAGTACAAAACTGTGCATAGTCTTAAAGGGATGTTAAATACAAGGATAAGAGGAATAGTACGAAATCTTATTCAAAATAATATTGACACTTGCAGCAGATGTGTTTAGTTATAAAGTGGTATCATCAGAGTAAGAGGAGAAAGGACCTTAGTGCTACCTGCACCAAGGTCCCTTTTCATAGATTGTGTCACATATTTTACTGTGTCCGTAAAGTGGATTACAAATATGTTTTTTTACAAAGAATTCATACTTACGTCTTGCTCGGTGATCTACGTTGAGGGGTTATATTTTCTCCAACCGAAGACTCATGTATATGCACTCAAGCATAGAAACACACACTGGGTTCATGTATACATGCATCATCAAAATATCCCACAATAAAATCGGATTTCAAAAGAAACAGACCCTAATAGACATGTACCTGTATTGCTATTGGTGGTAACCCTTGATGTTAGGAGGGCAGATGCTTGGATTTTCATTTTTCATGATAACAGAGATATGAAAACCTCAATGGGTTCCTATGGTTTCTATACGTTCCCCTAGAGCTAGTTATCTGGTTATATGCATTGAAGAAGTCTTACCAATCAGTCAATAAGATAAAAACAGAAAATATACTTTAGAGTGAAATTATTGAAAACACTATATTTACACCTATAAAACTTTTATGTAAAAAATCTAAAATTTATCAAAATGGTGTACCCGGTTCCTTGCTGCATAGAGTGTGAGCATTGTTTGTACAAAGCGCCCTGTACCACAAGCCATTCGAGTTTGCCATCTTCACACATTTCCAGCCGATTGGTCCGGATCCAGTGCTGATCCAGTCACTGTATGAAACGTCTGTACCATCCAGCCACGTGTACGGTGTGCTTGTCATATCCATCTTAATACCGATCCATGTATTTCCACCACTGTTTGAACATAGTTGCAGCGAAAATCCCTTATTTATTGAGGAAATGAAACTCGGAAAGTGTCAAATGATGTCTCTAAGATCAGTTAAAATCTAACAAAGCTATGGAAATTATAACTTCTGTAAATAAAAGATGATTACTTCAGCGTTAAATTCATAGGAGGACTTCCATGTTACCATTCAGGTTGTGGTCATGAACCTATATATATATATATATATATATATATATATATATATATATATATATATATATATATATATATATATATATGTAAAATATTGGTGAGTTTTAGCTGTCAGTTACAAAACAAACAGTTTACTGATGAAGATACATACTGTGCAGATTGAGACAAAACAAAGTGTTTAATTCAGATACATACATTATTCCATGCACAAGATCATTTTCAGCCTGGGTAGTAATGATGGGCATGAAGCCTGAACAGTATGTGTTGGCTTCATCCCAGGTTTGCCTGAGACTCGAATCATACTGGTAGCAGATGCTTGTGGAATCATCAAAATTGGAAAGGTCGCAGGCTTGAGCTGAAGAAACTAATAAAATGCTTGTTTATTTTATGGCCAAAATCCCCTATTTTCCCCTATTTTCGCCTGTTTTTACAAGTTTTCACCAATTTTCAAGTGACTATGCTACTTTGAACAGCTCTGTAGAGCTGAAGTAATTGAGATATAGCTAAAAGAAAAAAATCATCAGATCTGATAAAAAGATTTCTTTTCCATCCCATAGTGCTGTTTAAAGAAAAAAGAAAGTTTTTGTTCCATTAGCATTCCATGTATTCTAAAAACTTCCAAAATGAGAGTACAACCCTGGTGAATCGGTCAACAGATTGAGGGTCAAATACATGCAAAAATGGCACCCCATTAAAACAACATGCGGCCTCCAAAGTAGTTATCATGCCCAAATCAAAAACTGAGTCACATATGATGAAGGAATTATAATGCTTCCTTCAGTTTAATCAGAACTTGCATCAAAAAACTAAAATGTGTAAAAAAAAGTATGGTAGTCCTTTTTGCATTCCTATATTTAAATTATACATCTGGTTTAAACAAAAAAAAAGCTTTGTGTCCAGCATAATCTTCATTGTATGGCAAAGCTCTAAAATTCATGAAATCCATGTATATCTCATTAGGTGTGTGTCCACTATATTACAGGAAAGTGGACGATTTCACCTGTCTGACGTCCAGTTATATGTACATATTTTGAAATATATTTCCTAGATAGAGGTAGAGAGGTATGCTGTGTCCACTAGATGAGATAAATTGCTGCCCAGACTGCCCAGGACAAACATGAACAAGGTATTATAATAGAATAATAAGCATATTGCCCAATTTCTTTTAAAAAAAACTAACTTGTTTGATTTCTAGACAAGGGCATTTGTCAGTTGATTTCGAAGAATGATGGCGTACATAATGTATATATATTCAAGATGTTTGTCATCCACCTGTGTCCACATGGACATAAAACATGTATTTTATATTTGAATACAAATTCACATTTTGAAGGACGACAAACAGCCTCATCAATGCTAGTGGACACAGCGAACTCGTAGAAACCTACCCGGTCTACGTACTTTTTGAGAAGGCCGCTTCTATCATTAAAAATAAATTATTTAAAAGAATTAATTTTTCGAACTTTTTCGGCTATAGTAGTTATACGGCGTAGGGGCAGTATCCTTAGGGTTGTTGTTTTTGTAGTTATATTAGATTTTGAAGGATGGTTTTAACCGTTTTTATAGTTACTTATTCTCATGATCATAAGGGGCCCTCACGACTGATGTATGTAGAGTGGGTTGGTTTGTAGGCTCTCCTGGACACAGGCCTATTGATAAGAACAACCTATGATTGGGGAGCTCACCTTTCTTAAAGCAGAGAACTTGCAATGCCTGTGCACAGTTTGCTGACTGCCACTTGCCATCGTGTCTTCTGATCAGAATACACCTTGGGAGGGCATGGCTGCTTATCAAGTTCACGTACTCCATTGGGCTGTCATCGTCCCATAGAAAGGCCTTGTAGTCATCTCTAAAGCGGAGACCAAGCCAAGTATACCCATTTCTGTAAGCAGTAAAAAATGATATGCATACAAACGATATAATCATCTATGGTTTAGGGGATGTTTGCTTCTTATCAATGCTGACAGAACGATGAAATTCAGGAAGATTTGGGAACCTTCATAGGGAGGGAATTACTATATTCCACGGTGCCGTTGATATAATCAATTAACATTGTATATTTGATGATATCCAATGTCATTAAAATGTAGTTTATCTGAAAAGGACCCAAAAAGTGGAGCGGGCATAAAATCTGATAAATATACCTGGCTCAGAGAGTACCATATTTTATGTAATATGCACACAGTGCATTTATAAAATTATTTTGAGCTAGAAAAATAGAACAATATCTAATTCTATTGAGCGCACAGCCCCCAGCCATTTCAACTCAATTATTGTGCTGTTAACGTTGTAGTACCTTATTCAATGTAATAAGCATATAGGGCATTTAACAGATAATTCTGGACACAATTCTAGTAGTTAGAAGTTATTTTGGCTCAAAATTTGACATTTGGAATCTTACTGTCCAAAATTGGCTTAAACATAGGGGTGTGTGCTTATTATGGCAGATGCGCTTATTAGGTTGAATATGGTAATCATTTTTAAAACAACGAGGGGTGATGTGGGTTTCTCTTGGGGTGGGGGGGGGGGCTTTCACCTGTTTTCAGTGAAAAAAAAAGGTATTACTTTGCCTCTAAGGGCCCCATGCATTGATTTTCCATCCGTCAGAAGGGGAGGGTAAAGAAAGTTGACCCCTCGACCACCCCCTGTTCAGCACGCCCTAAGTGTTGGCTGTATATTGAAGCTATCTGGATTTAGCTGGCTGCACCTTGATATAGGTGGAAATTGTTTTCCTACCAAAGAAAAATTCCTGAGGGGAAAACAACTTACATAGTGTCCTTCATAGCCTGGTTGGCCTCGGCACTGTGGATGATGGGTAGCACTGCATCGTCCTCATCACAGCGGTCTACGGCTTCAGTGTACGTCCTACCACTGTTGTGGTACTCGTAGCACACATCACCAGCAGAATTATAGACAAAGTCTATGTGATCGCAAACTAGGAAAAAAGGTTACAATTATCTCATTTGCTTTAAGCTGCCAGAATGAAACCTGAATGATTGTACTTTATAGACAAGATGATAATCAGTGTGGGGTACATTGGAGCAATCTCCAAAAGGAATCCTGCACTACCACCACCACTGGGGACGCTCACTGACTATGAACTCGCTGCCACCAGGGGATACAAGCGGATCATCTTCACCACCAAGTAATTAGGAAGTCACTGTCAAATTTAAGTGAATTCAATGCCACTGGAAATGTTCTATTGGGTATAATTGGCCATAAGGCCAAGGTTGGCCCAGGTGCATTGCCCTTCTGATGCCAGTACCCCTAGCACTTAAATGTGGTGATGACCTTTCCGAAACATTTACATGGCTCTATTGACTATACATCCCCTTAAAGTGCATCTTTACGGCACATTATATTCATTTAATGTAAATGTACATGCAGTGAGGTAATAACCAGAGACAGCACAAGTTTTACATTTGACCAGTGGCGTGCAAACTGGGACTATTCAAAACAAGTTTTGGGGTTTTTCTACCTATGGCAACATCAGGACAACCTCTTGTTTTTTTAATTATGAAAATCCGCCCAGAAATAAACATTTTAGATCTAAAATTGATGACTGGACAGGATTAATGTGGTACACCCCGTCCAAACCAGCATGGCATACTAACGTAAAATGCCACGCGATTTGCATATGACACATTGTACGCCACTTATGGGCGCCTCATAAGTGGCGTACAATGTGTCATATGCAAATCAAGTGATGTTTTCGATTTATTCTAGCTAATTTGCCATTATTTTAGCTCAAATTTGCCATGAAAAGAGGCCGTTTGCTTGTGGTACAGCGTGGCGTACCACCGTCATACGCCCCGCATATGCCGTCGGCATGTTCAGTACTTAACCTATGTGTCTTCTGTATGCTTTGCTGTTGTAGGTAGAATAACTTGTGTACGCCATCGGTAGGTGTACCCATACCTACTCTATATGCTTTGTGGCTGTAGTTAGAATTAATATCCTGCTTACCTTCTCCGAGTGTGTTGTCTGTCAGTATGCCTGCCCACAGCCACAACAACAGGAGGGACACCATTCCTGCTGCCGTCATCCACTCTCAGCGTCTCTTAGTTTGACACCTGACTCCTGATGCACCACCGGAGCTGTCAAATACAACGTATGATAAACTGTCTGAGCTGCCAAATTCCAAAAGCCTTCAACCTGGGGTTCAAGTTCTAGGATAATGACAGAAGAGGCACCTCCTTGGTCAGGTTGTGAAGATATCTAGCAATGAGTTGGGAAACATATGGCAACAGGCATAGATTATGAATTGATCTTAGCATCACAGAACAATAAAAGGAGGCTATTACGAGCATCCGTTGTCAAAAGACCGGACAGAGCTATACTTATATCACTGCATTATTCACATGGCACAATGACTACCCTGAATTATGCAGCAGTTTGTGATATATGTACTATAGGCAGAAGCTGCAGGAACAATAGCAGTAACCATTGACATCCAGCATCATGTTTATTGGTCATCATGATGCACCAATCACATGTGTAGGAAGCAAATTCTCATTGGGGGGCTGGGGCCCACTGCAACCAATTTTCAGCATTGGTTTTACATATGATGTAGGCCTATCATCAGGTCTAAGCAACGGCTAGAAGGATAGCCTGCCCTGAACTGATGAGCCCGCCCTCATTCCCCCACCCCCGCACTCCTTGTGCATGACAGGCTCAACTCAGGGACTTTTCGCGGTAGGGGCAGGGGGGGGGGATATGGGGGAGGGGCCTGACCCTGCACAGTGTACCAAATTTGGTAGCATTAAACTCAACATTTCTCAGTTGCTCCAGTAAGGGGCCCTTAGATCTTTTGGATTCACCTAGAAGGGATATGTATCCAACATTTCAACATTTGTGAGCGAATCTTTTCCAAAACCGGACCAAAAAAAGTCACAATTGAGTTATAGTTTTACATCTAGTAATGTTTGTACTAGTCTGCTCAAATAATGGCATTTTACTTGGTTATTCCCGGGTGTTAAACCCTTAAAAATATAGAGGTGTTCTACTTAACATGCCTCTTTACATAGTATGTCTTTGGAAATTTCATGAGCAAATATGTCTCAGTTAAATTCAACATCTTAAATATGATGACTTGGGTGGCTGCCATACATGAGGACGCTGCTATGCCTCACACCCTGGGCGTCCTCTGTGATGAGGACGCCCAAGGAGGTACCCATGTACCAGGAGGCCGGCGTTGCCAGGACCTGATCATACACATATATATTGGAATTGTATAGGAATGTAGTATTTGAGCCACCTTTATTAGTTCTGATTGGGGGCCAAGCACCTTCCCTCCCCCCCCCCCCTGCCTCTACTTTTCCCTATGTGGGAGCGGCAAGGATTGGAAATTGTGTGTATCATTTTATGGGTGTTGACAGTTTGTGTGGGGGGCCCCTCCTCCTTAGTGATTTGAATATAGCATGTATATATATATATATATATATATATATAGTATGTGGGAGTCAAATAGTCTACCCTCTGTGTGACATTTAGACTCCTATTTCGTGCAAGTCATTCTGTGCCAGAATGGTGTGTGGGACAAGTACTTCCAAGCACTGCTCACACCACACAGCTAGGCTTAAACTGAGTGGCATGCTTATGGTAGGAGTAGATGACTGTATATGTAGCACAAAGTATGACAGAGCTAGACGCCCAGCATTTTTCAACCCCACTGTTAGATACCCAAGAATCTGCTAGGTGAGCCCCTGTGCACAGTGCACACAGCAGGTGGGTATTTTGGTGCAGCTCTGGATCCATGAGCCTCACAGACAACTGACAGACATTGTGATGAAACTCCCTTCTTAACACTTTAAGTATTACTATTAGATTGTCACCCCGAAATGCAGTCAAGAGGAAGGGCTATCCAGCCATACCTATCATAAGTGACTGCAGATAAGAGATCTTTCATATTCTTATTGGTGATAAAAGATGCTACCTGTATTTCAAAAACAGCAGTTACATTCAAAATAAGTATGTCCACAAGAAAAACTATTGACTGAACACATAGAGATGGTTGCCATGGTCTATAAATTGTTTAAATCAATAATGGCAGTAATGCTACTTCCCCAGACGCATTGAATTTGAGATAAGTTTTTATTTAATTTTTAATTTTCAAAACAGGTACATAGATAATTGTCATGTTGATGTACATGAATATTCAGGCAGGCTCCTTTTATGATGGCAACTTCTGAAACAATTACACGATTCCTTTCGATACTGCTTATATTATAATAATAGTAGTAGCAGCTTATACTTTGACATTGATATAGTAGCAATGTACTTGTTATTTTGATCATAAGTACAGGGTGGGTGTTTAATAATAACAAGTCAACATAAATGTCTAAAAGGGAGAGAAAATCTCAATTTGGATAGGTCTTCCGGTTGCTGGCAATTATGAAGAATTGGACAGAGGGGCATGGCTCTTAACTCCCAGTAAGTTATTATGTATTTTATCAAACTAAAGCTGAGTGTACACGAATTACAATGTTGAAGTATTATTTTTGTAATTTCCTTTATTCTTCCTGAGATTAACAAACAGCCAGTCGGATGCTAGATTCAAGCTGTTGTTGAATACATACATGTCATCATTGGCACACACAATCTTGCCTACATTCAGCTAAACAATACATGTAATATCACTTTTCAATATTGTTATAAACTCTACTACAGCAAAATCCATTTTGAGTTCATCAAAACCAAACTTCCTTACATTATGAATAACTGACATTAGCATACTTTGGATAGGCAACCATTGGTTAGTAATTACCACATGCCCTAATCCTAGTTTGGTGACGTGTATATATTTTTCGAAGATGACCTAGTCAAAAGAATACATCTGTTAACTAAAAAAGAAATACATGTCAGAAAGTATACATAGATTAGTTTAAAGCCACGACTTAATATAGTAGTACATGTTGTAAGTCTACTCTACTTTACATATGGATCTATCACTGGAGCTGATCCCTGTCAGGCTGCAGTTGGTCAGGTTACGACACCTTGTGGGCAATGGCAGCACTACTGCTGCCACAGCCCCTACTGACTGGTACAAGACTAGCGATGGTGGCACAACCTACTGGCAAGAAGTAAAGTAAAGACAGAGCCAGAGACATAGATAGACAGATGGAGAAAAGGAGAGGCAGAGACAGATAGAGAGGGAGAAAAAGAGAGGCAGAGACAGACATACAGAGAAGGGAGACACACACAAATACAGGGACATACAAGCGCCACAGAGAATGTGGGAACTAGACACATAATATCGCCATAATTATGCCTCCAGTGAACTAGGCAGGCAGTAAGAAGGAAACAGAGATAAGCTGCAGGGGAGATAGATGCTGTGATGATGATGCAGTGACGCTGTGTAAGAGTGAAGTAGTCGTTCCATCATCACACCCCGTCTAGGGGTGCACAGACATGTCATTAACAGGATGGTCACACCTCCTGCTGCTTCATTGTCTTCCATTATCTCAGGGTGTAACGCCCATATCTATTATCCCCTAAAGGGCTGTAATGCTGGTGCTACTCACTGATACGGTAATTACCGATTTGCCAAATACTAAACAATCACTACTAAACCTAACAATACATATGTATTTTCATCCAAAATCATGGGGAAAAAAAACCCTGACTCGACTTTTTCCATGCATGATATTAAATGCAGGATTTCCAGACCTTTAAACGTCACAAGTGGCTTCAGATTAAAAAAATACCATGTAAATATCACTGACATGTCATGATGACATTCAAACATTTTAGGGTGACATAAATGGAATCAAAGATGCCTAAAGTGTGATTTTCCGTAGCTTAAATGCAAACATTCATGCAGTGTTGAATTATGCAGTCTTTTAAGTGTTAATGTTGACACTGCTTATATTCCTGCTGTGTCCACTGAGAGTTCCTGCTAAGGCTGGTGCTCAGGCAGCTAGTAATGCAGGCATGGAGACCAGAGCAATTTGAGCTGGTATGGGAGCTACATGATTGGGTGCCGCAGGGGCGACTGCATTGGGCTGCAGACCCATCAACTTGCGGAAAGCTTGCTGGAACTTAGGTATGCGGTAGGCATAGATGAATGGATTGATGACGCTGTTCAGATGCCAGAACATCAGAGCTACATACTCCAGGTGGACTGACATGCCAGACTCCTGCACCTGAAAGAGGAAGTATGTAATATCTTAGAATGCTATGTTCTATATGTAATTATATGTGCTATGTTCTTAATGTAATTATATTTGTATTTTCAGCTGCTTGGTAGTTGCTATGATGAAGAATATATGGGGTGTGAGAAATGCTCCTTAGACGTATTTGACACGGCCCGGCACAGACGTTTCTTCAGCCTGTGTGTCTCTGCCTTTAGTAATGCTTTGAATGAAACAATTACGCATGCCCAATGGGCACAGAACATTGAATCGACATTGATAAATGGTTGTCAACATTGATTCAATGTTGATTCAATGTTGATTCAACATTGATTCAACATTGAACAGAATTTTGTGCCCACTGGGTGGTGTATACATTTGTGGACATAACAGTGGAAACCTGAAGGCATAGAGCAGCAGAGCTAAGCAACATGAAACAAATTCATTTCTGGAATGTGCTAAATCTAAATATCAATGCTGCCAAGTTTGTATTTCGGGTCTTTAAACTTGAATAAAAAATATATAATATGTCAAATATGTGATAGCTCAGTGATAGAACTCACCATGTAGCTGGCCAGGGCAACAGGAGCAGTGAGAGCGATGTATATGACGAGCACAAGAGCTGTTGTCTTAGACAGCTGGCGCTGACGTTGAACCAGCTGGGGAGCATTACCAGTCCTCGCCTGCCTCCACACCGTCCACCCCAGCAGGCTGTAGCTGAAGACGGTGATCCCCGTACACAGCCCGAACGGGAACACCATAAACAGCAGGATATCCTGCAGTGACAGCAGGAAGGGAAACATGCAGATCGGTGTACCGAGTGTCGCCGTAGAGCGCAGAGTGAGAACCAAACTGTAGGTCACGACAATCCCGACCCAAACGATCCCCTGACATGGTAGCACCTTCCGCATTTTCATATTTGCATGATACCACCAAGGTTTGTTCACAGCTATGAGTCGGTCGATAGAGATCATAGTGAGACTAGTGATGTTTCCGTATGCTGCAATGATGTATAGAATCTCCTTGCTGATGCAAAGATGCAGCCATTTTGTTGTTCTGTTCATGGTTTCACCTACAATAGAAAATGTAGTAAGGGAGGCACTGAGGAGATCAGCCAGAGCAAGGTTAGCCAGCAACGATCCAGAGGCCGTTTGCAAATCTTTATTGCGACCAACGGCAAGTATTACCATTGAATTACCAATGAATCCAACGATTGACTCAATTACTCGTATGGGGTAATAATATCCAATCCAAGCCTGTATATTGTTTTGTAAATCTGTAATAGCTGTTTCAGGAGAGGGTGTAGTGTTCCCTGATTCTGTAAAGTTGTTAGGATTGATGCTGATATTAACTATTTCAGAGACCAAGCTTGTAGCACTCATGTTGGCCATGGTGATCTGTAAAATAAAATTATTGATAAGTTCCTCAGGAGCATATGCTTCCACTCATACAAGTAGAACATATCACATAATACACATGTATATATGACGTTTCCGATAGTGTTATTAATTCTTATAACTTTTTTGACATTCAAATACTACTATTTCTCTAATTGTGCTATATAATAAGAGTAATATTCACCATTGTCGGAAGGATGGCGTCAGCGTCTTAGGTATAGGCAGGCCAAACCATGAATCTTATAATGGAGCAATTTCCAGTCTGCTGTCTTTATCATTATGCTGTTACTTAAAGCTGCTATACACCCTCAGATATATAGATAGTTTATTTTCTGCATAGTTTGAGTGTACTGGTAGACTCCCAATATATTTAGTGTCTTTTAACCAAGCTAAATACAACAAAATAGATGAGGAAAAATAAAATACTTTCAGGATTTTATTTAGCATTTGATTATATCGACAAGGTAGTCCCATATGTAGGGATACACCAGGTACCAGTAAACTGTGTTTGTTATTTGGCCAATGGAAGACTTCCAGGCCCCTGTCTCTCAGTGCTGCCACCTGATGTCTTATATCAACAATAAATAATCAAAACTCTCCAGAATATGAATGATAGTTGAGATTGGAGTCCTGTAAATAATGTATTAAAATTAGCAGATTATAAGAGAGAAAGGATTATACAATCACTTTAGAATTTAGTGAAGAAAATGGAGGTTTGAGTATGACAGATTGAACACACAGAAAAGTAAAGGTGTCAACTGTCTCTCAAGAGGCTCTGGTAAAATAGGGAGTCAAACTGCTGATGCTTTGAGTTGACTCAACTCAGTGTCAGCTCAAATTGACTCTGTACCACCTTTACCATTCTGTGTATAGCAGCTTTAATGATGGGTGGGGTCCCACTACCATCTGCAGTGAACTGATACAGGTAGGCTAGATACATATGTTTAGTAAGACGGGACCAACTCACCAAGTGACTAGACGCAATGCATATTTCCCGTAATCTTAAAAGTGCATAATTATTTCCAGTAGTCTTAAATAGTAGCAACCAAAGTACTCCCTAGGTAGCGCCTCCAGTGCTTCTAGCCTAGGCCTTAGAAATTGTCTCATGAAATTATAGGTATAAGGGGGGCCTTTTTATGGGTAATATTTATCATAATGTTTTTCTAAACAATCAGAGGGTTCGTAGACATTCCCTTTTTGGCCCATCAGACAAAAAAAATGAAAAATTCTGATTATTCCACCATTGGACATGGATTTTCATTTTTATCTTTTAATTTTCCCACTGAAAAAAGTGTGATGCACAATCCTAAATTTGATCAATGTATAGCCAAATATGTTCTTAATACCCCCCTTTTTTCTTTGAGCCTCAACATGCAGGTCCTTTAAGACAATTTCCATTTCTGTAGGTCTTGTTTACACCAAAAAAATAACATTAGTCAATTATTTCATGAGAAAATATTTTTTAGACATGATAATCAATGTACATAACAAACAAATCAATAAAGATGAAGTTTGGAGAATTTTGGAGAATTAAAAAAAAAAGTGAAAATTAAATAAATTAAATCAAATTAAATTAAATTGAAAAAATCATAAAGTTTCTCTCATATAATGCTAGGTTAATATTAAGGGAATAAAAATAACGCAAGTTGTATGACATTGGGTAAAGATTATGGATATGAGGGGTTGCTAGCAGTTTTTTGCGAATTCCAATAAATTGATTTAACAACTTTCTTTTTTTTGAAAAATAATAAGAAAAAAATATTCATGTATGCTCGCACCTTACACCACTAAACTTCAAATTTCAAGACCTATCTAGTGGTGTATACATTGGAGTTCTGGGATTGTAATGTCCATTTGTCTTGTGGTTGCTATTAATAGTTCCCCTCAAAAATACTGGGACTTAGTTCTCTTTTATGGGTACTGGTACTATGCATTCCCATGGTGCTGTTTCTCCTCATGATATGGCCAAAAATGCAGAAACAATGTGGAGGGAATATAAATGGGAAAGAACTAAATTGTTTTCTATACTATAAATGGTACTTATTATTATATGTAAATAAATGTAGACCTCAGTATTTGAATGCCACATGATATGAGATTTGACGAGCAGAAACAGTTTTGCAGCAATAGGCATAAAGGAGGCTATAGGCACAAGGCTTGCCCAGTCTAGGCATTAGATCCGGTACCTCCGTATCTTGAGGAGAAACATGACCCACTACAATGACAATAGTTCCCATCCTTTTGAATGCCCATAGCAGTTAAAATAAAGGTAAAGAAATAAAATAAAATAAAGAAAGACAGAAAAAGGGGGTTCGGGGCCAGAACCCCTAAACATATAACATTATTACCAACTTACAGTGGCGCCATTTAGAGGAGAGACCTGATAACTGATTCAGATTACTAAAAATATGCATTTTTTAAGATAGATCATGGGAAATACGTGTGGTGTCTAGTCACTGGGTGAGTTTGTCCTGATGTGTGTCTACAAGTGTCGTGATTGCATGCAGTCCATGACAAGTACTTGAGTGTGTTCATTTAGTAATGCTCGTTTATGCAAGACTCATGACAGCAAGTAACCACAAACCTGACAGCTACATCCGGCCACTCAGCAGGCTAAAATACATTAGATAATATATGCTTTTCGTCCCCAAAATTCACTTAGTACTTAAGAATTTATTAATTTTTAAAAGTGGGAAAATGTAAGTTATTTCTATCCCACTGCATTACTAGATAGTACTTGAGGAACATGTGTTATCTTGGAGTTGAATTTTGATGTAGTGTTTATATACATACACACACTAATAGCATTCTAAACTATAAATGCTGTATACAATTTTGTGACCTTTTGTCTGTGATGCAGATGTGTTTGGTTATAAAGTGGTATAATTAGAGTAAGAAGAGAAAGGACCTTAGTGCCACCTGCACTAAGGTCCCTTTTAACAGATTGTGCCACATATTTAACTTCCTCAGTAAAGTAGATAACAAATATGCTATTTACAAAGAATTCATACTTACATCTTGCTTGGTGCCTACGTTGAGGGGTTATATTTTCTCATACCAGAGACAAATAAATATGCACTCAGACACAAAATAACAGACTGTGTTCATTTATGCATACATCATCAAAATATCCCACAATAAAATCATATTTCAAAAAAGAAACAGAGGATAATAAACATGTACCAGTATTGCTATTGGTGGTAACCCTTGACTTAAGGAAGGCAGATGCTGAGATATTCAGTTTGAGTTTTCATGATGAGAGAGATATGAAAACTTGGACGTGTTCCTACAAGTTCGTACACGTCCCCCTAGAGCTGATTATGTGCTCATGTGCATGTTAGAGGTCTTACCAATCAGTCAATAAGATAAAAAGAAAAAAGTATACTTTAGGGTGAAATTATTGAAAACACTATATTTGCATCTATACATTTGTATGTAATATATCTCAAATACAAAGACAAAGGTGCACAGGTTTCAGTCTGTTGGCTGGGTTATTTCACGTGTTGACTTTGGGCCTACAGCCTTGTGAAATATACCCTAAGTGTAAACTAGTGAAATAACCCAGTCAGCAGACTTAAATGAGTGTACCTTTGTATTTATAGATTCAGAATGCCAAAATCATGGAAAGGGGGAGCTTAAAATAGCTTATTTCTTGGCCTTTCAAATGTAAAAAGAAACGCCATTTTGATGACATCACAGGCCCTGAAATACGGACATTGGGTTATTTCACAGGGGGAGTGAAATACGGCGCCCCTTGGTTAAATCAATAGCCCTCTCGTATTCCATGAAAAATAAATCAAAATGATTTACCTGGTTCCTTGCTACATAGAGTGTGAGCGTCATGTGAACAAAGCAACCTTTGCCACACGCCATTGGAGTTTGCCATCGTCACACATCTCCAGCTGATGGGTTGATTGTCGCTCCATTTACTGTAGGAAACATCTGTTCCGTCCATCCACGTGTAAGGAGTGCTTGTCATATCTATCTTAATACCAATCCATGTCTTCCCATTGCTGTTTGAACACAATTGTAATAATAATTAATCACTTAAATACTAGAGACGAAGGCAGAATAAATCCTGTGCAGTTACTAGTCAATAAAAAGTAAATTCCACTATAGCCGATTTCTTCCCGAATAAAGACCTGGCCAGTGCTGACCAACGGTCAGACTACCATTGTACCACAGTATGCATGCTACACCACATGCCCGACCGTACCTGTACAATATGCAGTTGTGGTATGTGGTACATGGACAGTTTTCATGCCAAGGGATGGGGAGGGGGCGCTCTACTTATTTGTATATACACATGTGCGGTTGAGCAAATTGCCAAAACAGCAAATTGCAGCAAAATCCACTTATTTGATGGGTAAAAACTCCCAGAAAGTTTAAATTAATGTCTCTCAGATCAATCAAATTCTAATAAAGCTATGGAAATTATAACCTCTCTAAATAAAAGATAATTACTTTATCCTTACATTCATAAGATTCCTATGTTACCCCTCAGGTTGTGATCTTAAACTTGTGTAAATAAGGATTGGTGAGTTCTACATTTAAATACATGCTGTGCAAAGTGTGTGAGACAAAACAAAGTGTTTAATTCAGATACATACATTATTCCTTGGACAAGATCATTTTCAGCCTGGGTAGTAATGATGGGCATGTATCCTGAGCAGTATGTGTTGGCTTCATCCCAGGTTTGCCTCAGACTCGAGTCATACTGGTAGCAGATGCTCGTGGCAGGGTCAAAGTCGGGAAGGTCGCAAGCTGCAGCTGATGAAACTAATAAAATGCTTGTTTTTTTAGCAATGAAAATTGATATAATCAAAATCATATTATTCAAAGGATGTGTGATGCTTAAATGGCCGTATTTAGTCAAGATACTTTAGTACAACCTTGGTGAATCTACTGGCCAGTTCTGCATTCATGTACCATGCCAACCCTGGAGGGCTGATGAAGCGGCAAAAGGTCAGATAAAGCATGAATACTGCCCCATTTAAGCAATATGCAGCCTCTACAGTATTAATCATGCCCAAAACAAAAAGCGAGTCACATATATGATCAAGGAATTATAACTTTTCCATGAAAAAACTAAAATCTGTGAAAAGGGTATGGTAATCCTTTTGCATTCCCATATTTGAAGAATACATGTGGTTTAAACAAAAGAAGCATGGTGTCCAGTATAAGCATTATTGTATGGCAAAGCTCTAAATTTCATGATATTACAATGTGTATACCTCATTGATAAGTATAACCTATGATCGGGGAGCTCACCTTTCTTAAAGCAGAGCACTTGATATGTCAGATAACAGTTGTCTGACATCCACTTGCCATTGACACTCCTGATCAGCACACACTTTGGGAGGGCATTGTTGCTTTTCCAGTTTATGTACTCCATAGGGCTGTCATCATCCCAAAGATAGGCCTTGTGGTCTGCTCTAAAGCGCAGTCCAATCCAAGCATTACCATTTCTGTAAAAGGCAAAAAATGATACACATACAAGCGATATAATCATTTATGGTGTAAGGGATGTTTGCTTCTCATCAGTGTTAACAGAATGATGGAATTCAGGAAGATTTGGGAACCTTCATATGGAGGGAATTACCATATTCCACGGTTCTTAGATATACCCGATTAATATTGTATATTTGATGATATCCAATGTCATTAAAATGTAGTTTTATCTAAAAAGGACCCAAAATCATGGGGTGGGTATAAACCTTGATAAATATATATCTGGCTCAAGGAGTACCGTTTTCAACGTAGTAAGCACACAATGCACTTATAAAATTATTTTGAGCTAGAAAAATTAAAACAAGATATAATTTTATCAAGTGCACAGCCCCCACCCATTTTCCCTCAATTATTGTGCTGTTGTAGTTCAAAATTTCAACTGTGTCGGTTGGCGCGCGGCAATCTGGGACGACACAGTGAACCCCCTAGGGTGAGACTAGGACACTAATTATACATACAGCTCAATGCTGCCCCCTGCCAGCAGCAGCGGCTACTGCAGGGTCGGTCACTACTGTACCAATATACACATGTTAATCCCTGATTAACATAGACAGAAAAAAGACCTCTGGTTACTTTGCTTCAAAGGGCCCCCATGCATTGATTTTTCAGTCTTCAGGAGGGGAGGGGAAAGAAAATTGACTCCTCGACCACCATCACCACCCCCCTGTTGAGCATGCCCTTAGTATTCACTGTGTAGTGAAAACTATCTAGATTTAGCTGGCTGCACCTTGATATAGTTGGAAATTGTTATCCTATCAAAGAATAATTCCGAGGGAAAATAACCTACATAGTGTCCTTCATAGCCTGGTTGGCCTCAGCACTGTGGATGATGGGTAGCACTGCATTGTCCTCATCACAGCGGTCTATGGCTTCAGTGTACGTCTTCCCACTGTTGTGGTACTCGTAGCACACATCACCAGCAGAATTATAGACAAAGTCTATGTGATCGCAAACTAGAAAAAAAGGTTACAATTATCTCATTTGGTTTAATCTGCCAGTATGAAACCTGAATGAATGATCATATATATAGACACAGATCCCCTCGACGTTGGGACTTGGTCACAAGTCACTCTAGGCTCGCCATGGTAAAACGCGTAGATAACTACTACCGACTGACCCTCCTGTGATTTTCGAATATAACTTTGTCATTATGATTAACACATATATGACGAACCTAGGATAGTCTGTACTGACTAACCCTTTCAACCTATGGATTTTCAGTGTGCATTGCCCTTCTGTCGCCAGTATTCTTACCACTTAAATGCTCTCATGACAATTACATGGCATTACTGACCATAAATCCGCTTAAAGTGTTCCTTAAAGGTATATCAAATTCACTTAAAGCTGGGCCCTCAGGGAATAAGTTCAGCATTTTCCATACATAGACTAAATAACATGTCCACCAGAGTTGTCCAGCTACAACATATTCACCCTATCTTGTGCCTGTAAGAGCTGAGCTCCCAGCCCTTAAGAGCCCTCTTGTGAATCAAAACAGAACTATATCCAAAAGTGCTTTTGGCCTCACTTCAACCATGACGGTCAAGCTTTAAATGGAAACATACATTCAGTGAGGTAAATAGCCTGCTTACCTTCTCCGAGTGTGTTGCCTGTCAGTATGCCTGCCCACAGACATAGCCACAAGATGGACACCATTCCTGCTGCTGTCAGCCACTCTCTGCGTCTCTTAGTGCGACACCTGACTGACTCTTGGAGGCTGCGACAGAAAACAATGGAAGAAATAATGCAAATATAGCGATTTTATGTTCATGCTTAATGCTATTTAATAACTTACGTTATTACAAATGTATATATAATTTACATTAATGTCTTCAAATTTATGTTAATGTCTTCAAATTTACGCGCTACGCTAAATATCAGCAGCATGTCCGAAGCGGGTACCAATTTTTACATGACAATTTACGTTGATTAAAATAAAATCAACAGCATGAATTTCTTCTGTGATACCTACACTGTAAGAAGTTACTGTATTTAAACAGCACAATATGCTGTACATTTACAGCACTTTTAGCTGTAGTTGGTATTACAGCACTAGTTGCTGTATAATTACAGCATTATGTACTGTAAATTGGGTCTCAAGGAATGTTGCTGTTCATTTACAGTACATTGTGCTGTAGATTTCTGCCACTAGGTGGCAGCAGTATACCATTTTTACAGTAATTATTCCACCCAACCCTTTCCTTGCTTAAATGCCTAGACTGGGAAAAAGCTGGTATCACACACAGCTCAGCCGTATCAATGCAGCATTACACCATTACATTGTGTAGTGTGTATTATCCTAGCTAAAATTGAACTATTATGCAGGAAAGTACTGTAGATGTACGGTAGAAGTTGCTGTAGATTTACAGTAGAAGTTGCTGTAAATTTACAGTAGAAGTTGCTGTACATATACAGCAAGTCAGTTGCTGTACATCTACAGCAAAATCTACTGGAACAAAAGTTGCCAGCAACTTTTGCTGTATGTGTACAGTACTTACAGTGTATTTGTAAAAAGGAACTTTCTGTAACACCCTACTTACATTGTTAAACGTCCATTGTTTTTTGTAGCAGCCTCCTGATCCACTTCCTGAGCTGTCAAACCCAGCGTCTGACAAACTGTCTGAGCTGCCAAACTCCAAAAGCCATCAACATGGGTTTCCAGTTCTATAGACCAATGCAGCAAGAAAGGGTGATTTTGTCATTATAAAGTTGTGTTTTAGTAGAATCCTCATAACATTTTCGGATATCACAAGATTTACTGGACAATTATTTTCAAGATAGTGTATATTACAATGCAGCATTTTGCAGTTATATTTATGTATTTGTCGGCCACAGTTCAGAAAGGTTCAAAAACTTAACCAACAACTTTTCTGAAAAGTTACCGTTTCTTGCTGCATAGGTCTATAGGATAATAACAGAAAAGGCACCTCCTTGGTCAGGTTGTGAAAATATCCAGCAATGAGTTGGATAACATTGTTTGGCAAGATCTATAGATATTGGATATTTCATGAATTGACCTTAGCATCACAGAGCAACAAAGGGAGGCCATTAGCAGCCTGGCAGCAAGCACATCCACAGTCAGGAGGACGGCTGGAATAGGCAGAGGTATACTGCATTATTCACATAGACAAATGGCTATACTGAATTATGAAGTGATTTTACTTATTTCAGTAGGGTGGTCGGAGGGTCCAACTGATCGCCCAGTCTGTATCTGATCCTTTGCTAAATGACCCCTTTATGATGTCTTCCTATTTTGGCTAGGGAGCAGATAAAGACTGCTAGTAAGTTGGTATCAGAAGATATTGAAGGGGTCTATAATATACATGCTGGAATTAGCCATATGAATTGTAATTCATGATGTAAATCAGGGCTATTTGGACAGACCTTCAAATTTTGAGTCTCGTTTGAGCTCTATAAGTGGGTGGTCTCTTGAACCTGTCCTTTGGGAGAATATGTGATTACTTGAGACAATTTTATCTTCAACAGATAAGCCAGCTAAAATTCATAATTTTTAGCTCATTTATTTTTTTAGAAATCTTTAATTGGTAGTTTACGGTAGACTTCTAAAAATGTGTCCTTGAGCTATAGAGGTTAAATGGTGGTGAAATTAGTTCACTCCTTAGACACTGCAGCAGCTGAGTGCTATGGCTGAGACATTGATACCATATGTGTATGATATATATATCTCCATATGTGTCAGAAAGGTCTGAGGGGTGAGGTATCTGTAATCAGTTACTGTCAGTGTTCTGATTGGTAACCCATCGTCAGAATGGTATTTTGTTAAATGCTAGATTTGGGGCTTTCTGGACATGTATGATACATATAGCTCGGATGAATTTGCAAAAAACCTCCAGCCACCCTAATTTCAGCTATAGGCAGATGCTGCAGTCTATGGCCATAGTTGTACTCATTCCGATTCTCTTTAAAAGTTTTCTAAAGCAATTTACTGCAAATCTTTTGGTGTATGCCTAACACACATACAAGCCGCACCCTGACTTTGGGCTGATCATATAAGCCTTACTGGCGATCTAGTTATGGTGACTTTAGTGTTGTAGTATAGGAGCAAAAACCTATAAGCCATAACCCGACTCTTGGCTGATCCTATAGCCAAACTGGCGAACTGACATGCGCACTAGCCATGGCTTCTATGCGAGAATTTATGGTTATCTTTATTGCCTCATGAGGTAACACAAAAGTTGATCAGGGAGGGGAGCTAGCTCAGAGGTAGAGCGTTCGTCTGGCACCCACAATAACGTGGGTTCGAGACTCAGCAGCGCCCTGCTGATTGAACTGAGACCTTTCTTCTGCTGTAGTAGACTTACAGCATATCAAAGGCCTGTCCATCTCACACTGTCTGGGATGTAAAAGAACCATTGTCTCGGTAAAAGTGTAGGGACATGCTTTTTATCTTCAGTCACCTCATAGATTTGATCACCATCACCACCCTTCAAATGACCATAGCTGTTAATTAGGGCGTAAAGCAACCCAACAACCAACCAACCAAAGTTGATCAGTATATATTTAAGGTGCTTTGGAACCGCGAAACAAAATGCCAACAAATGCCTTGCGTCAAAACCTTTTGACATAAAATCACCAGGTAACTATGAACCTGGTAACAATGCACCCGAATAAAATAAATGTGAAAGTGTTTTAATAGCAGATACTACACATTGTGTTTATATATTATCCTTGTTATATTCTTTGGTAATTGGTCCCAATTGTTTTTCCCTGTTAAATATAATGTCAATTCCTGTCCTGAGCTGGATTTCTATGCTGCATGTTCCTAACATATGCAGAAACAGCGTCAAAAGGGAGTCCAGGTTGCCTCTAGAATACCTCCCCTCTCGCCTAAGGGAGCCTATGTGACTCTCTGGCTGACGTAAGGGAGTCACCTTGGGAGTCATATGATTCAGAGAGCTATATGACAAGTCAGCCAGAGAGTCACCTAAGCGAGTCACCTAAGCGAGTCACCTAAGCGAGTCACCTAAGCGACCTGGACTCCCCTAAAGAAGGGAGTCATTCTGGAGGCAATCTGGACTCCCTTTTTACGCTGTTTCTTCTCTGTGTGTAGTGACTGATGTTACTACCAAGATATAAATGTCCTGGCTGCAGTGCCAATCAAGGATTGTTCTGCTTCATTATTCAGGTTGGACATTGTGCCATGTGAATAATGCAGTAAGTATATAGACAGAGCTGCACGCTAAAGTAACCGAGACAATGTTTTTTCCCTCGGGATGCCTGTCCCGTTCTGCACAAGGCCATGGGAGGGGTAGACAAATGTCTTTGGATTGTGTAATAAATATTGTATTGTTTGCTTAGGTTAGGCATGGCCAGATAAAGCCAGATGCACCTTTACACTCAAAAACTAAACTTGTCTCCAGACTCTTCAAAGTGACGGTCATAAAATAAACGAGTCAAAGACTTGTCTAAGTGACAAGGAAGCAGGTCTTCTAGCTGGAGATAGAAGACTCACTTGGTATGTGCCAGCCCAAAACCCGACATTTGCCAGCTCCAGATTCTATTTGTGGGATGGTAACCTGATACGTTAGACAACTTTTGACTCGTTTATTTTATGACAGTCACTTCGACGAGTCTGGAGACGAGTTTACTTTTTCAGTGTAGCTGGTACGGGCATATGTGACCCCATCATACAATACTGGCTATGTATAATGTATGTATTGCCTTCCTCCTGACACCGTAGAGTGTCTGTGGTGCCAGATATCTAATGGCCCCCTTTTGTTGCTCTCTGATGTTTAGATCAATCCAAATTATGATTTATAAATGATCATATATTGATTGATTTGTAGACAGAAAGGAGACAAACAACCAGGCTCTTCACCTTCATCACAGATGTTAACAAGGAACTGGCTTTTCTGTCCTGATGCCACAGCTTGGACACTCAGGTTGTAACTGGTTATAGTTTAACCACACCACCTATCAGGTTTTAGCACCATTTACCCGGGGCCGCTGACTAGGGCTGTCGTTATCCAAGAACTGGAACCCGATGCTTTTGGAGTTTTGGCAGCTCAGACAGTTTATCATACGTTGTGTTTGACAGCTCTGGGGGTGGATCAGGAGTCAGGTGTCGCACTAGGAGACGCTGAGAGTGGCTGACGGCAGCAGGAATGGTGTCCATCTTCTGGCTGTGTCTGTGGGCAGGCATACTGACAGACAACACACTCGGTGCCGACAGTAAGTAGCATACTTTCTATCATACATATGTGAGGGACATTGTTTCTCTGAAAATGACGTTTTCGGAGACACAGGGACTCAAACCCGGGGCCTTCCACTTGCCAAGGGATTGCCCTACCACTGACCTACATCCCCATGTCCTATCAGATAGACTGTGTCTCAAGTTACTGGATCAGTATGGGAGGGGCGCAGTGATTACCTGAGCGTGCCACCCCAGGGGCCTGTTTCTTAACCCATATTTGATAGAACGATATTTTTTGGTGTTTCTAAAGGTGATATATTAGTAATTATGCTACACTAGTGCTCTATTAGTGTTCGTTCTACTAATAGAACTCAGTTTCACTAATACAATGATTTTGTAACATGTTTCTTAACCTCTTTTTGGCGTTACACTAGCGTTATATTGAGGCCGTTAATATATCGTTTAGCCTGTTTTAGTATAGCTGTTTAGGACCATGTCAATGTGTGGGCATAAACTATATAGAATTGGTTAATAAAAAAAATTATTCCACAGACCTCTTGTACATGTTTACAGGATATGTGAAAAAAAAAATTGGACAATAAATATTTATATTGCAGTACTTATATAGCTGATAAGACGCAATTTGGACTTAGACATTTTAGCGATCTATCACATGGGTATATTAAGGATTCCAGTAATATTAATTATTATTGTTGTGCTAAGCGGGAGACCAATATGCAACCAGCAAGCCCTTGTTCATCCACTGAGAAAGTTTGGGGAGAGGGCATTTCGTTATATTAATTATTATTCTTGTTGTATGTGGTATTTATCATTGCTGGTGGGGCGAGAAACACAGTTTTCATTGTTCTATTAAGATCCTGATCGCCCTGTTAATTTTTCGCGTTATATTATTATTATTGTTGTTGTATGTGGTATTTATCATTGCTGGTGGGGCCTTACTGACTGATCTGTGAGTAAGTACTATGCAGGAGAGATGGCGCCACCAACATCAGGGAGAATTTCTGCTGCTATATACCTAGATGGCAGCACCGTTCTGTGCCTGCAGCTATTCCTGCACTGGGGAACCCCCTCCGTCTAACGGGAATTCCACACTATACTCTGTCTCTAATCTTTCTTAGTATATCGGTAGCACTAATATAGCTTAATATATTGAATGGTAATATATCTAGAAATGTCCTAATATAACTTCTTTAAAGGTAACCAACAGCCGAAAAATTGGCAATTCTGTTTCATAAGTCGTTATACTAATATTTTTGTTAATATATCTAAAATAGAAATATTAATTTTTCGCCTTTGGCAACAGGCTACTTTTCGTTACCTCTTGTTATATTATCTCTGATCTATTAAGACATGAATATAACGGTCTAAGAAACACTGGGGGCCTACCTCTCAGGTGCGGGAATTACTAAGCCCCTACACACACAAGGGTCTCTATAGCTCCTATGTTAACCACTCTCACGTTATTGAAATGCTATGAAATGCGCTGAAAAAAACCTTAAACGGGTTTGTTTCAATCTATTATATAATATCACTTCATATTTCTGATGAGTACACTCTAAGAACAGTGTGTTGCGGGAACATGCATGAGGAGTTACACACACATATTTGCAACACACCTTGGAGATCAACACACTTTTGGCACAGAGTGTGCAGTGAGTAGTGTGTTACACCAAAATGTGTGTTAAAAGTGGCTGCAGAAAAGCGTGTTGATAAGTGTGTAAACGTAACCCACTGTTCTTAGAGTGTATATGATATATGTTGCGGTTTACGTTTAATAGCCTAGAAACTACACTCTTCGGCAAAACAGGCCAAGACAGCATTGGTCCCAGCAGGGGCCATATGTCTTTTACTTGGGCCAGCATAGGTTTGCCCATGTCTGGGTTATGGTTCTATTTGTCCAGGGCTATATGTGGGAGCACAGAGGGGCCAGTCCAGGAAAACTTTTCTTTTCATGAATCCATTGTCAATATTTTCAAGCATCTGATTTTCCTCCAGAAATTTATCGTGCATTTTCATAGTTTGTGCTAAAGTGGAATAATATGGGCCCAAGCTGGGCACTTTGAATCTTGGCTGACCCATCTGGACTCCCACGTATAGCCCTGGACAAAAAGGACCATAACCGCGCTTGCCCAGGTAAAACACACATGGGCCCTGCTAAGTAATGTTGACTGGGGAGTCCTCAGTGGTCAAAGGAAGCCAAAGTGCAAACCTTTGAAAAAAAAGGCGGAAAAAAATTGAAATTTTACTACACTCTAAACAAAGTGTTATGTTTACACGCCTTTTTTGCAGGCACTTTTAACGCACTTCATTTTGTAACACACTAAACACTCACCAAAAGTGTGTTGATCTCAAAAGTGTGTTACTCCTTAAATGCATGTACCCGAAACACAGATATTTTAGAGTGTATTTGTCCATCTTCCAGTTTTATTAGCTAGAACCTTCATTTGAAATGGAATATCTCCTTATGTGGGAACATTTTTATCCCACATTGACTTATTTATGGTTGCCATGGAAACGGTTTTGTTGTTTTTGAATACCTCCTATATTGACTAGCTTAGCCTATTTTAAAGATCAAGACATGAATTGTAATCTTCAGTGGGCGGTTTTCTGTTAACCGGCTAACAGTATTCTACTGTCTGATAAGAGGTCCATTTTTCCTGATCTTTCTTTGTAGACTGCTACAATCCTGACTTTAATTATTATTCTGCTGGTGATGTGTGCTACGAGTACCACAACAGTGGTAAGACGTACACTGAAGCCGTAGACCGCTGTGATGAGGACGATGCAGTGTTACCCATCATCCACAGTGCCGAGGCCAACCAGGCTATGAAGAACACCATGTATGTACAGAATGTTTGATGCTTAACCATTTAAGAGAGACATACCTTAAAACGTTGTGTACAAGCTGAAATCGCACCTTAGCCATGCACACCTAGACTTTGGAAATACTGTATTTCCTCGTTTATAAGCCCGGCTTATATTGATTTCAAATTGGATCTTGAAGAAGCTTATAAACTGGGCAGGCTTATATTCGAGGGAGGCTTGTATTATTTTCATCTATTCAAATTTTCAGATTTAGAGAGTACTAGCAGTCTGTCTAAAATTCTCAGATATAGTTACATTCTCAGCTTATATTCGCGGCCCGGCTTATACTGATTTCAAATGGGGTATTGACCCAGCTTATAAATGGGGCAGGCTTATATTCAGGTCTGGCTTATAAATGGCAAAATACGGTATTATATAACCCTCAAAGGGGCTCTGATTATTGCGACTTTAGTCGTGTAGCATACATCTAAAAACCCATGTATAAGCTGTACCTTGGTTTTGTCCTGATCCTATAGGCTGCACTTACAATGTTACATACTACACTGAAAAAGTAAACTTGTCTCCAGACTTCGAAGTGACTGTCATAAAATAAACTAGTTAAAGGTTGTCTAACCTATCAGGTTACCATCCCACAGATAGAGTCTGGTGCTGGCAAATGTCGCGTTTTGGGCTGGCACATGCCAAGTGGGTCTTCTATCTGACAACTCCAGCTATAAGACATGCTTCCTTGTCACTTAGACGAGTTAGGAGTTTGTTTTGTGGGATGGTAACCTGGTAGGTTAGACAACTTTTAACCAGTTTGTTATATGACAGTCATTTTGAAGAGTCTGGAGAAAGGTTGTATGTGGAGTGAATAGGGGTGATTCTGGACAACCTGTAACTCATTTATTGTATGACAGTTACTTTGGGGAGTTTGGAGACAAGTTTACTTTTTCAGTAAAGTTGTGGCCTATATCTGAGGTTCTACGTTAGTGCATGAGTGCAGTGTAACATACCAATGCATGCTACATTCATAAATAAGGCCAACTCTGAGGGAGTGTTTAAATCAGTATTATGTATGAATGCATTTCTGACTGTAGCTTATAACAACAGTATTCAGTTGTTACCAGCTACATTGTTGAAGGACTAGATACCTGCATATTTGATGAAGCATGCATGCCTTAATTTCAACTATGAAATAGAATAGTATAGGGCTTCAAAGGAACATGACATTGGACTACACTGAAAAAGTAAATTTGTCCCCAGACTCGTCTAACAGTGGCTAAGTGACTGTCATAAAACAAACGAGTCAAAAGTCCCACAAATAGAGTCTCGAGCTGGCAAATGTTGGGTTTTGGGCTAGCACATGTCCTTGTCACTTAGATAAGTTTTTAACTCGTTTATTTTATGACAGTCACTTGGAAGAGTCTGGAGACAAGTTTACTTTTTCAGTGTATGTGGGGCGATTAGGGTGAATATATAGGTATAGTCAATATACATAGATATTTTATATTGAGACTCGAAATTCTGGAAAGCCCAATCTGAAATATATGCCCCCTGCTCTTGGGTTGTTGAACTGCAAATGTATCAAGCCACCTTAAACCCACAAACTCTATATAGAGTGATGAGTACCCATCTTGTCCCCCCCCTCCGACTGCTGTTGAAGGAATACCAAGATATGGGCATTTAAAGCGTTACATGTATCAGTTACATTCTTTCCCCTTTCACAGAAGCCAAGATTCATGGCTTGGTCTGCGCTTTAGAGATGACTACGGTGCCTACCTATGGGACGACGACGGCGATCTCGATTACACAAATTGGGATGACTTCCAAGATAGGTGTGCTGTAATGAAAAACAACAATGGCAGGTGGACTTCGGAACATCGCTGTGATGACAACCTGAAAGTACTCTGCTTACAGAAAGGTGAGCTCTCCTATATTGATTTACTAAAGTGGCCAAGAGTGGCCCAAGTGTTTTTGAAAGAGAAAAGTGATTAGAAAGCCGACCTCAAGCCGACCCAAAGCCTAGCCTCAGCCACACTCAAACTACACTGATATTGTGACCTCAGTTAGTATTGGTTACAATGTAGACACTAGTGATTAACATAGCCAGTCATTATTTGGCTCCCTATACGACCGACCAAGGTTAATGATATCAGGTTGGTTATTGCTGACCAACTCACCTAGTCTTTCCATTTCTATCACTATTAAGCTAAGTCTTTTTGAGTAAGGTATTAGTTTGTTCTGCCTCATTCAAGTTTACTTTTTTAGTGTAGATCACCCTATAGCCCACAGCCAGCTTACCAGCACGCCCAACCCAACATACCCCTAACCTACACACAGAAAAGAAGTAGAATCACTGTAACTCCCGACATGATCACTGAGGTAACTCTCCCCATGATTCTAACGTGACTCCTTATCTATAGCAGGACTATAAAATAACTCTATAATGACTCTATAATGACTCTGTTCTAAGACTCCCTAATGATTGGGAGTCACTTTAGAGTTGTGGGGAGAGTTACCTCAGTGATCGGGGCTGGACTCCCATTGGAGAGTTACAGTGATCCTACTTCTTTTCTCAGTGTACCCAAAGCCCATCCTGCCCCAGCACACCTCTAACCCATATTCCTGCCATATACCCTCCGTGTAAGGCTTCTGTACTATGCCCAATGAAATGGATGCCTGTTACCACTCGTCCACATGATATAATGGGACCCGCTTGGTGACTATGGTGCTTTAAATGTTTCATCATATTATCAGAGTCGTCGGCTGCTGCCTGTACCTTGGCCCACTTTGACAGTGCTACAGGATTCTGCTACGACTTCTCTAGTCTGCCATACAGCTGGGATGCGGCAAAGACAAACTGTGCTGATGCATTGGCCATCATTACTACTGAGGCAGAAAACACTTTTGTCCAGAGCAAAATGTAAGTGTTAATTCAATTCCAATTTCAATTTAACAAGTTTCTATTCTGGATTTCTCAATAAACATACAAGTAAAAATACGATTACATTTGTTCTCATTGGAAAGCAGAAGAGGTTGATACATGCAATCACAACAAGTTTAAATAATTTTAGCATGAAAGAAACAGCACTTTAACTAACCCTTTAAGGATGGCATAATGCATTAATGCATCATACCTTTGCTCGTCATGATGCATGAATGTAGCCCTGGGGAGTAACTCACAAGTGCTGAATTCAAGCTATGACTGGGTAGCTCGGATCACTCTAAAATTTGTTTTACATTACATTTACATACGTCTAAAATTTAGGATAATGTCCAACTATGTAGGGGCGTGCTTTCTTCCAGTGCTAGAGCTTTTTTTTATGGTGTACAAATGTAAACCATTTAGATGACGTTACAGAGTCATGACATATGAGCATGGGCTATTCCATGGGTGTTGGGAAATACAATTGTCTTTGTTTAAACTGTGCCTCATATTGTAATATTGTTATTCTATAACATTTAAATTCAAAAATATGTGCTAACAACCTTTGTTTAAAATTCATGAAGAGGGTAGTGGGGCTGTTCTTTACAAATAGATAAAACACCACATCCTATACATGCTCAAGAGAATATAACTATTGCTTCATAAAATAGTATAGTTATACTACTCGCTGTGGAATACATTAATACAATCCATAAAGATGATGTATCCCCTGAGAAAAATCAGAAATAAACTATCAATCAAACAATCAATGTTCCCATTTCAATACCCGGACAGTACTGAGGATAGCTGGATCGGTATAAAGATACAGATGACGAGCACACCCTACACTTGGCTGGACGGTACAGATGTGACATACAGGAACTGGGACAACAATCATCCCTTCCCAAAGAAATGTGTTCAGATGAAAAACTCTAATGGAGTGTGGCAAAGGAAACTTTGCACTGATGATAAAAGGACTTTATGCATCCGAGAGCCTGGTAAGGCAACTTTTAATTTCGGAAACGTTGCACTTGGGACTTCATGGGATATACAACATAGTAAAAGTACACTGAAAAAGATAACTTGTCTGCAGACTTGTCTAAATGACTGACATCAAATAAACAAGTCAAAAGTTGTATAACCTCTCAGGTTACAATCCCACAAATAGAATCTGAAGCTGGCAAATGTCAGGGTTGGGCTAGCACATGCCAAGTGGGTCTTTTATCTCCAGCTAAAATACCTGCTTCCTTGTCACTTAGACAAGTTTTTAACTCGTATACTTTATGACAGTCACTTAGAAGAGTCTGGAGACAAGTTTACTTTTTGAGTGTACTCACCAACCTAAAGTTAACACTCCTACCCCTGCACTGCCATTCATTTCTATACTAAATACTTGATTGTATTACCATCCCATCCTCCTCTTGAGATGTTGAGATACTTACAATGCATCTTTATCTTTCAATTGTCAGTACATGCCTCATGTTAATCAATATTTGCTTTCCTCATTCAGCTTGTAGTGATGGCTACACGTACAATGTGGCAGAGAACAGATGCCACAAGTACTTCAGTACAGCACATACCTGGGCTACTGCACAGGCACAGTGTCTCTCTGATGACGCACATCTCCCCTACATTCTAGACGCAGACGAGAATGACTTCCACATGGAGATCAACTCAGATCATGAGTAAGTAAAAGTTATCAGCTCTATGTGAACTCTAAAATTGATCAAAAAAATTTAAAAATATTGAGAATTCTTGAAAATCTTTCAAAATCACATAAAAAACGTAGGGTTGGTAGGATGACCTTAAACATTTTTTTTTATTTGGCCTAATGAAGCTTGTACTTGTGTGTTTCCTGTCTCTCATTACATTGCCTCTTCCTGGACTGCAGTATGGCCAATCTGTGGTTGGGTCTACAGTCGGCTACCACGAGCCCGACCTGGGCTGACGGAACGACAGCTACCTACACAAATTGGCAAGATGGAGAGCTGACTTTGGATCGCTGTGCAGCTCTGAGAGCTGATACTGGAAAGTGGATGACCTTTAACTGTGATAAATACTGGAGGCACTTTATCTGTAGTGAGACAAATCAAGGTAAGTCTTAGCCTTTAGGCCACTCAAAAAAAGTAATGGTTTCTCATCATCAATGACCGAAAAATGTGATAAGGGAGGCTTTTTCTTTTTTACTCGCGGGCTAAAATGTATGTATTTTTCCACGATCAAAATCCACATTTTAATAGTTAAGACTTTATTGATCTAAAATGTATAAGAAAATATATGTTTTTCACGACCAAAATTCACATTTTAATAGTTAAGAATTTATTGATCTTTAAAAGTGGGGAAAATGTAAATTATGTCTGTCTTACTGCATTAATGGCATTATCAGCTTTTATTTGATACCAAATATGCCCATTTTTTTGTCCATTTTTATCCCGTTTTCCATTAAAAAAATGGCAAAAAAAAAAAAAATTATGATGCGCGCGGTGATGAGAAACCATTTTATTTTTTGAAAGGCCATACCGGCCACCTCCCCACTAAACAAACTTACCTAACTTAACATTCAAGGAAGGCTATTTTCTTAGCTGCAATTAAGTTATTTCACTATGTAAAAACGTTCAAATATAAAACAATTTGGGCCCCTTAAAGGGGGGGGGCAAAATAATTTGGATCCCTCTTGAGGGGGGGACCAACAAAATTACACCCCTTTTTAGCGGAAAAGCCAGCGCATTACTATAGCTCAAAGAGGTCGGCCGCACTCAATTTCAACCTGCCTGGAGGTGGGGGACTGAAAAAGTTTCCACCCCTCTCGTGGGGGGGACCAAAAAAACTCCTACCTGCTCGCGTGAAAATCCACCGACCACCCCTGTTGTTAAAATATGACCACTCCCTAAGCTATATTGCTGATATTTGAGAAGGGTGAGAGAAAAAGAATAATATAATGAATGGAGAAAGCAGAAGCATAGGAGAAAATGATCTTTCCTGCTACTCTGAAATCCCTCACTCGCTTTTAGCATTTTCCTTGGCTCAAACCAATGTAGTGGATAGTCAAACTCAAATTCCAAATTTGGTTTGAATGCTGCAGGATTTATTGAATTGAAGGTTCACAAGTTCAAAATGTCGAAGATGCAAATAATGTAGTTCTATATGAACCCAGCCAGAGTAAGCCTTCTAGATATTTCTCAAAGAGCTCCCTGGAGTGTGGCTCAGTTCTAATGTAAAAATGAGTAGAGTGCTGTGCACACGGGCTATAACTGAGTCCTGCTGCCATTGTATTGTGTATACTATGTATTGTGTATGTAAAGGTCTGACACTTCTATTCTCCGGTCATCTATCCACTTGAGGTAGCAGCACTGTACATGGGATTGTAGGTAAACAGTTGCACCATCTGGAGTACAGAGAGTTGTAGTTCTTACCTTTTTTACTAGGGGGTGCCACTGCCTACCTACCTGCTCTAATCTACATTGCTCTGCTCTCCCCTACCCTGCCCTGCTCTATGTTACTCTGCTCATGACATTGCTCTCCCTTTCTCTACCTTGTTCCGCCTCGTCTATCTCTGCCTTGATCTACTCTGTATTACTTTACTTTGCCTTATTCTGCCCTAATCCATCCTGCTATACTCAATGTGCCCTGCTTTGAATGAAAATGCTCGGATAAGGCATGGCAAGAGGCTAGGATAGGTAGGGCAGGGGTAAGGCTAGGATAAGGCAGAGCAATGGACATGCTAGGATAAAGCAAGCCAGGGGACAGGCTAGGATAAGGCAGAGCAGGTGACAGGCTAGGATAAGTCAGGGCAGGGGACAGGCTAGGATGAGGCAGGGCAGGGACCAAGCTAGGATGAGGCAGGGCAGGGGACAGGCTAGGATGAGGCAGGGCAGGGGACAGGCTAGGATGAGGCAGGGCAGGGGACAGGCTAGGATGAGGCAGGGCAGGGGTCAGGCTAGGATAAGTCAGGGCAGGGGACAGGCTAGGATGAGGCAGGGCAGGGACCAAGCTAGGATGAGGCAGGGCAGGGACCAAGCTAGGATGAGGCAGGGCAGGGGTCAGGCTAGGATGAGGCAGGGCAGGGGACAGGCTAGGATGAGGCAGGGCAGGGGTCAGGCTAGGATAAGTCAGGGCAGGGGACAGGCTAGGATGAGGCAGGGCAGGGGACAGGCTAGGATGAGGCAGGGCAGGGGTCAGGCTAGGATGAGGCAGGGCAGGGGTCAGGCTAGGATGAGGCAGGGCAGGGACAGGCTAGTGTAGGGGCTAGGGTTATACGGGGTTGTTATATGACGAGTGCTGTTGGATGCTGTGTTGCGAGCTCAGTCCGAACCCTTCAGTCCGACGGTAGGTGGCGACACCTACTCCGGGCTTGGGGTATGGACAGAGGTCGCTATAGGCTTCCGGTCTGCGTGTGCGCACGCAGGCTGGCTGCCTATATATACCCGGCATCTGACGGTACTCGTCGGTTACTCTGAGCCACGCTGGTGAAGAGACCCCGTGATCATATCGGCTGCTTAGCCTACTGACCCGTTCCGAACTCTATAGGGAGTTCGCACACTTAGTGACTGCTTGTTTAGGTTTACCTGAATAAACCTGATATTGCAACCTGTAACACTTGATCCGAACTGTGTCGACTTTGTTCTTTAATTGATACTCTACCAATATCATAAAGATACAAAAGATCGTTTATTACACTGGTGCCGTGACCAGTTCTGAGTGAAACGCAGGTTAGCCTGTGCAGTAGCACAGACCTCGGGCTCTGGACGGAGCAGCGAGGTCTCCGGATGAGGCAGCAGCCTTGTCACCGGAAGGGTTAGATGCCAGTTATGAGGCAGAGACCCACAGTAGGGCGAATGTTCCATCCGGAACAGACGCAGCACGAGGACCCAAGGGTCCTACCATAATGAGCCGCTCATTAGAAGAAATGAACTTGTCCTTGTTCAATGTTGGTGGGTCAAGCTCAGCCGCGCCGACTCCGAGGAGGTTTACCCTGTTGGAGGAGCGTCGCTTTGACGACATGAGAGAGGCCCGAGTACAGGAACGTGTACAGATGGCTCAAATGGAATTGTTGACCATTCAGAAGCAATCCAATGAATGGAAAAGCAGTCTGATTGCATTGGAAGGTGCAGTCACACACCGAGCTTCCAAAATCAAGGAAAAGGACGCAAGACTGTCTACCTTGTTGGAGGAGAATGAGAAACTGGTACAATCCCTCAGCAGAGTCCGGGCGGAATACGACCAGAAAGAAGCGGACCTACGAGGGATCCGGTCCGAGTTTGTCGAGGCAAACACGGAGCTGAACCATATTTGCGCAGCCCGAGACGCTGTAATCCATGAGGCAGAAGGGGCCCGATCAGCCATTGTTCGGGACACAGAGGACTTACAGGAGGTCTGCCGAAGTCTAGTGACAGAGTGTGACATTCTGAAAGCAAAAAGAACTGCTTTACAGCAGTTTTTATCAGAAACGCGAGAGAGTATACAGGACAACAGTACCTCTTTCGCATCTGCGAACAATGGTAGTCCGGAAGGCCTCCATTACATGAGTTTTACCGACACTCCCAATCAGCCTATGGGACGTGGGGTAACCATAGAACCTGCCTTGTCAACCTCGACACCAGGACGACCCCTCGGAGTGGGACGATCCAGGGGCAGAGGCAGGGCGAGTGATTACTCACCGAGGGTGGGGATCAGTGGTATCCGTCCGATACCAAAACAGGTCTTCGCAGCCCCGACGGGTCTAGCCTCAGTAGGTAGGGGAAGACGATTGTCGGAGTTGGTCCGGAGTCCACGATCACAGTTGAAAGTGGACGAACAGGAACTCAACGCTTGAAGAAAGCGGCAGAACAGGATAAGGCGGCGAAAACCGATCTGACTCCTTCAAGTTTGTTGCAATGGCGAGAATGCCAAGCAACCATATTGTTCCAGGAACAGAAAAACTTGGAAATAGAAAGGCGAGACGTGTATCGCAAACAGCAGGCTGCCTTGGAGCAGCAGCAGAAACGGATGAAGGAGAACGCGGCCCTCGCAGAGGAGTTAGCGGAGCAGGAAGCGGCGGTTCTGAGGGCTCGAAAGGAAGGGCTCCGAGCCGCCGGAGAAGCTGCTAAAGCTAAATTGGAAAAAGCTCAGCAAGAGGAGGAGGCTGAGAAGCAGGCCAAGGAATTGGAAAAGGAGAAGTCAGAGCATCAACGATTGCTTGCTCTGGCCCAGCAGTGTCAGTACATGACTGATCAGGAGAAGAACTGGTGGTTCGGACAAGGCGTGGACCCCACTACGGACTTAGTGTCGTATGGGACCTACCAGGCTTTTCTGGACAGACAGAGTAGCGTACCAGCTATGGGCGCTACTCCAGGGGCGACTCCTGGTACGAAGAGCCCGAAGAAGGCTCCGAGAAGAACAATGCTGAGTACAGAATTGCAAGAATTGTACGATACGAATCCCGCCATAGCGGGGATCGGATTGCACAATGTCGGTGCGGAAAAGGACGCGACAGCATCCATTTCTAAATGTCTGGCGATAACCTCTAAAATTAGAGGTTCGTCCAACGCTGCTAGACGCATAGCTAGCGAGCCATTTCCCTACTGGCAGAAGAATTCGTGGGAAGATTGGTTGGGAGCCACCGTTGAGGATATAAACCTCAGTGGGTGGGATCAACAGGATGCAATCCCGTACGTGTGTAAGGGATTACGCATGGGAGATGGTCTCATGGCAGTTGAGCAGTGGAAGGAGGATTGCGGACCTCGCGGTACTTTCAAACAGCTCGTAGAAATCGGAACCATCCTGTACGGAGATTCCGCTCGGATTGATCCGATGGTCGCTTTTAAGAAGCGCGTGCAAGGCAAGAACGAAGCTCCGAGGGTCTTCGGACTTGCATTGATGAGACTCCTGAAGAAGGTACACCCTGCTTCAGGAATCCACGATGCCTTATTTTCTAAGGAATTGTTCTCTCAGTTCGTTGCCGGACTGAGAGATCCTGACATACAACAAACGGTGTATGACACGTGGAGAGCAGATACGTCACTAGATGACCTTTTTAAGGCCATCGACATACATGCTCTCAAAAAGTCACTGTTAGGGGACCGGATGCCTACCCGGGCCTCGGCCATTATAGAATGTTCTCCGGAACAGTCTGATGGTTCGGGCAGTGATGAGGAGGGGGCTATAGCTTCAGCGGCTCAGTTCAAGAGGAATGGGAATTCCTCTAAACCGCCGTGGAAGAATAAGAAGCCGGAAGGGGGTGGGAACCCCCCTCCAAAAAGGGAGTCATCGGATCCGAAGGTTCCGATGATGGACGCAGCGTTTTTCACATCGCTGTTTGAGAAGATGACGACTTCCATTCAGGGGGCTACCCAGCCTAACAGAAGGAAGATCAATCGGAGGACCGCTAAGTGCTATAGGTGCTTAGAGATCGGTCACTTTGCTGCGGAGTGTACAGCTCCGAGTCCGAAAGTTCCCGGAAAGGAGGGAAACTAGAGGGGGTAGTCCGAAAAGGCGAGCGGACAACCCCTGCAGATGAAGTACGCCAACATACCAGAGAGGTAGAGCCTAGTGAAATTCAGAAGACAGGAAGGGAATCAGGGGTGGCTTCGAGCTTTAGGAGCTCGGATGCCGGCCTGATTAACATTCCAGTCCATCAGTTGCCCGGCAATGAGGCAGGGAGGCCCATTACGGATAGGAACGAGGAAGTTGCGGCTGTCACAGACACCGTGTGGGTAGGGAGTACCCAGCTTTCCCCGGATCATCCATGTTTCGACCATTTGAAGAAACATGGCCTTGATCTGGCTGCTCCGAAGGATTTCAAACGCTTCACTGTAAACCCGTCTCCGCTGGGGGGGAGGCGGTGGTATGTGTCTGTTACTGTGGCCGGTAGGGCGGGCGAATTTTTAGTAGATACGGGAGCTAGCCACTCCTTTATCTCCTCCAGATTCTATGCTCTTATGCCGGACAGTCGTGATAACTTCAAAACGAGGGTAAACGCCTGTTCGGCCGATGGGTCGAGTATGCAGACGTATGGGCGCGCGTTCATACCTGTCCGAATTGGAGGGAAGGAGTATGTGGCTTCTCCCACCATTGCGGATATTGCAGACGACGGTATACTGGGGTTGGATTTTTCGGCGTTGTATGACGCGGTCCTGAATCCTGGTACAGGGGTACTCCGAATAGAGCACCCGTACCGTGCGGTGGAGCAATGTGTGCTCCGACAAGTATCGACAGTGGCAACGGTGGTCCAAACTGTTAAGATTCCTCCCGGACAGACGTGTGACGTGCTGGTCCGAAGCAAGGGGCTTAGGAGAGAGGAAGAAGCAGTTGTGGAACCGGATGTGGCCATGTTGGGAAGCATCGGTTTGACAGGCATGGATACCCTAGTGGGGGATGGTGCTTGGACCGTGGTGCCGGTTTCTAACCCCGGGTTGGAACCACAGTATCTTAGGAAAGATACAGTGTTGGGGAAGGTGTTCACCAGTGAGGCCGTAGTGTCCGCTGGACAGGTGAGCATGAAGGGTGACCCTTCTCCGACCCCTTTGAGTGAGGGACTCGAGAAAATGATATCCGAAACGGATCTGACGGATCGGATGGATCTCGACTCTCTAAGGAGGCTGGTAGTGAAGTATCAGGATGCATGGCAGGTGGAGGGGGAGCCGTTAGGCCGAACCGACAAAGTGTTGCATTCTATCAATACTGGGGATGCACAGCCTTTCAAAATGCCTTACCGACGTTTGCCGTTGGGTAAGAAAGCTGTTGTTGAAGAACAAGTGAAAACCATGCTGGAACAGAAGGTGATAGTGCCTAGCACTAGTCCCTGGTCCAGTCCGGTTCAGATGGTTACTAAAAAGGATGGGTCTATCCGATTTTGTATCGATTATAGACGCCTGAATGGAGTAACCAAGAAAAATGCATATCCTCTCCCCCGAATTGATGAGACTCTGGACTCGCTGGGTGGGAACCAATGGTTCTGCACCCTTGATCTGCAGTCCGGGTATTGGCAGATCGGGATGAAGGAGGAGGATAAAGAGAAAACGGCTTTTACGAGTCACATTGGACTGTATCAGTTTGAACTGATGCCTTTCGGGTTATGCAACGCCCCGGCCACATTTGAGGCTATGATGGAAACTCTGTTGAGTGATCTATTGTGGCGCAAGTGCTTGGTATACTTGGATGATGTCATTGTCTTCGGCAAGACGTTTGAGGAGTGTGCGTTGAACCTCGGAGAGGTGTTGGAACGAATTCGGTCCAATGGCTTGACATTAAAGCCAAAGAAGTGTGAACTTTTTCGGAAGTCCATGGTCTATTTGGGCCGGATCATCTCCACCGAGGGTGTGCAGGCTGATCCGGCTAAACTGGAGACTGTGGAGACTTGGGAAGTTCCAAAAGGACCAAAGGATATCAGATCCTTTCTAGGGTTCTGTTCCTATTACAGGGACTTCATCCCCGGGTTCTCGAGGGTGTCTCAGCCGCTTCAACGGTTGAGCCATTGGACTCCGGGGAGGAAAAAAGAACCCTTCCCATGGGGGATGGAACAGAATGCAGCCTTCAAAGAGATTAAGGCGTTATTCCGGACCACCCCGGTGCTGAGATACCCTACGGAGAAGGGGCATTTCATCCTTGACACTGATGCGAGCAATGAGAGCATCGGGGCCGCATTGTCCCAAATCCAGGACGGAGTAGAGGTCCCGTTGGCGTTCGCTAGTAACAGTATGAACAAGGCACAGAGAAATTACTGTACTACCAAGCGAGAGTTGCTCGCAGTGGTGGTATACACGAAGAAGTTTCGGCACTTCTTATATGGAGGGAATTTCACACTTCGTACCGATCATTCGGCCCTCAGGTGGCTCCTTAATTTTAAGGATGCGGAGGGAATGATTGGTCGATGGTTGAATCACCTCAGCGAGTTCGGACTGGAGAACTCTCATATCCAGCACCGAGCGGGCACGAAGCATATTAATGCTGACTGCCTAAGTAGACGTCCGGTACGCCGTTGTGTGCGTCCGGAATGTGGGGATTGTGGTGCTCACAATGCTGTGGTAGCGAGTGTGCGTTTGCCTTATGATGGGTTGTTGCAAAACCTGTTGGATTGGTCCACCGACACTATAAGGACGTACCAGATGGCCGATCCTACCATAGCACGACTGAGGGAGCTTGTCCCTACTGGGGTCTGTCCAGTGAGACCCGAAATATCGCTGGAAAACCGTGAAATGCGACGTTTCTTGGCACAGTTCCATGAACTGGAGGTCCGAGACTCGTTGTTGTGCAGGTGGAAGACTTGTCCCGGAAAGCGGAGGGTATTACAAATGGTAATCCCTGCTGCCATGAGGAAAGACATCCTGTACTACTGCCACGGCCATTCCACTAGTGGGCATTTCGGAAAGAAACGCTCTTTGGAACGGCTGAGTCGGAGATATTACTGGCCCGGAATGTCTGGCGACCTTTTGAGGTGGATAGAGACATGTCCGGCATGTTGTTTAGGCAAGCCTGGTCCTGGACTAGGGAAATTGCCACTGCAGCAGGAACTATTCGGGGTGAGATTTGCTCGAATAGCCGTGGATATTATCAGTGGAGTGAAACCCACTCCAAAGGGTAATACGTGTATGATGGTAGTCTCGGACTACTATACCAAATACACCAGAGTGTACCCACTAGAGGATCATACTGCTGCTACTTGTGCGGAAGCACTAGTGAAGGGGTGGATCC
>OX381705.1:10378185-10482061 GCA_947462335.1 Harmothoe impar | reverse complement strand
AGAAAAGTGTTTTTATTGCCCATCTTGGAAATTTCTTCAAAGCCCAGTCCCATTCTTGAACAGTTGGACCCTGATGTTTCCACATGTTTGTAATGACCCTATCCTTCTCCATACAGGTACAGACGTGCCATGCAGTACCCAGGGAAGGTGACCCTCACAGCTCCATACCTGGACACGGGAGGCGCCGGCTACATCGTTACCATCAGCCACACCATCTACGAGGGAAAGTAAGTAACACCTGCACAGTACTGTCTTACATTGAATGGATAATGTTTGAAGAATTATTTGACTGCTTGAAAGCTGAGGTTATAGTGGGTATCGAAACCCATTATTTTTTTATACCGAATGTACTGGATATGATAACAATACTGTACATTGATATATTAAACATTCTAGTGAGACAACTACAATTTCATTGGGAAAAAAAAACATAATGGGAAGATTGCTAATTATATCCAAACCATCTTTATCCTAAGAAAAAAAGAACGATGTAGCCTAATGCAAAGTTTATTTTGTATCTGTCAGGTCGGCGGCCCTGCACGCCCCATCAGACCGGGTGGTGGCCGTGATGGGGATGGACATGACGCTGGGCTACTTCTACCGGTTACTGATAGACCAGGTTCCCGTGTGTGAGAAGGAGCACATCAGGTGCTTCATCATGGACGACCGCGGTTACCTTATTGCACACCAGGGGCTTATAGAGCCGGCCGGACGCGGGCCACTGGAGCAACAACACATTACACGCAAGGTATGGGCGGCATTTATATGCCATATTGATGTATATATGTAAGGGAGTTGGGGGGCATTTATACCCTATATATTGATGTATTCATATGAAGGAGTTATATATATATATATATATATATATATATATATGTATTGATGAAATGTGCGAAAAATATACTGAGTAAAAATTAAATATTGCTTTTATTGACAACAAAAGAGAGGTCAGAACTTGGCCTACCAGTATGTATCCCAATTTTATAATGCTCAATAATTGGGGTATTTTAATTTGTGTTGCGATAAGCGCTTTAACTTATCCCCTGAATGACTATGACCATGTCTGACATTGTTAACCCATGTGTGTTTCAGGAGCCGCTGGTGGCTAACGACATCCTGGGTCACAAAGGGTTTGTCAAGAAGCAGCTGTGTAACAGCTACACCGACCGCACCATACAGCGCTTCTACCACGTAAATATACATTTTCTAAATTTAAAATAATTTTTTGGGGGTAAAGTGCAAAGTGTATCATCCCACCCTAGCTATTTTTGTGTGATGCATTAAATTATGTATGTATGTTTCAATGTTAAAAAATGGATTCGTTTGCTATTATGCTTAAAATCGCTTATTCCGGTTTCAGGGGTATGGCTACCGTACTCAGGGGTATGGTTACTGTACTTGACCTAATTTCATGGCATTTTATTAGTAATATTTCTTTAAAACTGTAATGTATTTGTTTTACACAGTTCAACACGAGTGTGGACTACGTGCTGACCAACCTGGTACACGGGGAGCACTGCTCTAAGTACCAGGTGACCCCGATACACGGGACCAATGCCTTCCTGGGAGTCGTGAACCACACCTGCAGCATGATGCGCGCCTTCTGTCCCTGCAGTATGGTGAGTTAGGATTTTAGTCATATATATATATGACCATCCACGGGAAAACCAGCCTTATGCAAGGGGTGCATGAGGCTGGTTTTCCCTCGGACGGTCACATTTTTATACGCATACTTTGCTCGTAAATATTTTTGCTGAAATTTTTTTTTTTTATATGGTAGAGTATGCAATAGATACCTGCGCAACTGCCAAATATATTTGGAAAATATACACCTGTGAATATAAATACTTTCACACTAGACATTTCTAGTACAGGAGAATTAATAGTTTAATTCTGCTCAACAACCTTTCCATGGCACAAAATTCTGAAAAATAAGAATGAAAATTTTGCGTGAAATTGAGAAAATATACACCCAATATAAAATTGACTTATCACAGACAAGGTTTTACAAAGTGTGCATCTATAATGTGAGATATGGTTCTTACCCTGTGTCTGTGTTTCAGTACGACCGGCTGTGCCTGAACTGTCACCGTATGGAGCAGACGGAGTGTGAGTGTCCGTGTGAGTGCCCCCTGGACATGAACTTCTGCACGGGGCTGCTGATGGAGGCTGAGAACAGGAACCCGAGCTGCCGGCCGCACCCGGAGGAGACCCGGCTGGTGGAGGTGCCGGAGGAGGTGTCAGAGGGACTGCCGCAGTGCTACCACGTCACCTGCAGCTCCCACAACACTAAGAGGTAACCCCCTCTCTTGTACTTTAACAAAAAATGAAACATTTAGAAGAAATAAAAGAGTTTTTGACAGTGCTTAAGCTGAACAATATGATTCCCCACGATGCAACGACAGCTAATGATGCTTTGGTGTTATGGCTATTATATCATCAGAGAGTTTAATAATTTCTATGTACCGTTAAACACAGCCAAATTCTTATGCTGTTATTTGTCATACGAGATTTCTTTCCGTAAAAGGCAGGGCTTTGACACATATATTGTATTGTAAAAGGTACGGAAAACCAGCAGTAAGGCATTAGATTATAACAATTCATGTTATTTTGCCCCATTTTCTCAATTAGGTGGTAGGCTTATAGATATCAGAGAGTTTTTTTCCGTTAGTTATGTCTTTTGATTTGTTTCTGTATAAAAGAGGAGTACCGTAAAACCTCGCGTACAAGCCTAACTCGCGTATAAGCCGCACCCCGAGTTTGGGCCGATGCTATAAGCCGCACCAGAGGTCTGAGTATGGTGACATTTAGTAGTGTACCATAATAACAAAAACTCGCGTATAAGCCGCACCCTGACCCTGGGACGATGCTATAAGCCGCACCACCGATCTGACTCGCGTACTAGCCGCGGCTTATATGCGAGGTTTTACGGTATGAAAATTATCTATATAAAAGGGATTATGAAAATGATCCATATTATTGTTGATATGACCACATGGTGCCCTCCCCTGATGTTCTCCTGCCTTGTTCCCCAGGTCGTGTTTGGGTATCGTAGACTGTGAGTGGTGTGCCTTGGAGAACGACGGCCACACCCCGCTCATAGAGCCCTTCTGTTCTACTCAGCGCGTCTGCTTCGCTGGCGTCCTGGGCGCCCACACCCCCTACCACGACGAGATTAAAGGTGAGCAGTAACGGGGGTTAACCTGTTATGGTGTATAGTGTGCTCATGTGTCATGCCCTTTGTTCTCATGGCTGCATTCAAGCATCATTTCGAGTCTTTTGATTGATGTACCAAAGGGTTGGGATACTCACCGGGCCTGTATTGGTCCTTTAAATAAATGGGCAAACCACATTGATATGATATAGTAGAAAGCATAAGGTTGCAGATCTTAATGCGCCTGGTTTGATTCATGGTCTAAGTTAGTGGGATTGACCATATTTACCCCATACTGATAAGTGGAATGCTAAGAAATACAAAATATTTCTTAGGCAATCAAATCTAATATTGTACAAATCATAATATTTTGAGTTGAAAGTTGAAAGTTTTGGACACCAATAGTGGTATAAAACCATATAACATGTCCTAACCTGCCTCCTCTTCCCCCAGCGCTGCGGTCGGTGGAGGCAGTGAGCACCAAGTCGACCCCGGTGGGCCCGGTGGCGGGGGGCATCATGGGCTGCTTCCTGGTGTTAGCGCTGGGGGTGTACTGCTACAGGCACCACGTGCACCGCGCCTCCCACCACTACATGGCCTCCATACCCGACAACCACATGAGGATGAACCAGCTAGACAATGACCTGGAGGAGGCAGAGCACCCCGACGACAACCCCAATAACGGTCAGTGGGTTACACATGTGTTAACACTTTATAGCAAAGTCATATATTGTGTAAAAGAAAGTCATATATTGAATTAAAAAACCTCGCTTTTATGCCAACCCCCCATTTTAAGAAGAAACTATACGCCAAATCAGTTCCGAAATTCCCAAATAAAGTCGGCTTAGAAGAGAGTTTTTATGATAAGCACCTTATTTTGGCTGAATCAATAAATAACCCAAAATGTCTTTCTATTTATGCCAGTAAAACTGCCAGAAAGGACCATACAAGAATGACTTTCGGTTAATGATTGGCATTGTTACAGTCTAGGTCATATTTGTAGAACTAAGCTTATACGGTCCATCACACAGGGCACACCAACATAGTTTTTAATATCTTCGGATTTCCTACCTTTCCTACCTCAGAGAGTGACATCTGTATGTCTGATATCCCTGTCTGCATGCTCTAATACCACTGCCTCCTTTCTATCACACAGGTCACACCAACATCGTGCTGGCCACGTTTGACAACCCAGCAGCGAGTATATCCCCGTACCGGGTCAACACAACATACCGCCGCCCCACCACGGGTGACAGTGACCATGGTTACAGCACCATGACGCCTCACGAGGACAGCGAGCAGGCCAGTACCACCTGTGTAGAGCTGCTCATCATAGGGCGCGACCGTTACCGCCCACAGACGGTCGTCAAGGCAACCCCCATGTTGCCGCCTCCGCCCCCCAGCCACAGCCGCCGCAGCCGCTCCCCGACCCCGCCAGGGGTCACCCAGCTGGGGAAGCACGCCACCATACCCGAGCAGTCCTCCCTGCTGCCCGAGCAGACGGAACTGCCACCCGGACAGACCATGCTGCCGCCCGGGCAGACCATGCTGCCGCCAGGGCAGACCATGCTGCCGCCCGGGCAGACAGTGTTACCAGAGACAACCCTGCCACACCATGTTATAGCCAACGTGCAGGTCCACATGGTGGACACCCACTAGCCGTCCTCCCTGCTGGCCAGCACTGTCTAGGCATCACAATGGGGAGCTGTCCAGGCACCACTGTATGGACCTGTCCAGGCACCACTGTATGGACTTGTCCAGTCACCACTATATGGACCTGTCCAGGCACAGGCCACTCTACACACCCCATACACAGACCAGGCACACAGACTGAGTGGGAACTGACCCCGCCTGGTTGTGGACAGACTATGTGGCTATACTGGGTGTAGACAGATAATGTGGCCATATTGACTTGAACCGCTAACTACCAGGGGGTGGGGGACATGGGTTTAACACGTCAGTTACTGGGGACGTGGGTCTACTACTTGTTGTACCTACACCGAGTGCTTCAGGACACAGGACTAGACGTGTATGAGGGTTTAACCGGAACTGACCCCCTGCATTAGGTTAAACTGCCCATCCTGTGTTGTGTCCGGTCATTTTGGGATATTAAACAGCCGCGCTCTGAGGCCATCCATTGGGTAGTGCTGGTCACATGACGCTTAATTCTGGCCAATCCGGAGCCCCGGCTGAGGTCCACAGTGGCTTCTATGAGAGGCTCATGTTGCTTCTACTTAACATCTTTATAACCACCCTAGGTTTAACTGACTAGACCTAACCGTTAAGTTATCATCCCCAAATAGTACATCAACACACAGTTCATGCAAGTTTCTTTCATTGCAGACATCATGGAAATATTCTTCTTTTTAACTAGCACTCATAAAAGGCCAACCTCAAGTTATATATATTTTTGCACGTGCACAGCATCAGTGTTGGAAGATGCCATTTTACACAAACCTTGCGTTCAGTGTCAACCAAAACTAAAACACCAATTTGGCGTGTTGCGTCAACCTCAACATAAAACCAGGATTACATGATGAGTTACTATGGTTACCACTGCCAACTGGATCTCACCTCACCACGACATCCCTAACTTCAGCCATCACCTAGCGGAAGGAACACAGCCATACTTCAATAGATGTACTGCTAGTACCATGTCGTAGTTTGGATGCCATTGCCAAAGTCATCCAAAAATACATGCATTATTACATAGACAGAAAAAGATATATACGAAAACGCTGATCTTATAACTTCATCAGACCATGACAGTTTCCCTATTGGAGCTCATGCGGTTTCCATATTTTCCACAGAGCACCCATTATTATTATTATTTATACATATGCTATACATCATATTGGACCCAATCATCATACACATAGGCTACAACATTGGGGACCTATGCTTCCAGTGTTACACTGGCTATGATCAATTTACAGTTTTATTTGTTAGTTGCTCAACACCATTTGTTTTTTTCCCTGAAGTGAAAAGGACCCTTTTTCATCTTCTTTGTTTATTTGACACAGAAATCAGCATTGCAGTCTTGTATTATGCGGCCGGTACATGTATATGGTATAGACTCCTGTTGTTGTTTACTGCTTATTCTGATCAGTTCCCGTAGATGCTATAATTGTTAGTGAGTTTATATTATACTTAGACTAGGTGCTTATATAGAACCGCCCACCTGCTAACTTATAGATCTCCACTTCTCAACAGTCGTAAAACTGCTTATCTCAAGGTAAAATATTTTAATAAGAATTAGGAGGCAGCTTCTGAGACTAGATCATTTTTCTAAAGTATATTATAAAGGATTATTGATATTTTGCCGGTAAAACCTAAAAAAAAACTACTATTCCAAACTGTAAAAGCTATTCTAGAGTTACAAAAATTAATTTTTGTCTAAAACAATGAGATTTTCATTTGGTTGCGATGCATGAGAAGTGGCAATATTATAAGTTGTCTTGTTGAGTATTAGCCGTATAAGGGCTGCATAGTGCTTTAGTGCATCATGCCATTTGGTCGTCATGATACAAGAATGCAGCCCTTGTGACTACTTAACAGGGCTACATTCATGCATCAACCCTTCAGGAGTGTATCAACCCTGCGAGGTAAGCATGAGGCATGAATGCAGCCGTAGCAAGTTACTCTCAAACCTGTCATTCACACATCATAATAACTGAAGGGTATAGAATATTAAAGCACTATGCTGCTGTTAAAGGGTTAACTGTGTTACTATAGAAACCTCCCAGGTGCAGAAGGTGCTCTTACTGATTAACCTGTAAACATGTAGCCACCATTATTACTGAGACACCAGCCCCATTCTAGGGTGGTGGCTGTATGGATGTGTATGGGGGGATACTATACATTAGTGTATGGATGTGTATGGGGGGACTATACATTATTAGTGTATGGATGTGTATGGGGGGGACTATGCATTATTAGTGTATGGATGTGTATGGGTTAAACGATACATTACTTTTGTATAGACGATCCACCCCTTGTATGCCGTGAGGATGTGTGCATGAAAAGGTTATTAAAAACAACCCACCCCAATCATATGCAGAAGTGATTATATTGTATTATGTATGAAAAACTATCAATTAATGTATTATCATTGAGTCATCCTCTTCCCATGGTATATAGAGATGAATTCTGGGGTTGATTATCCAATGAGGATACTTTGAATTCACATTGTACAGTATGGAGAACTGATTCAGAAGTTGATTTTGATTATCTGTATGTAGCTTAATCTTTGTTGGGGCTACACTAGCAGACATTATGAGCAGTAGCCCGATACTGTATGGCTCCTGTCACTATATAGCTTACTAATAGGTCTATCATGTGGGTAGATGTATATTGTGTATAGCTATGGCAGGAGAGTGAGTGAGTGGGTGATTATAACTTTGGTTACAAGTGATGATGAAGGTATTACTGAACCCTTAGTGCCGCATAGTGCTTTAGCCTTTGTTTGTCATGATGCGTGAATGCAGCCCCAGCGAGTGACTTGACAAAACTGCATGAATGCATCATGCCAATCCTATAAGGCTTATATGCTGCCGAAGGGTCGGCATAATGCATGAATACAGCCCTGGCAAGTAGATTCACTAGAGCAACATTCACACATTATGGAGACAAATACCAGCTTAAAACACCATGCGGCCCTTAAAGCGTGAACTTCCCAGCTGATAATGATGAGATGAGCTATGTTTATATGTCACATTGGAACCTACCTCAAAGACATTACAATTATAATGTAATACAAAGAAATAATATAGCCTACATTATTTGAGATAGGGCCCCCATACCAATGAGATCCCACAGCCTTGCCACACACACACACACACACAAACACAAAGAATATATTCACATAAGATTAAAACTGTTACAAATTCCTGTAAACCAAATGTCAATGTATTATTAAAGTAGAGGCAGCTTATGATATGTTACACTCTCCTCCCCCATCCATTGTCAACCTCCCTAATTATACAGTCTATCATCCAATATATCATGGACATAGGAGATACATGTAGAGACAATAGTAGTTCTACACATGAAGTGCATCTCTGCTGTTAAATGGCATATTGACTATGAATGTCCAGATATGAAAAATATTGTATTGCGAGATGTGCGCAAATTGGTCACATCGTTCTAAGCCAGGCAATGATATGTGTGGCAAACAGTTTTGTATTAACATTCGGCGCTTAATCTGGGATAGTTTTGTCAAGAAACCTGTTCACTGCTTTACCTGGTAAGGGCCGCATAGTGTGTTAATGACGTATGGCCGTTGTCACCATGATGCATGAATGCAGCCTGGGCGAGTTACTCACCAGGGCTGCATTCATGCATCATGATGACCAAGGGCATTTATAACACATTACTGCACTATGCAGGCCTTAAAGAGTTAAACAGGAGCAGTGTGGGGTTCCTCCTGACCGTGTCGTCCGTCATCGTCCGCTCCACGTGCCGTCTATAAAGGGTTTACCACAGTACGACCGATGCCTTCCACACAAGCCTTTCTCACCTTGTGTGGACTTTTGTACAACTCTGTATGTAGCCTCTGTCTGATGGACCTCTGGTATAACATGTACATAGGGGGCACAGCACTGGGGGAACATGGCTGCTCTAGTACAGAGAGGTGCCATACAAGAGGTGGTGCCACTCCACAGTATAGGTTGGCAATTTGAACTTTATAGTCCCTATCTATCCAACCTAACCCCTCCCTCCTTTTATTCAATTAACAAACACAATCCCATGTTATATTCCTTGTTGGTATTGCTGGAGGATGTATTCAAGATGTTTATAATATTTTTAGTGTTGACCTTTACTTGTTGTTACTGCCATTCCCTTTTGAAAATGCAGTTTACTTAATTCTGCAAGAGTAACAGTCTTCATTTAAGTCCTCATGTACTAAAGGATAAATTAGGTCCATTCCTGAAAAGCGTCCTCTGAATTCACTCTTAACAATGATGCTCCTTACTAGGTTTAAGAAATTACCATTTCCCTCCACAAAAGGTTTAGCTATCTGTCCAGTACATTTCTCGTAAATCCGTCTTTATTGCTTCATCTGAACAAGTCTATATATCCACTTCTCTGACCGGCCCATGTGTCACCCTAGTTACTGTATCCTAGTAATACATTGTGGCCAGTGTCTGTGCCAAGTCTCTACCTACTGAGGTAGATGGATCCACATGCTGACAATCCATTGGCTGTTTATGGTCACATGATCAACAGATAACTATTCCCCCTGTACAGTGCAGTTGGTATTACTTGGACTGAGTATCTTATTTTAGGTATTATCTTTCTTAATTTACTTATATTATGTTTGTTATTCTGATTTCCCCAGTTTCTACATGGATGGATATCAATATGAGTGTTCAACTTTGACTATTTAACTAATGCTGTCCAATCCTTGAAGTTCAACTCAATGGATGTTTCAATTAGAAAATTGGAAAGCAAATGGGTCTCCTTTAAAAAGGGGGGGGGGCATCTCTATTTATGCACAAAGCTAAATGTGTAGATGTGGATATACAATGCTGTTATTATGGACTTTTGTAACATGTGTTTAAAGTTTATACATAGTTTATATGAGATGATGTGTGTCAGAGAGTGTACATAAAGAGACAGTGTATTATAGAGTGCTTCAGACAACATGGTTCAACCCCTGTACCTGAGACTAGAGGTTGTGTGTATGTATGAACATGTGGGTACTGCATGGTATAAGCTGTATGACAATCCAGGTAGAGCTCCCTACCAGTAGTACATGCGGGGCGGTGTGTCATGACTCTGCAGGGTCTCAAGCACTATTAACCCTTTAAGGTGTGGAGGATGCCTCTAGGCTTCATGTTCATTTGTCGTCACGATACACCAATGCAGCACCGGCGAGTAATGCCTGTGCTGCATTGGTGCATCATACCAAACCTTCTAGGGTGTATCGAGCCTGTAGGGTCAGCATGATGCATGGATGCAGCTGTGGTGAGTAACTCACCAGGGCTGCATTCATGCATCATGGTGACAAATGTGTATAGAGCATCACAGGGCCCTACAGGAGTGCTTACCCAGAGTTGCCCCATGTATTATAGAGAGGACCTGCATCTTTCTTCCTGTAGATCCTATTTGGTGTGTACGAGATGGATTCAGATCTATTTTACTGCGAGTCCAGCCAACGGTGCCACATGACCAAGTGTTATCATCAACGTGTAGACATTTTATAATAAATATATTTACAGTGTACAATCTGCTTTCTTTGTTTGTCCAATAAAATCAAACATCAAACTATCAACACAACGTCTGTGTCTGACAAATTATCTTGGCATCTACCAATAATCTGCAATGCTAAAGAGGAAGGAAGTCTGCAACCTGGTACTAAACCATCATCTAGATTGATATCAAGGTAAGAAGACTCTTTGATTTAAAGATTGTAATTCAAAGATTTCAAATAAATCAAAGAAAGAATCTGCATTTTCCTAGTCACTATATGGAGCACAATATATTTAGCCAAGTCTAAATGAAAATTGGGAAAAGGAATCAAAGAAAGTAATAGCATTTTCCTGGTGACTGTGAGAAGCACAGTATTTAACTGAAAATATGGGGAGAAACCCGTGTAAAACACTGCAGCATGGTCAGGCTGCCTCTTAATGCCACCAGATGGCCCACACAGAGCCTGTGGTCAGGCCTGATTTATATAGGACATTCTGTAACAAGGGGTGGCACCACTGAGCTGAACACCTCTCTACAGGGAGACAGACATGTTTAGCCACTATTGGGTGAGGCAGGATAACTGATGGGAACCGAGTTTGAGCCTAGATGAGTGCTGTGGTAGCCTCTGTGATGGCTGTGCTACGGGTTTGGCATGGTCAGAGAGGGATATTGGTGATGCTGGTCTGGTGTGGAATGGCATTTGACCCCATTTGCTGCGGGGTCAAGTTCTTCCCAATCTTTATTGGTCTATTAATACACAAGGGTCACGTCGGCATGTGTGGGATGAGTGAGAGAATATTGGCATGGAAAGCTTCCCAAGGGCATAAAACAAATCCAACAATAGCACAGGCAGGGCTAGGTTGTGTGCATCTTGTAGTTTTTGATTTTAGAAAGTCCTCCACTCACCAGGCCACATGTTGGGTCCCAGTCAGCCTATGGTAACATGTGCTTGGAGGTTTTGCTGCAGACTGGCCTGCTATTATGGGATGGATGGATGGCAGACATTGTTGTTTTTGGAGAGGAGGAGAGGGCAGAGGAGAGGAGAAGACAGGATTGTAGAAGGTAGAGAGAGGAGCAGACAAGAGGGGAGACACAGCAGCCTGACTGTGTGTAAGTGTGTGTATGTACCAGCAGACTGCAGTGTGTTAGTGTACACAGAAAAAATCCAGAGTCAGCAAACCTGGCATTGCCTTGTCAATTTGACAAGGAGAAGGGCTGGCAAGCAAAACTCTTCAGTAAGAAGACCCATCTAGTGCTACCTGGCATATGCCAGCCCTAAACTTGTCTAGAAGTGATTCAGCATTCCCCCTGCAGGTGGCCATTACCTAGCATAAATATGTACCCTTGGGAACAAATTGATTAATTCCTATGTTGATATAATACTGAGAATTACAATACATATATGTTAATATGGAGGATTGAGTGAAGTATCTAGGGAAAAAGTAAGATAATGTAAAGAATGCACACTTTTGACAACATTTAAAAAACAGAGCACATGTGTAGAAGGAAGACACCTCTTTTGTGTCTTTCACCAGGGCACAAGTAGGTGCATGCACCTTATATTGGTATTATACACACACAAGCCTACAGTCCATTGCTGGAGAGTAACCTATTCTCAGTAAAGACTTGGTGATACACTATGTGAATCCTTGGTGGCACTAGTGTATCAAATATCACTTCTATATGTGGTTATGTATATAAACAAATTGATAAAATAATCTTGTCATCTGGAACCAGACCAAACTCATACATTTGAAACCCTAGACCTACCACCCTTATGCAATGATGAGCCCCAGCTGTGGCTAATCTAGGCCTGCATCAACTATCTTAGTTTGACGACTTTGACAAGTCTAGGGTCGTCTTGTGGGATGGTAACCTGGCAGGTTGTCAATTTGACGAGTTGAAGCTAGTTGATTCTATGCTGTTCACTTAGAAGACCCTAGGGTCGTCCTGTAAGACGACCTTACAGACTCCAGAGCTGTCCAGAGTTTTTCAGTGTAGGTAGCAGGGAGAGGCCCCACCAGTGCCTGTCCCAGACACCACCACCCCCTCCCCCACAGAGGTAAGGCCCCAACACAGACACACACAGACACAGGAGGATACACACCCAGGATTAAACCTACATGCACTATACCTAGAACCCAGGAGTCTATCTAGTTTGTAAATGTCATGTGGTATGTAGTTGTGTGACCCCCTCTACCACCCACCCCACCCTGCCCCTGCCACAGTGTCTCTTACTGGTGCAGGGGCAGCACACAAAACTAGCGCATGGTCTGGCATTGTGGTAGAGAGAGGTGTGTGTGTGTGTTGGGTGGGGGGGGGGGGTATCTGCTTGCTATCTCTGTGTATGCCTGCCTGCCTGCCTTACTGCCTGCCTGCCTTCCTGCCTTCCTGCCTGCCTGCCTGCTTGCCTGCCCCCACACCCCACACCCCTGAATCTGAGTTGGGGACATAGACTCTTTGGTGGCTTAGTGACATGGGACAGGAGGAATAGATAGAAAGTGACATGGGCCATTTATTAAAGTTGACAGGGAGATATGGAGATCCCTGGTCCACAAATAGAATGTTGAATGATGCAACTAATTCAAATACATCAGTAGTTCTTGTTATTTTGAGAAACATGAAACAGGGCAGGGTTTGGTATATATTGAGCATTCAGTTAGCCCTTTAAGGACTGGAGATTTTGTCGTCATGTTTCCCCAATATGAGACTACACTATATGGTCTCAATTCAAAAGTACCAGTCTGAGGACAGGGGCTTAACTATGGTATCAGTTTCAGGGTATCCGCTGAGGATACACTCACCACCGTATCTGAGCTAAAATAAGAATTACTTTCAGTTCGTATTGAGGCTTACCACTGTATCTGGAGCTAATGTTAGAATCCCTTTCAGCTTATACTGATGCTTAGCGGAGTTGACTCTCACTAAAGGCATGCTTGTACAAGTCGAGCCCGGGTGTATATCCTTATCTGCACAATTACTCTAGCCCTGTAGATGAAAGATCAGATTCGATATGCATCTTTCCCTTCAAGCACAGGTAAGTCAGAGGAGTGCATGTTTAAGCAAAGGGCAGAGGTCGGAGTGATACGGGTGAGACGGAAATGGTGTGTGTGGTGGCTGGGTTCGATTCCCGGCGTTGATCTATGTATATTTATATACAAATAAAAACGGCTGGTGCAAAAGTGGACAGATTGGTCAACGGTCCAGCCACACACACCAGATCCTTGTCGTAGGAGTAAAATCGAGTCCAAGTATCTTTACAAAGAATATGAATATTGCAAATGTCAACAACATTTTTTTCATGGTAATTTGGCAATAGGTTCCCTCTATTGGCATGTAAAATGGCTTAGAGATTGGACAAATATCAAAGGGTGTTTAGAACTTGAATTCAAGGAGTATATATATGAGGAATGAAAATATGCCATTTTTGGCATCTCATGCTTAGAATATGACATGGCTTATACTAATTAAACAACAGAGATATTGCAAATGTCAACACTATCTTTCTATGGTAATTTAGCGATAGCTTCCCTGTATTAGCATGTGTAAAGGTTTAGACATTGGAAAAATATCAAAGGGTGTTTGGAACTTGAATACAAGGGGTATATAAGAATATGGAAATATGCCATTTTTGGTATCTCATGCTTAGAATATGACATGGCTTATACTAATAAAACAATAGAGATATTGCAAATGTCAACACTATCTTTCCATGGTAATTTAGCAATAGCTTCCCTGTATTAGCATGTGTAAAGGTTTAGACATTGGAAAAATATCAAAGGGTGTTTGGAACTTGAATTCAAGGGGTACATGAGAATACGGATATATGCCATTTTTGGTATCTCATGCTTAGAATATGACATGGCTTATACTAATAAAACAATAGAGATATTGCAAATGTCAACACTATCTTTCCATGGTAATTTAGCAATAGCTTCCCTGTATTAGCATGTGTAAAGGTTTAGACATTGGAAAAATATCAAAGGGTGTTTGGAACCTGAATTCAAGGCGTACATGAGAATATGGAAATATGCCATTTTTGGTATCTCATGCTTAGAATATGACATGGCTTATACTAATAAAACAATAGAGATATTGCAAATGTCAACACTATCTTTCCATGGTAATTTAGCAAAATCTTCTCTGTATTAGCACATGTAAAGGTTTAGAGATTGGAATAATATTAAAGGGTGTTTGGAACCTGAATTCAAGGCTTACTTGAGAATATGGAAATATGCCAAATATTTCAAATGTCAATAGTATCTTTCCATGGTAATTTAGCAAAATCTTTGTTGTATTAACATGTGTAAAAGTTTAGGCCCCTCCGTCTTTATGTCTCGGCTGAACAGCGAGTCGACGTTTTACGTTTCAACCCCATTCTCCCTCTGTATCGTGCCCCCCTCTTACCCCGAGCTCCGTTTATCCTGAGCTTTGTTTATCTTATTTTCCGTTTATCCCGTTTTCCGTTTATCCCGTTTTCCGTTTATCCCGTTCTCCGTTTATCCCGTTCTCCATTTATCCCGTTCTCCGTTTATCCCGTTTTCCGTTTATCCCGTTCTCCGTTTATCCCGTTCTCTGTTTATCCCGAGCTCTGTTCATCCTGTCTTTGTGTATCCCACTCTTCATTTATCCCGCACTCTTCATTTATCCCGCACTCCGTTTATCCAGTTCTCTGTTTGTCCGGATCTCCATTTATCCGGTTCTCCATTTGTCCCGTTCTCTGTTTGTCCCGTTCTCTGTTTATCCCAAGCTCCGTTTATCCCATGCTCCGTTTATCCCATGCTCCGTTTATCCCGAGGTCTGTTTATCCCCTTCTCCGTTTGTCCCATGCTCCATTTATCCCAAGCTCAGTTTATCCCATGCTCCGTTTATCCCATGCTCCGTTTATCCCATGCTCCGTTTATCCCAAGCTCCGTTTATCCCAAGCTCCGTTCATTCCAAGCTCTGTTTATCCCATTTCCCGTTTAACCCGTTCTCCGCTATCCCGTTCTCCATTTATCCCATTATCCTTTTATCCGGTTCTCTGTTTATCACATCCTCTGCTTATCACATCCTCTGTTTATCCTGTGCACCGTTTGTTCCGTGCTCCGTTTGTTCTATGCTCCGTTTATCCCGTTCTCCGTTTATCCCGTTTATCCCATACTCCGTTTATCCCATGCTTTGTTTATCCCGAGCTCTGTTTATCCAGAGCTCTGTTCATCCTGTTCTTCGTTTATCCCACTCTCCATTTATTCCGCTCTCTGTTTATCCAGTCCTCCATTTATCCAGCTCTCTGTTTGTCCGGTTCGCCGTTTGTCTTGTTCTCCGTTTGTGCCGTTCTCCTTTTATCCCATTCTCCGTTCATCCTGTGCTCTGTTTTACCCATGCTCTGTTTATCCCGAGCTCTGTTCATCCCTAGCTCCGTTTACCCCATTGTCCGTTTATGCCGTTCTTCGGTATCCCGTTCTCCGTTGATCCCGTTCTCCGTTGATCCCGTTCTCCGTTGATCCCGCTCTCTGTTCATCCCACTCTCCGTTTATCCTGTTCTCCGTTTGTCCCTTTCTCCGTTTGTCCCGTTCTCTGTTCATCCCATTCTCTGTTTGTCCCATTCTCTGTTCATCCCATTCTCTGTTTGTCCCATTCTCCCTTTGTCCCGTTCTCTGTTTGTAGCGTTCTCCGTTTATCCTGTGCTCTCTTTATCCTGTGCTCTCTTTATCCCGAACTCTGTACATCCCGAGCTCTGTTTATCCTGTTCTCTGTTCATCCTGTTCCCTGTTTCTCCTGTTCTCCCTTTCTCCCATTCTCCCTTTATCCCATTCTCCCTTTATCCTGTTCATCCTGTTCTGCTTTAAAGATTACGGAGAATGGGAAAAACGGAGAAGAGGATAAACACAAAAGGGGATAAGCGGAGAATGGGATAAATGGAGAATGGGATAAACAGAGAAGGGGATGAACGGAGAAGGGGACGAACGGATAAAAGGAGAATAGGATGAAGGGAGAATGGGATGAATGGAGAATGGGATAAAGGGAGAACAGGATAAACGGGAGTAAGGGAGAAGGGATTGAATGGAGAAGGGGATGAACGGAGAAGGGGATGAACGGAGAAGGGGATGAACGGAGAAGGGGATGAACGGAGAACGGGATGAACGGAGAACGGGATGAACGGAGAACGGGATGAACGGAGAACGGGATAAAGGGAGAGCGGGATGAAGGGAGAACGGGATAAGGGGATAATTTTTAAATGGAGAACGGGATAAAGGGAAAACCGGATAAAGGGAGAACCAGATAAAGGGAGAACAGGATTGCGGGTGAGCAGGATAAACTGAGAATGGGATAAACAGAGAATGGGATAAACAGAGAATGGGATAAACGGGGTATGGGATAAACGGGTTAAAGAGAGAAGGGGATGAAGATGGAAGGGGATGAACAGAGAGGGGATGAACAGACAATGGGATAAACGGAGAATGGGACAAACGGAGAAGGGGACGAACGGATAAAAGGAGAACGGGATAAAGGCAGAACGGGATAAAGGGAGAACGAGATAAAGGGAGAACAGGATTGCAAGTGAGCAGGATAAACTGAGAATCGGATAAACAGAGAATGGGATAAACGGGTTAAAGGGATAAACGGGTTAAAGGGATAAACGGGTTAAAGGGAGAAGGGGATGAACGGAGAGGGGATGAATGGAGAATGGGATAAACGGAGAACGGGATGAATGGAGAACGAGATGAAGGGAGATCAGGATGAGGAGAGAACAGGATGAAGGGAGAACGAGATGAACGGAGAACGGGATAAATGGGATTAAGGGAGAAGGGTATTAGTCGAGAAGGGGATGAACAGGGAACGGTATGAACAGGATGAACAAGGAACGGGATGAACGGAGAACGGGATGAACAGAGAACGGGATGAATGGAGAACGGGATGAATGGAGAACGGGATGAACGGAGAACGGGATGAATGGAGAACGGGATAAAGGGAGAACGGGATAAAGGGAGAGCGGGATAAAGGGAGAACGAGATAAGGAGAGAACTTTTCAATGGAGAACGGGATTAAAGGAAAACGGGATAAAGGGAGAACGGGATAAAGGGAGAACGAGATAAAGGGAGAACAGGATTGCAAGTGAGCAGGATAAACTGAGAATCGGAAAAACAGAGAATGGGATAAACGGGTTAAAGGGATAAACGGGTTAAAGGGATAAACGGGTTAAAGGGAGAAGGGGATGAACGGAGAGGGGATAAACGGAGAATGGGATAAACGGAGCACGGAATAAACGGAGAAGGGAATAATTGGGATAAATAGAGAACGGGATAAATGGAGAACGGGATAAATGGAAAAGGGGATAAACGGAGAATGGGATAAAAGGAGAAAGGGATAAATGCAGAAGGGGATAAATGGAGAAGGGGATAAACGGAGAAGGGGATAAACGGAGAACGGGATAAATGGAGAACAGGATAAATGGAAAAGGCAATAAACAGATAATGGGATGAATGGGATGAAGGGAGAAGGGGATGAACGGGATGAAGGGAGAGGGGGATGAACGGGATAAACAGAGAATGGGATAAACATAGAACGGGGTAAACGGAGAAGGCGATAAACAGATAATGGGATAAAAGGAGAACGGGAAAAACGGAGAATGGGATTAATTGGGATAAACGGAGAACGGGATAAACAGAGAACGGGATAAACAGAGAACGGGATAAACGGAGAATGAGATAAATGGAGAACGGGATAAACGGAGAACGGGATAAACGGAGAACGGGATTAATGAAGAACGGGATAAGCGGAGAACGGGATAAACAGAGAACTGTGGTCATACTTTATTTCATGGGATATGAGGTTTATCCACGAGGTTTTACTGTGCACATTTTTAGTACAGGATAGTTAATATAATGCTTACTAAGTGTGTCTGTGTTTTAGTACGACCGGCTGTGCCTGAACTGTCACCGTATGGAGCAGACAGAGTGTGAGTGTCCGTGTGAGTGCCCCCTGGACATGAACTTCTGCACGGGGCTGCTGATGGAGGCTGAGAACAGGAACCCGAGCTGCCGGCCTCACCCGGAGGAGACCCGGCTGGTGGAGGTGCCGGAGGAGGTGTCAGAGGGACTGCCGCAGTGCTACCACGTCACCTGCAGCTCCCACAATACAAAGAGGTAACCCCCTCTCTTGTACTTTAACAAAAAATGAAACATTTAGAAGAAATAAAAGAGTTTTTGACAGTGCTTAAGCTGAACAATATGATTCCCCACGATGCAACGACAGCTAATGATGCTTTGGTATTATGGCTATTATATCATCAGAGAGTTTAAAAAAGTAATAATTTCTATGTTCCGTTAAACACAGCCAAATTCTTATGCTGTTATTTGTCATACGAGATTTCTTTCCGTAAAAGGCAGGGCTTTGACACATATATTGTATTGTAAAAGGTGTCGGAAAACCAGCAGTAAGGCATTAGATTATAACAATTGATGTTTTTTTGCCCCATTTGATATGACCACATGGTGCCCTCCCCTGATGTTCTCCTGCCTTGTTCCCCAGGTCGTGTCTGGGTATTGTGGACTGTGAGTGGTGTGCCTTGGAGAATGACGGCCACACCCCGCTCATAGAGCCCTTCTGTTCTACTCAGCGCGTCTGCTTCGCTGGCGTCCTGGGCGCTCACACCCCCTACCACGACGAGATTAAAGGTGAGCAGTAACGGGGTTAACCTGTTATGGTGTATAGTGTGCTCATGTGTCATGCCCGTTGTCATGTGTGCTCATGTGTCATGGCTGCATTCAAGCATCATTTCGCGTCTTTTGAGTGATGTACCATAGGGTTGGGATACTCACCCGCCCTGTAATTTTAACTGTCCATATCTGGAGTAGTAGCGGCCAGCAGTGACATTATGTACAGCGTCACGGCGGGAAGGGCTTGTACTCCCCCCCTGGGGAATAATACTAGTACTAACCAATTAGTCCTTCCCATTACTTTGGTGTTTTGGGCCTTTGAAGTAAAAGAGCACTGCAAAAGTGTGCTAAATAAGATATTTGAAGTATTGCATTATGGGTAAAATGTTAATTATCATGTTATGAAATGGACTTATTATGTAACCCGGGATATATTTAAGCAATCTATTCATCTTCATAGTCAGAATTATATAATTTATTAGGATGGGTTGTATACACAGAAAACCAGACACAGTCGAGTACAATTTATGTGGATTTTATTACTGAGAATATGTACAAGGCAGTGGTAGATACATGTTGAGAATAATGTTGAATGATATCGACGTTTCGACTAAATTTATTAGTCTTCTTCAGGATCTATATAATTTATTGGTTTATAAATATGGTTGATGACAAAATGTCAGAAATGCAAAAAAAAATTTGGTCAAAATTGTCCAAAAGTTTCCACGGGTGATGATGGTATATATGACCATACACCTACCAAATATGACATCATTCTGACGTATTTAAAGTAGATGCACGGAAACTTGCGCAGTGGTTCCGTTTTCAATGGTATCGACCTACCTTAAATCTAATATTGTACAAATCATAATATTTTGAGTTGAAAGTTGAAAGTTTTGGACACCAATAGTGGTATAAAACCATATAACATGTCCTAACCGGCCTCTCTCCTTCCCCAGCGCTGCGGTCGGTGGAGGCGGTGAGCACCAAGTCGACCCCGGTGGGCCCGGTGGCGGGGGGCATCATGGGCTGCTTCCTGGTGTTAGCGCTGGGGGTGTACTGCTACAGGCACCACGTGCACCGCGCCTCCCACCACTACATGGCCTCCATACCCGACAACCACATGAGGATGAACCAGCTAGACAATGACCTGGAGGAGGCAGAGCACCCCGATGACAACCCCAATAACGGTCAGTGGGTTACACATGTGTTAACACTTTATAGCAAAGACAGATGGGTGCTGGAGGGGTAGGTAGGGGAGGAGTAGATGGTACAGACCGGGAGGGGGTTTAATCACAGACTGGGGTATGGGTACCGCCGTGTCATCTACACGGGGGGACAATTAGAGGGAGACGTGAGCGGTAGTACTGTGTGCACGGCATAGGGCGGTAATGTACACTGTCAGATGTTAGTGTAGCTGCACAGCGAGATATAATGTAGATTTACACTGTCAGAAGTTAGTGTAGCTGCACAGTGAGATATACTGTAGATTTACACTGTCAGAAGTTAGTGTAGCTGCACAGTGAGATATACTGTAGATTTACACTGTCAGAAGTTAGTGTAGCTGCACAGCGAGATATAATGTAGATTTACACTGTCAGAAGTAACTGCACAGTGAGTTATACTGTAGATTTACGTCATTATCACTGGGGGGAAACAATTAGAGGGGCTTGAGTATTAACCCTATGTGGAAGACGCAGGGCGATAATGTGGTATAGATTGCCAATAGTGAAACCAAATATACGTCCTTTTATGCTGTAAACCAACAGTCGATTCCTCTACCCATACATACATTAATATGGTAGAATATACTATAATACAACAGTTATATTACCTAAATTTGCTTCAAAAAGTATATAGGTTTTGGTTGGCATTATGCATGAATGCAGCCCTGGTGAGTAACTCGCCAGTGCTGCATTCATGCATCAGGACGACCCTACGGGACTGATACTAAAGTGTAGGGGCATGTAGTAAATACCCTACTAGTAACTGAGTGTATGTCAAAATAACCACGGCAAACTAACTCTTTACTATTGTTATTATTACATAACTCAGTTACTAGGGGGGGGTAGCTGACTTAACCTTTAGGTATGTAGAAATGACCAAGGTGTGAAATGATTTGTCTTAACCCTCCACTCTGCCGCCTTGAGAGGGTTAACCATATAACAGTTGTTATTTGTCACAGAGGGTAGGGGGGGGGGGCTGCGCCGGTAACAACAATGGTGCAGTACGTAATGGGTGGACATACTTGTGTGCAGGGTCGGTTGTCGGGTGGTTGTCTACATCTATTGACCCCCCCCCCCCCCCGACTGGTTCACTTCAGCGAGAACTCCTACTGCGCCACACCTCCCCCCCCCTCTCCTGCTCTACCCCTTCCCGCCCATGTTCCCTTGATTTTATAGTTGAAGAAAGTATATCACTCAGAGAAAGCATCCGTTTTTGTCTTTATTCAAAATCAAAGACTTGAGCAAGTCTACCCCCCCCCCCCCCACCCACCCACAACCCTCCCCCCCTTGTAACACACTGTAACAAAATGCCAGAACCCCCTCCATAATTACGTAACACAGGCCTGTACCCCCCCCCCACATCATTTTGCCCCCCTTGAACTATAGTAACGTAGAGCTTTTTGGCTAAAAAGGGGCATAATGTTTATGCCCCCCCTCAAGTAGGTAGAGCAAGCATTTGTATTTGCGGGACCTTATACATGTGGACTCTCCTGACAGGGAAGATTTTATAGGTATCTTATTCTATTTTGTGTCACAACAATTACTATGTAAGACCATCCCTTATTAAGGTACATCCCTTTTGCAGGTGATTTATATGGTCAAGTACCCCCTAAAACCACCCAAAAACCCCACCATTTGGTAGGCTATAGATGTGTGAGTAATATTCTTTTAATTTGGTGTAGAAACATGCTGGCGAAAATTGGCTAAAGGGATTCTCCTGGAATGGGGTAATGAGTCTAGAATTGCCACTTTCAAGAGAATGCTTAATACAATATTATTTAAGCACCTCATATTATATTTAGCTACCGTAAAACCTCGCGTATAAGCCTAACTCGGGTATAAGCCGCCCCCGACTTTGGGCCGATCCTATAAGCCACAGAGGCCTTCTGAATGACTCCTGAGAAAACTCGCGTATTAGCCGCACCCCAAACTTTAGGAGGGAAAAGTGGAAAAGGCAAGGGGGTTGGAGTACTCACGGCGCCCCCCCCCCGCACATATACATGCACAATGTACATACAGATGGTAGCATTGCTATAAAAAAAAGCTGTCATAATCCCCCCACCCCGTCCCCATTAGCCGAGCAGGCGAATATACATTGTACATTGACCCCCCCCCTCCCACACATACATATCGTAGCATTGCCATAAAAAGCTGTCACCCCCCCCCCCCCAACAGCCTCATGTGTGCCGTCAGGGTGTGTGTTAGACACATAACTACTGTTAGGAAGCTGGCTGGGATTAGCGGTGACCTGCATTGTCTTATGCCTGAGGTGCGAACAGGAGATTTTGACACTGTTCACTCACCTTCGTACCCCCCCTCCCCTCACCCCTGCCCTATAGCCGGTCCCTGGGGGTCATTTTAAGGTACTTTTGAAGTGATTTTTGAAGCCATACTTTGGAAAAACTCGCGTATAAGCCGCACCCCGACTTTGGGCTGATCCTAAAAGCCGCACTGGTGATCTGACTCGCGTACTAGCCGCGGCTTCTACGCGAGGTTTTACGGTAGTGGATCTAACAGAAAGGACTTTTGCTAATTCCATATAAAAAACAGAATAAAGATATCTTCAAAAGGGAATGTTTGATGCCCCTTCAAAGTTAGGCATTTACAGCCCTGCCTGGAGCGTAGAGCAGGGAAGGCCCAGGACCACTCCAAAAGGGAGTAACAGGGGTAGGGACTGACAGGTCGACTATGTCAACTTTTCATTTTCAGAAAAATCATAGAAAATGATCTATCAATGGCATATTAATATGAGTTACATATTCGGAATCCAATTGATCTCCCCGTCATTTTGAGATATCATATGATAAATTCCGACCATATTTTAAACTTGCGGTGTCCTACCTACCTCAAGGGGGTCAGACTTTTTTATGCTCCCCCCCTGAGGAGGGATCTGAAATTTGTACACCACCTCCCCCAGTAAGGGAGTATTCATTTATTAAAGCTGCTATGGCATGAACTCACTTCTGCTGCTAACGGTGCCACCGTTAGGGGGCATTATATAATCAAGAAATAAAACTCCTCCAGGTCTAATCCACACATCCCCTCTTCTCCAGGGCTCTTCCCTGCCCCCACCTGCCATATCTTGGCTGTTTTGTGTCCAAATGTGTTAAACCACAACATTACATAACACACACACATAGTAATCTATCCACATCACAGAAGGAGGTCTGAGCTGCTCACATGGGGTCAGGGGTCAGAAACCACCTGCTGTGACCCCTACTGGGAATAAATAATTGTAGATAACTTTCACCTTGTGCTTGGATATTGAGCTAAGATCGTGTAACCCATAGTACTCTTAGTGTATTTTCCATCCACTAGAGGGGGTGTCAATGTGAGCAAGTATGTCCAGTACACGCCAGTGTAGCTTTAATTACAGGGGGGTGAGATTTCGCGCGGAGGGGCAAAATTCCCCCCTCCGCCGGAAAATTTTCGCCCCCCCCACTTTGAACTATTGTAGCGCGCTGGCTTTTTTGCTAAAAAGGGGCTTAAATTTTTACGCCCCCCCCCCTCAAGAGGGGTCATAATTTTTTACGCCGCCCCCTCAACAGGGGTCAGAAATTTTACGCCCTCCCCAAACCCACCTAGCTAATAAATGAACACTCCCTAACTGATAAATGAACCAGAGACCACAGGTGCAGGGTATAGATTTCCTCAAAGTCTGAAACCAGGTGAAACTGATTTGTCCCCCCTCCCCTCCCAACACCATTATAACCTCCTTAGGGAGTGGTCATTTTTTAACAATGGGGGGGACCAAAAAAAATTGGACCCCTTGAATGGGGGGGGACCAAAAAATGTTGGACCCCTCTTGAGGGGAGGACCAAAAAAATTACAACCCTTTTTAGCAGAAAAGCCTGCGCGTTACTATAGCTCAAAGGGGTCGGCCGCGCTCAATTTCAACCTGCCTGGAGGGAGGGACTGAAAAATTTTCTCTTGTGGGGGGGGGGGAACCAAAAATATTCCGACCCGCTTGCGCGACAATCCACCGACACCCCCCCCCCCCCGCTATTGTTAAAAAATTACCCCTCCCTTAGTGCAAAAAGCGGAGACCTGAGGTTGTGCATCCTCTACACTGTCCAGTGTTCCAAGATCGGATCGGGGTCAGGAGATGAGTTCATTTCACAAAATCAATACCTTTTTTTGGCAGGGCAGGTAGGGGGGAGGGCTAAAATTTTGTAAACAATATTACAGGGATAAGGTGAGAGAAACATAATGTTGCTGAGACCTGGCCGTTAGATGGTGGTGCATTTTCCCAAATTAGAGATTTCTTTCTTGTATATATATTTTTTGAGAATTGTTATGTAACACTTGGCTAGACCCCCCCCCCCTCCCCCCTGTAACACTTTGTAACAAACCTCATGACCCCCCCTCCCCCCCTATGCTGTTACGTAATATTTGAATGGCCCCTTTATGAAATGAAAATCATTTGTAAGATGTAGTGCCTGCATGAATATGGATTTGAAAAAGGTCACAATGTATGTAACGTCATTTATGAGTGTTCCCTTTAAAAGAAAAGACCGGCGTAGCCAAAAGTCTAGTTCTATGGATGTATTGTATATCAGCAAACCTCAAACCAAGCTTTATGCCTCATTCCCCTCATTCACATTGATATAAAAATTTTTTTAAAACAATAAAAATGAACCAAATCCATCTACTATGGGGGCAGACATTTTGTTGCGAGATTTGACGGGAAAGTGACGTCGGAAAGGACCACGGCAGCAGACAGATTACTACGGCCACAGTAGTCCCCAGGACTACGACTCTGCCGCAGCCGCCCCGTACACGTGCCTTCTGAGCCACGCGGAATACCGTCTCTGACTGTGGGAAAATGACAATGGTAGTTTGGGGAGTCCATATTCAGTCCAGTTAAGCCAGCCACGTGCAGGCATGTGTGTAAGGCAGGGAGCAGCAGGGGGAGGGTGTGAGGACGTGAGGACATGAGGACGCCCATGGCAGACGCGTAGATTACACGGGCGGCAGTTTGGTTGGCTGACCCATTTTTTTGTACAATGGTACAACATATAGGTGATACAGATGTACTTTTAGCTTGAATCCTCACATTTTTGAAACTGTCTTTGTAATTCTTATAGAGTTAATAGGCCTCTCCATAAGGTATTGTTGATTGAACCCACCTCACCCTGATACACCTTCTGACAGGTTTTGAAACGGGCCATCCCTCAATGAAGGCTTTACATGTAGTATTCCCACTGTACCAGTATGCCCCCTGGATTAAAATTTCCACACTAATGACCTCGGCTCTGGTCATGCACCATTCAGCTAAATGGTCCCCAGGAGATTGCCTGACGTTTGTCAACTTTGCTCCCAATTGACATTATGTAATATACACTGCCATGGGGCTTGAAACAGATCGGTGCATGCTAGTGTAGGCTGCTAGGGACGTGTAGACAACATAATGCCGTCGATCCAAAACCCCCCAGGACTTGAGTGACCCCCGGGGGGGGGGGGGGCACTCTCACATTTATGGATACCATGTGCGTACATCACTCTGGATTTAGACCCTATTTACAGGGATAAATCTACCAAAAGACCCCCCCTTTTGGCGGGATAACCTCCCTAAAATGTGTAGAAATCATCCCTCTTTTAGTGACACATCACCCTAAATTGGTCAAAATCCACCCCCTTTTGGCTGGATACTCTTCATTGCCCAAAATTAGACCCCTATTAGCGGGATACCCCCATGAATCGGCCAAAATTTGACCCCTATAAGTGGGATAACCCCATGAATTGACCCCTTTTTTGTGGGATACCAGTCTAGATTTGGGACAAGTTCTCACAAAATATACTCCTTTTTACGGGAACTTTTTGACTTATTGGTTGGATATTCTTGGTCTAAAAACATGGCCCCAAAAGGACCCTAATGGCAGGTCTGGCGGGACTCACCAGTGGGGCATTATGTAACAGCTTGTACCCATTGTGATTGCTGTATCAGTGCTTATCTCACCAGCTACCAGATCAAGCAATGGTGCCCCCTACTAAGGAACCTGCAACCTCGGTATAGAGAGTGCCCCCCCCCTGGCACCTGGGGCTTACCCTCCTGCAGACCAGTCAAAGATCACAGCACATGGAAGATCTGCGCTTCATGGAGAGATTTATTGTCATTTTGTTTTGTCTAGCATTTACATGGACAATGACGGGGTGTTCAGTCCTTGGATGCACGAGACGTACTAGTGGCAAGACTAAAACAGCAAAGCACTCGTTCTTCAAGTTTCCACAGAAAGATGTTGCTCGTCGTGGTGTGTGGGTGCGCAGAGTGGCCCAATCAGCAGGACTGCCTAACTGGCAACCAACTGAACACAGCAGAATATGTGAATGCCACTTTGAAGGAAGCATGTTTGAAAAAGACTATCAGCTAACCATCACTGGAGTACCATTGAGGAAAAAAAAGCAACTAGTAAAAGATGCCATCCCTTCCAAATTCATTCGGATCAGATCGGGTGAGTGGCACCTCGGGCCCCCCAACACTCCCACTAGTCACACTGCCACTGCCAGGCAGTCAGCTGTAGGCCTACTCTCCAGACAGCAGGCCACACACCATTCAACAAACACGTGTAAGTAGTACTTCCAAGTTTCAGTTTCAACATTCAGGTTTATCTTTATAACATTCAACCAACAGGTGATGCGGCTCCCCCCCTACCCCAGACACACACCAGGACCTACGTCGAACAATATTCTACAATGACGTAATATAAAGGCGTAATTCTCGCTACCCCTAATGTTTAATGTATGCAGGGGGAGGGGCTTAGTAATATGACGTACAGCCAGGGGTGGTGTGTGTGTGTGTTCAACATGGCCATAACAGAAGGCAGCAACTGTATACTACAGGTGTGAAAAGGTCAGCCATTGGCCCAATGCTCCCAGAGGACGCACCTGGACAGGGGAAACCTTATGTCCTTCACATCGATATCTACATATGAATAATAATGTAGGCGTATCTGGGGTAATGCTCACACATAGCTATAGAACTGCCATCCTATATGCAGTAATTTATAAATGAAGGCGTCTCCAATAACGCACCCACCCACAATTACCTCCACCCTTGTCAGATCATGAAGCATGCACCTGCCTTAGGACTCTTCATACCTTTTCCCTTGTATTCACACTTATGGTAGTAACCAATGCTGAGAGAGTGCACCCCCCCCCTCCAGTGCAGAGTGTACCAATCAAAACAGGCAGTCCAAGCAAAGCCATGTAGGTTACCATTTAGGGGGATTCACAGTAATCCAACCTACATTGATCCAAACACTGCCACTGTAAAGCAAATGGGATTCTTTTTTGGTTAACTTTAGAGAGAGATCGTATGGAAGGTGCACTAACTATATGTGTTTTCTGGGTGAATCAAAAAGATCTAAGGTGCACTTGCTGGAGCAAGTGAGAAATGTTGCGTTTAGTAAGGCTGTATCTAGAAATAACTGAGCAGGGTATGGCCTGGGACTGGGCCGTGATCAGGCCCAGTACCTCCCGCTAGGCTTGTGTCGGTCAGCCCCCCCCTCCCCACCCTTGTTCCACACCTGTTGAGCTGCTACTGCCATATAGCGCACCCAGAGTATATTCTCTTGTCGGCTACATTGATTACTGTTTATTGAATGTATTAACACCAAGGTATACTTTATACTAACTTCCTATTATGGCACATTGATGTAGGTAGGGGAGGGGTAGGGAGCCGGTAGGGGACAGGTAGGGGACAGGTAGGGGTGGGATAGGGTACAGGTAGGGGAGGGATAGGGAACAGGTAGGGGACAGGTAGGGGACAAGAAGGGGACAAGTAGAGGACAGGTAGGGGACAGGTAGGGGACAGATGGGGGACAGGTAGGGGACAGGTAGGGGACAGGTAGGGGACAGGTAGGGGACAGGCAGGGGACAGGTAGGGGACAAGAAGGGGACAAGTAGAGGACAGGTAGGGGACAGGTAGGGGACAGGTAGGGGACAGGTAGGGGACAGGTAGGGGACAGGTAGGGGACAGGTAGGGGACAGGTAGGGAAGGGGTAGGGGACAGGTAGGGGACAGGTAGGGGACAGGTAGAGGACAGGTAGGGGGCAAGAAGGGGACAAGTAGAGGACAGGTAGGGGACAGGTAGGGGACAGATGGGGGACAGGTAGGGGACAGGTAGGGGACAGGTAGGGGACAGGCAGGGGACAGGTAGGGGACAAGAAGGGGACAAGAAGAGGACAGGTAGGGGACAGGTAGGGGACAGGTAGGGGACAGGTAGGGGACAGGTAGGGGACAGGTAGGGGACAGTTAGGGAAGGGGTAGGGGACAGGTAGGGGACAGGTAGGGGACAGGTAGAGGACAGGTAGGGGGCAAGAAGGGGACAAGTAGAGGACAGGTAGGGGACAGGTAGGGGACAGGTAGGGGACAAGAAGGGGACAAGTAGAGGACAGGTAGGGGACAGGTAGGGGACAGGTAGGGGACAAGTAGAGGACAGGTAGGGGATAGGTAGGGGACAGGTAGGGGACAGGTAGAGGACAGGTAGGGGACAGGTAGGGGACAGGTAGGGGACAGGTAGGGGACAGGTAGGAGACAGGTAGGGGACAGGTAAGGGACAGGTAGGGTACAGGTAGGGGACAGGTAGGGGACAAGTAGGGGAAAGGTAGGGGACAGGTAGCATACAGCTAGGGAAGGGGTAGGGGACAGGTAGGGGACATGTAGGAGACAGGTAGGAGACAGGTAGGGGACAGGTAGGGGACAGGTAGGGGACAGGTAAGGGACAGGTAGGGTACAGGTAGGGGACAGGTAGAGGACAGGTAGGGGACAGGTAGGGGTGGTATAGGGTACAGGTAGGAGACAGGTAGGGGACAGGTAGGGGACAGGTAGGGGACAGGTAGGGGACAGGTAGGGGACAGGTAGGGGCAGGTAGGGGACAGATAGGGGAGGGGTAGGGGACTGGTAGGGGCGGGATAGGGTACAGGTAGGGGTAGGATATATAGGGGACAGGTGGGGGGAGAGTTAGGGGACAGGTAGGGTACAGGTAGGGGACAGGTAGGGGACAGGTAGGGGACAGGTAGGGGACAGGTAGGGGAGGGGTAGTCTGCCCAATGCTCTTTCCCAACATGGGGGCCACAGGACAGACAGATCTCTAGAACGTTATACAGTTGTTGTGCTAGGGCAAATTGATCTTTTTATCCTCTCACCTTCCCCTCCCTTCCTCCCCTCCCTTTCTTTTCCCTCTCCTTTTACCTGTCTCCCAGCCTCTCCTGTCCCCTCCCTCCCCCTTCACTGCACAAGAAGAATACATACATCATTATGTCACATAGCATCTGCTCTCAGTTAACCTGAAAGATAACATTGTGCTCAATCAGATCTATTAATAGAACACGGCGAAAGTCGTCAACAAGTGGCGTACCGTGGGAACTTCTCTCACATCGCCTCTCTTGTCCCAGGGGTCTGCCACGTCAAGGTCCTATCTGGGAGGGGGGGGGCAGCTCTTAATTGGGTAAGGGGCGGGATGAGGAAGGGGCAGCCCTGTGGGTAGCAACTGGGCCTACTGTATATGGTTTTTCCGGAAGGGGGCTGTAGGCTTATGATCTCACTTTCAGCTAATACACTGTGGTCTATATCTATTGACTCTGAGTGAGTATAATACTGAAAGTAGTGCAATCCATTTTGATAATCAATTGAATTGGAGAGGAGGCAAGGATGATTGGAAATTAGGCAATATATTTACCCCCTCCAGGCACTGAGGCCTGACATTGTAATAGCCTGTGGTATCAGAGTAGTAATTAGCAGTGACCTATAGCCAAGAGAAAACGGGAGCTTAAATTTCCCTCTGCTGCTAATAGTGCTATGTCACAAAGTGGTGGTTATGTGGCAAACAAAATCATCCACATGGCTAGGTAGCTGTACCATAATAGCATCCCTATCCCAAACTATCCAATAATTACAGGTTACATGTACCATAGGGTAATTGTGGTTTTAGGCGCAGGAGCCAACCTGATAACCAGTCGGCAACCAGTCCTATGACAATAGGCCCCCTGCAATATTGCCACATGACGATTGCCACTCCTGAAAACAGGTTAATGAAAATTGGCCCCCATGAATGTAAGCCCTCCAGACAATTGCAGGGTTGCTAGCCTCTAGGACAGCTGGCCCCATGCCACTTGGCCCTCTGATTTTTGGCCCCCGGATGATTGCCTCCTCCCCCAGATAGGTGCCCCCCCCCCTGATCCAGCCACCCAAGAATTTTTTTAGTGAATTTGCCCCCCCCCCAAAAAAAAAAAAAAAAAATTTAAATGATTATCTCCACTAGAAGTCCGTTTTTAGTAGGCACTATTTGGCTGTCCTAGGTTTTCTAGGTGGATTAGTACAGTGACACCACAAGGGCTGACATCATACACATCATAACATTTTGTAGTAAAACAAGGTCATCTTTAGCAAACATATAATTATAAGACGCAGGGTAAACAGACAAGGTAGGTCTACATGGTACTCATTTAAAGGGCATTGATAGGGCACCAGCCTAAGGTAGGATCAAAGGAACACACCAGGCTCAGTCTTACAACTTTGTAACAATTGGATCGTCTTTGACCGGGTGACGTCTTTGACCGGGTGACATCCTTGACCGGGTAGCTAGAAAAGGCAATTTATTTTTTGTGTGTTTTTCCATGTCTTTACTAAATGAAAAAGTTCATGCAGATCTTTATTGCATAATAATTTGCACAGTGCAGCTCTTCAAACACCATATTATATAAAAAGTCAAAGACGTCACCCGGTCAAATATGTCACCCGGTCAAAAACAATCCAAATGTTACAAAGTCGTGAGACTGAGCCACTATAGTTTAAAGCTGCAATTATTTTTTCTCGTAGGTGCAATGTCCCGTGGCCACCATGTATCTCCTGCAAACCCTAGGTGTCCTCTAGAACCATTTATGGAGATGATTCTTTTTTGGATACACATCATGTCTGCATGGTCAGACGTGATCTTTAGTTGATACATATCACATTATTTGTACACATCACCAGTGTACAGCTCCCTCCAGTCTTTTCCGCGGATAAAAGGGTTAAATTCTCCATCACCAAAGGGCAAACATGTGGTCAGTAATTCACAATTACTTCTGTTTGACAGGTGCTTGAGGAATTGCTTGATGGAAATGGTACTGTGGTAACACAACCCGAGACTGCTGAGGAGACCATCACGCTTATGGGACAAGAAACAGAACCAGATAAGGTAAATTCAACCCTGTCTGTTTGACCCCATCCTGTCTGTGTGTATCTGTGTTTCACTTTGTCTCTGTCTGCCTCAGCCTATCATGGTCTCAGCATCCAGTCTCTGTATCTTCCACACCATTTCCATGTCTCTGTCTGTCCCACTCTGTTTCTGGCTTACCTGTCTCTACATGTCCTGCTCTAATGTATATGAACTAGGCTTTCAAATTCCTTACCAAGTTTTGTGCTTTACCTATTAGATGGGCTGCCAATCCAGTACGCGAAAAATCTTATACAACATTTCAGAACAGTTTCATGGCCAACCACTAAAATAATATTAGAAACATTATTTTTATGTAAAATAATTTATATTTGTTACCTGGGATTCACTATTCAGTATTCTTTTTAAGGGGTTTGCAGAATTTCCCGCAGGAAAGGATTCTGGAAAAACACAGGCGCCAGCTGCTGACAAGGCCATCACTGCTATGGGAGAGGAAACAAGAGGAGATATGGTAAATCAAAATAATAAAGATGATATATAAATGTAACCACAGTTTCAGGTGAAATTCCTCATGCTATGGCAGACCTACAAATAATCAATATGCCTGCTCATGCGAGTCATATTATGTTTTTAGAAGTCAAGACAATGCAATCAGTAGCGTTGCAGAGCTCCTAAACCAATCGCAAAGCATGGTCCCCAGTTACCAACACAGATTCTGAGTCCCCAGTTCCTAGCATGAGGGGGAGTGTAGAAGTAGGCAATTCAACGACCAGTGACTTTACTCATTCTTTTCTCTGCTCACCTCACTTTTGAATCAAACCAACGTATTAGGCTGGAGTGACGATGCCCTCACTTCTAATTTAGGGACTGACAATTTATCATATATCTTGGAGGGGGGCTTTTAAATGTGGATCTTTTTTAATTTATTATTGTTGACTGCAAAAATGGTGACAGCTGGGATGGCACGATCTTCCAGTAGGCAAAGCTGTTACTATGATAATGATATAATGCTGAATGAAAACTATATTTTCTATTCCTAGGCACCTGTTAGATCAACCGCTGATGATACTGATGGCCCTACAACGACCGAATCAATATCTGGGGTAAGTTTTTATTAGTATTGAAGATGTTATCTTAGACATTAGTGCATCATATGAGTCAACATCTTACTCATATCCTATATCAGATTTACTTACCTTCTAGCAAAGGAGAGAATCTTGCATATAAGGCCCACCCCCACTTTTGACCAGTCCTATATGGCCGACAGGGGCTCTGTAAATTGATAATTTAGTAGAGTCTACTTTAAAAAGGCCTATTTATCACCACCCATGTCATGGGTTGCATTTCCAGAGGGCCTCATACCTCAATGCCAACCCTTTTATCGACAATTCCAAATGCTTGGTCATCAAAACCATGCAGTGACCCTAGATTGTATATCTAATTCTAATTACAGGTATATCAACAGGTATATCAACCAATTTATGGTCACCCAGGAGTTGTCCTGAAGGACCATGCATATGCTCCCAACCCAGAAAAACGGAAAAATCTGAGACGCTCAGCCCCTCCAATCCTACAGCAAACACCTACAGATATGGAAGAACCTATGACTACGCAGCCTTCTGTAGCTGACATGGACAGGACATTCAGTGATGTCTCCATGCAGGAGGAACTGTTAGATTCAGATGTCTATTCTCCACACTCATCGGATATGGAATCTGACTCAGATGATGATGACTCACCCCTGGCTACAGATGCAACCCACATTGTTTTTGATTCCAACCTTCGAGAGCTCATGAAGATGTGCCAAACTTGTGGAAAGCCAGTTATTCAGATTAACAAGAAAGACCAGGGCACTGGTTCCCTAGTCACATATGAACTGTCATGTCTGGATGGTCATACAGTAACCTGGCGTTCACAGCCTATTGTGAGGCAAATGGCACTTGGAAACCTGATGTTGGCCGCTGCAGTCCTCTTCACTGGTCTCACCTATGCAAGGCTGGCTTCTTTTGCCAAAGCAATGAACTTAACAATCTTTGCAAAGGAAACATTCAATTCAATCCAGCGTAACAAATTGTTCCCAGTAATAAAAGATGCATGGGAGCAGGAGAAGTCATCACTGCTGTCGGAGCGTTCTCACAGAGGTGTATCGGTGTCCGGGGATTCGAGAGCTGATAGTCCCGGCCATAATGCAAAGTATGGAACATATACCTTCATGGAGAATTCACGGACACCCGATGCCTTGGGGAAAATCCTGAATGTTCAGTTGATTCAATGTACTGAGGTAGGTAACTGTGAACATAGTAAGTTAGAGACAATTCACTTCCAACATTCCACTTCCATATATCAAACTTGAAGTAAAATGCATCCGTCTTGTTTACCATGGCTACCCTGGGGCAGAACAATCAGAGGATAGAATATAATTTTTCATTAAATGAAAACTTTCAAAATCAAACCATTTCTTTCTGTGAACTTTGGTGAATTTGGGCACTCACCCCCCGCCCTTCTTACTATAAAAATAAGGCTACATATTGTTTGTAATCACATAGATCAATGTGTACAGTCCTGCCGACTGATTTCTCAACGTCTTCATACATTTCATGACCCTGAGTAATTGGTCATTGAAATCATACATTCAATCTTACTTTCGCTCTGTGATGTGATTAATATAAAGCAATACCACCTAGGTGCGTGATATTGCCACCATTTATCCTATAACATATAACTGTAATGGAATCACTGGTGGACTCCATAAGACAGGCAAAAACTGTGCAACTTACCCTTTGTGTTAGTAGCTCTTCACTGTGAATTGTACTGATTTCAGGTAAAGAACTCAAATCAAATGGAACCAGAAGGGTTACGCAGAGGTCTTGATGAGATGAAGTCAGACGGCATCAAGGTGGACACGCTAGCAACAGACAGACATATGCAGGTACACTGTATTATTTTTCAAGACTTTCCCTAGTGGCACTAATGTTTGTCAATATTAAGAAACCACTCTGCTAATACCAGTAATCCTGTACTGTAGTTAAACACTTGTAGTAGCATGTGGGCACTTTCCTGAACTTATAAAACCTTATACTATTTCACTTTACATCAAGATTAAGGCTGTGTTTTATAGGTGTAATTTACATTTTGTCTCATCTAACCGATCACACAATTTCCATATTTGTTTCCACATACAACTTGTTGGTCATGTACTCCATGTACTTCTTATCTTCCCAGGTACGAAAGATAATGCGGACAGAGTATCCTGAGATCAACCATCAGTTCGATGTTTGGCACGTAGTGAAAGGGATCATAAAGAAACTGGTCGCCAAAGCAGCGTATAAAGCAAATGCTGAGCTCCTGCCTTGGATCCAATGTGTGGCCAATCATTTCTGGTGGTGCTGTGCCACCTGCCTTGGGAATGAGCTGCAACTGAGGTACAGTAACAAAAAGAAAATCAATATATTTCCCCCATACAGTGTCCCTAGAGTAGATGTTAAGTTGACAAGAGTGACCACGTTAGTAGTGTGTAGTCCATCCTACTTAAATGTCATTGGCCAGGTTGTTAGACTAAACTGCACAGTTAGTAATAGAACCCCGGTGGTAGAAACCTTTATTTAACCAGACTGGATTCTTTGTCCTCACGGAGGTATAGTACACTGATGTATAAAGGTACCATACTAGTTAGAAACTAGGTTGAGAGGTCTTATCATCTCCCTCACATATGTGGAAGAAAATATTATTAAGGATGGCATATTGTTGGGCTATGAATCCTTTATCTCCCTCTGCCATATTTGTAGGGAAGGAAGTCATAGTCCAAATAACACTTTTTTTTCTGCTTTCTGCAAGCCCTGAGCAGTATTTTAAACCAAAAACGCTATTCAAACTAATTGACAGTAAAAAGATTTTGGGGCAAATGTGTTTTTTTCACCATAAGTGATTTTGTCACCAAAATCGATTTTTTTTTTCACCCAAAATCAGTTTTACACCAAAAATCGGTTTTGCACCAAAAATCGGTTTTCCCCTTTCCGCACACCGAACCAACCCAGTAACGTACGGCACGGTCAGATTGTCAGATGGGGAAGTAGCTCAGTTGGTAGAGCAGCAGGTTACGTGATCTGAGGGTCTTGGGTTCGAGTCCCGCTTTCTCCAGATAATTTTTCCGAGACCGTTACAAAAACAATTTTTCCACCAAAATCGATTTTTTTATATTAAGGAGTCAAAATCGATTTTTCCCTCATAATTGATTTATCTGTCAAAATTGATTTTTCCGTCTAAGTCGATTTTTCCGTCAAAATTGGTTTTGAAGACAAGATTTGCAGTCAAAATCAACTTTTGATTGAAGTTGAAGTAAGGAACTGTCAATAAGAGAGAAAGTTTCCACTATTGACAGTTCAGTGAAGAACTGTCAATAACAGTGGCTCACTCTCACCAAACCAATGCAAGTGAAAAATGGCCATACATGATCGGTGGCCGTACATGATCGGTGGCCGTACATGATCAGTGGCCGTACATGATCGGCAGAGTACAAAATCGACATATTACCCCCTGCACTACAATATTTAACTCATCTAACCATACCTACAGGCTGTAATGTATCTTTGGGGAGTTAATTAGAAAAAAACAACTCCCAAAATATTTACAGGGGCCAAAGGGGGGGGGCTCAATGTGCAACTGATCATGTACGTCACATGACGTACATGATCGGTCTGGAATGTCATGTAAATATTTCTCATTACCCACTGCTTCACATGTCTATGATTATACATATTTAGACCTACATCATATGTACACCTTGCTATGATCGATTTATGTTTTAAACGTGGTCAGAAAGGGTACTTGCGGCACTGATCATGTACATCACCGATCATGTACGTCACAGGACGTAAATGATTGGTATTGAAATGTCTCTTTAATAATCGCATTTACACATGCCTAAAATTTTACATGTCAAGACACACATCATATGTACATCTTGGTAAGGTTTATTTGTGTTTTATCATGATCAGAAAGGGTAAGGCAGTCTATAAATCACCGATCATGTACGTCACTGATCATGTACGTCACATGACGTACATGATCGGTATTGAAATGTCATGGAAAATTATCTTAATAGTCGCATCTACACATTTCTAACATATTACATGTCAAGACACACATCATGTGTACACCTTGGTAAGTTTTATTTATTTTTTAACATGGTCAGAAAGGGTAGGGAAGTCAATAGATCACCGATCATGTACGTCACCGATCATGTACGGCCGCCGATCATGTACGGCCGCCGATCATGTATGGCCAAATCAAAGTTGCATCGATCTGGTGAGAGTGAGCCAGTATAATTTACCGGTATTGACAGTGTGAACTGTCAATAACACAGAAATATCCCAGTTTTGACAGTCTGAACTCTCAATAAGAGGAAAGTTATCCATTATGGACAGTTTGAACTATCAATAGCAAGATCATGGTGGGCCGGCTATTGACAGTGCAAATATATTGACAGTTGGAACTGTCAATAACAGAATAGAATGTTTATTCAATAAGGGAGTTGTATCGTATAAGGGAACTTTATTCTGTTATTGACAGTTCGAACTGTCAATAGTCACGGCCATTATAAACAGTGTATCCCTCTATGAACTTTCCAGTTATATTAAGGAGTCAATTTTCCTGTTGCCCATTCTCTATTCCCTATATCCTAAGCATAGTTTATAAGGATCATCAGTTAGAAGGAGGAAATTTATCCAGTCCCAAGGCCCTCCTAACAACGAAAATATACCAATATACAGAAGGATGACACAGTCATGTCACTATCAATCATGCTGTACCCATACTCAATGGCTTATTGCATCATGAAAAAAAGTAAAACGTTAATCTTTCAATGTTCATGTTGAATTGTTATGTATTATTGCAAATAGATGTGTATAACAGTGCCCGGTGGTCTCTTCTATACCAAAGAAATCAAATTGATTTTCTGGTACATGCATAGCTAACTGAAACGTCTGCCTATTGCTCCTTCTAATATTGACCTTTTTCAAAGATGGATTACTTTTATGCCATTATAATATACAACAGTGTAAATGTTTTGAAGATTGGGGCTTTATCCTAAATAAAACATTCAAATGGGCTGGGAGCTTAGTTCATTGAATAGAATATACACATATCGTTACAGACTTGTTTTTTGTATTCTTTTTGTCCTTAGGGAACGCTGGATCTCGATCCTACACCATGTGACAAACAGACATACATGGGCTGGGTCTGTCAAGTTCAAAAAGTGTGGACACCCGAGGCTCAGACCTACACAAAGGAAAAAGGCCTGGCTCAAAACCAACTCTCCAGCGTACCAAGCTCTGCAGGATGTGGTGCTCAACAGCTATCTACTGAACTCCCTGCCCAACCTTGTAGATTTCCATCACACTGGCGAGCTGGAGGTATTCCACAACGTACTGTTGAAGTACTGCCCTAAACGTCAGCATTTTGGATATAGAGGTACTGCTTGTTCCATGTACAATTTAAACAACCTAATATGTTAAAGTACTTTTATCTATGATTGTTAGAAAATATGATATTAACATTCAACCATACCTACGTTTTTTAAATTTTTCAGATGCAGACGTAATAATGTATCATCATAATATCTTTAAAGATTACGAGTAGAATGGGGTTTAATAATCATGCCAAAGGTGATTATTTTTAGTTAAGGAATAGCCCATTAGAGGTAGTGACCATATTCCAGTATGCAGGATCTCATTACATGCTGTACTTTAGGCAATCAGGTTAGAAATAATTCATGAACTTGCTACTTCACACTGCACATTTAAGAAGGCCCTACCCCCCCCCCCCAATTTGTACAGGTGTTACTCGGTCAGTGATCTTGATACTATGCTTTGCTTTATACTTTTGTTTCTGATAGGGATGACAGCACATACTCTCCTTGCTGTCTTAGACTGGAACAGTACCCTGCGGGAGCGAGTCCTCAATGCCGATGGAACACAGAAATTCGATCAGGTATTCTCAAAAAGACGCAAAGCATGGGTACTCCGAAGACGCTACAAGCGCATCTCAGGCAGGCATATCGAAGGTCTCATGCAGAAGACAATTCAAGCACACAGGGACAAGATATTTCTGCCACCAATCGTGAGTCCTCCACTCCCAAGCAACATCGCACGTGTTGCAAAACCAAACAAGGAAGAGGCTGTTGCAAATCACAAGACCCGTTTCATGAAAAAGTAAGCAGGTAGACATGTCAAACACATCGCAATGTTGTTATTTTGATCTAATGAAAAGCTAGTCTGACAACAAGATTATTTTCAATATGTAACATCGCTGACAATGATGTACATGGATATGTACCTAAGGGGAGTTGTTTTCCATGTACAATCTGACCATAACTTTCAGCAAATAAAACTGTGTTGGCACACATGTGATGCTTTGCCAATCTGTTGATATGATGTGTAACTGCATACTAGTGAGAAAGTCTTGTTTATGTGGTTGGTATCATGTCCCAGTCATTGGTGGTATTGAATTCCTTGCAGCAGCTAGATATCTACGAATTGTAGCAAATGAAGGAATGGTCTTACGATTTTGACACTTAAAATTATGTTCACAACAGACTTTTTGTGTTGGCTTTAATCAGGGTCCTACGCTAAAATAACCACCACCTGATTTTCAAACCTAAAGACCACCTTTTTCTCAAGATATTTGAAGCCCATTGAGATGTCAAGAATGACAAACTTCAGATCTTTTCCCTGTCTCATTTTATACTTTTCTAGTTCAAGAACCGTTTATATATATGGTTGATACATATAGAAAGCACTCTTTGTTTTCACATTGGACAAAGCAATCATTTTCAGAATTTTATATGTGTCAGTGTCCCTGATTGAAGTGCAAAATTTTTTAATATCTCATAGCTCTGTCACGTCACCAAAAGACATTATACCTGGATCTCTATATAATAATGCAACTACTTTCAAGGGCTAGCGTGATGTGTCATACACAAGATAATTGTAAGGCTGTAGTGATAATATGTTACTTCTGTGTCTTCTAGTCAAGTCTATTGTTATACCATTTCGACTATAAATAATGGTATCAATGGCTTCTTTCAGTAGTGACTGATGTGTTATAAGCCATTATTTACATCTGTTATTCTCTGCAGAAGCAGAAGTTAAATTTGTCTATGTTATTTGTTTATTATCCAAAGGTAACTGTGGTAAATGAAAAAGAAACTTTGATATGTGCATAGAGTAGAAAGGAAGCATATAGCAAGCAGATATCAGCAATGTCCCTGTACTTTCCTGTGTGATAGAATATAAACATGACTTCTAAACATTTCAACCCATCTCATATACTTGTAGGATCCCAAGGTATTTATGTTAGTTAATACTTCATTGGCAGGTATTTAGACTTGTTGACCATGAGATAAATAAAATGGAATTTGGCTGCAAATAGGGATAAAGCTCAATAGAATAACAAACATTTTATGATCTCAATGACATTTTAGTATGACAATCAAAGTAAATGTTATGTCTCTTGTCAGCCAGCTTTACTTGCTACTGGAGGTTGTTTAGTTTCTGTAGTCATACTATGGATAAATGACTAGATAATTATCTATTTCTGACTAGTTTTAAGCAGTTTTTTGCACTGTTAGTTGACATTTAAGACACTGTATATTAAGGTTGCCTTATCTGTTCGGGTCTCTTGTCAGCTTTACTTGCTACTGAAAGTCGTTCAGTTTCTGTAGTGATACTATGGATAAATGAATAGATAATGATCTATTTCTGACTAGTTATAAGCAGTTTTTCGCACTGTTAGTAGACATTTAAGACACCTAAATGTATCAAGGTTGCCTTATCTGTTTGGAGGAAATGAAAATGAACGCTGGCAAAAATCAAAAAAATTAATATCTATATCTTTATCATACTTCTAGCGGTGTGTTGGTGTCTATAGAATGACACCAAATTGGTATATGTGGAGGAGTCATACATTGTCTAACAGGCACCCTTTACCATGACTTTGCTCTGCAAATCATAAATATTTGTAACAAAGAAATAAAGTAAGATCTCAGCCAGTTATAACAGTCTTCCGTGTCCCTCAAAAGCATCTTATAGTAAGGAAATTGACAGAGCTGCACTCTTAAGTGACTGAGTGACTGGTTACTGCATGAGTGGGGTATGGCCTGTATTGCACGCTGGCTGAAGGCCTAGTGCAAAAAAGGACTGAGCCCCACGAGGGTTACTGCATGCTCAGGGTTATTGCACGCTCCCTCGGGAACGATACTCCCATTGCTTCAAACTTGATAGGCCGTATTCACCATGAAATAATGGAAGTTAATGACTAATTTATGACAATGAATCTGTTTCTTTGCTCAAGCATATTTTTTCTGATTTCAAAACTTTCTGTCACATTCAGGGGGAAATCACTTGAAATTCGGGGGGAAATTACTTAACACTGTACGCAAATAGTGTCAAACTTTCACATTATCTAATCTTTATTAAACCATTGGGGGGCGAATCTCACATGGGATAAACATTAATTTCTTGCTTCCCTCGAGTCCAGTCCCTAAAATCTAAAAATTGTAAATAAAAAACTATACCTTTATCGCTCTGATGCATAAAATCAACCCTGGAGAGGGCTGCATTTATGCATCATGCCGATCATGCAGGATTGTATCAAACCTGTATAGTATGCATGATGATACGAGCCCCAATGTACCACATTGTTTGTATGATAAAGCTAGCAATAATACAGCAGTTACTCCAGATAGCGTTAGATACTACAGATAGCTGTTGGATTGGTGCCACAGATAGCAGTTTTTTTCCCACTGATACCGGTTGGGTGGTCAACCTCTATAAGTCATTGAAACAGATAACGGTTATGACACAGATAGTGGTTGTACACCACCCCCCAATTTGAATAAATGTGACCATATTTTTCCCCCAAATTACCCGAAAAGGTTGCTTATTCACAGGACATGAGAAAAGGGGAAACAGACAGATTCTCTCTTTTTAAAGATTTAATTATTCAACAGAGCTTTGTTATTTGAACTAGTGTGAACATTTAGTCACAAATTCAAGTTGTGGCTGGAACAAGACACAATTTATCCTTTCATATTTTCTCCTGCATATTGTGATCTTATGTACAATATTGGAGACGTATAGTCAATCACTGTCATCAGAATCAGATGCATAGGCCTCATATTCCTCATTAACATCTTTTGGAAACGCTGTCCTAATTTTGTGGATCACACACGCGGGGATGACTCTGCGAGCTCCGCGCCCGAGGTGCCCATGTACCCACCATGTGTACTGGCGGTATGCTGCCCAGCGTAACGACCTAATGAAATAAATAGAAAGCACTTTTCAACATTTCTTTCAGGGAATATTCAAACTAGTCCCCACACTTATTAGACATAATGCACACACATATCCCTCCCCATCTAATATGCAGACCCTTTTGCACAGACTGTAAAATGAACACAGCAAGATATACATCTGATTTGAAAAGTTTATAAAAGGATTTTTCTCAAGTGTATCTTATTTTCAGTAGAAATATATATTTTTCATGCTATTTTATCCCCCCCCCAAAACCACAACAGTGTCTTTTCGGGCCTTACAGTTTGTTTATCCTGTAAAATGAGTTATATTTTAGGCCTACACAGCTAACAAAAATATCTAAATTTATGTCAAAATAACGTTTTAAAACTTTACCTAGTGTTATGCCATTGTAAGGAGCCTTAGAGAAACGTTATATAATGTTATAAAATGTTGTATAACGTTTTTTGTTTACTGGGTATGTACTTACTTGTTGCCAAGTGCTCCAATTCGCCAGTGGTCATTACGCACATTATTTAGGCAGACCAGAACATTTGTCAGGACATCCGGATGGAGGCTTACAACCCCAAAGCCGCCCAGCTGAGTGACACAGTCTAGCCCTGAAACATGCAAAAAGAGTTTTAGGCTGGAAGCAGGAGGGGGTGAGCGAGCAGGTGGGTGTGGGGGAGAAGATGTAGTATGGCCTGTGCCGTGGGTAGAGTCAGAGGAGTGTCTGGTGGTGGTGGGCAGGGGAGCCCTCCCCCACCCTCCTCCCCCCTGCACGGGAAGCCACACAGAACCCCCTCTCCTAGCCCCATCAATAGTAACTGACATATTAGGCATATATGTAAACATGTGGTTATGCTTGAAGTTAACACAGATAAACACTTGAGAATTAGTTGCTAAGGCGAAAAAAATAAAGGTTTGTTTCCGGTCACCGGATGGGGTCTAGCAGAACAGTTCCCGGTCCCCCTATTCTATTCGATTTCTGGAGAATTTAGCCATTCCCCAGATTTTACGGTTTGTAAATTGGACAACTATTAAAGATTCTAGAGCATAAACTCGCCCAAATCAGGCCTAAAAAGGTGGAAAGCAAGAAATATTTAAAAATTAAACATCAGCCAGCCGGGCCTAGCCATGTTACCGGAAACCAACCTTTTTTTCTATTTTGGCCTAGTATAACTGTACTTACCTTCGTGTATGACAACCTGGCCAAGTTTCTGGTATTCACGACAGCATTTGTGCTCCTTTATACGTGAGAGTGTTGTGATCTGACAGTGTGTGCACAAACACCAGTCTGTGTTGCCTTGTCGACCTTCTGCTTCATCCTGACCAGGCTCTGAGTCTGTGTGGGTTCCCTCAGAAACCTCGTCCTCAGAACCACTTGCACTGGAGCTGCTTTTCTCTGGCTCAAACTGGTAACCTATTATATCTGCCACATCACCCTCAGAATTAGAATCCGAATCACTGGAGCTTAATCCTACAGACGGTGCAGTAGCCATAGCTTGATGGTATTCACTTCAAGCTTGTCCTCTGCTATCCTGAAACCCTCACTGCCCATATAAATAGCACTCACTTTGGGTATATGCAAATCACATGTCAGACCATGGTTTTTCAGAGGGAGCCAACACATTTAGGATTAGGTCAAGTTACATATACTTGATTATTCTATTTATATGTGAGGTGCGGTGGGCAAACAGACCACTGTACTGGGACCACTAGGTAGGGTGACTCTGAATCAACCAGTAATGTATAAATATAATAGCCGTACATGTATCATTAGATACACTTGGATACATACATTTAACATATTGTATTGTATAGGGAAAGCTATGTGCCAATATAATCAAGGGATAATTAAAAACAGATTTAGCGTAATAACCCTGGTGTGCGGCTATTACGGTGAGGTTACTTAAAGGTGCAAATCTCGGAACCCCTCCAGCGGCAGTCAGTGTGGAGCCCTACAAATAGGGGTACTCGGGGCTCACACAGATCTATTATTAGGTGTAATCTACAACTCGAATCCCCAGGTCTATGCAACGGCCTGGACGGTAGGACGTCCCCCTCCCAACCTCCCCTCCCCCCACCTGACGGGTAGGGGCATGGTGTGTGTGTGTGTGGGGGGGGGGGTGGTCGGGGTACGCAGGAAAGGGTACTGACTCAAGCCCAGCACCACTGACCACGACCCAGTCCTTACCATTCTCATCTAAATTCACCAAACGCAATATTTCTCAGTTGCTCCAGATGTGGCACCTTAGATCTTTTGGATTCACCTAGAATATACATGTAGCTAGAATGTGCAAGTTTTAAAACTACAGTGAATTACTTGAATTCTAAGATAATAAATTATAAGTTTTGCAAGACTAAAATGAACGCCATACATGAGGACGCTGCTATGGCTCACACCCTGGGCGTCCTCCGGGATACCTGCTGCATACCCCCCCCCCCACACACACACCCCGCCCCTCCCCGTCCTCTACCTGGATCCATACTCACCACTCTGCCATAAAGAAACCACATGTACAGTATATATAGTCTGACCGGAATGTTGAAGTACAGTTGGTTTTGATGAGATAATATCATGCAGAAACGCACATGATACCAAAATGATTATGATTTAGTCAGTGTTAGGGGGATATAAGGCTACATTGTCTAAGCTAGCTTATGTCATATACCCTACAGTCGCATTGGTGTGCCTCTACATGGGTTAAAATCGACACTGGCGACATGGCAACAGGGCCCTTTTAGACCATTTTTAAAATCGACAGACACGGGAAAATTAGGGATAAAATCAATCCATAAGGATTTTTCTCCAAGTTCTTATATACCTCAAACTCGTGGGGACCCATGTAGAGGCACATTGGTGGCAGTGTATGTGTAAGGCACAGCAGGGATGCCGAGTTAATAGCCATACACGGCAGGAGGTAACGTGTAACAGGTCTGCCCCCTGATGGCTAAGTCTAATATGTATATACCTCCTGTATATAGGTGCCGCCGTCTGGTATCATCAGGTGCAACTAGAGTGTTCTCCTTTGACGTGAGTGACCGCGGAAATGGCAGCCCCCACTCAGGCACACGATTTGCATGTTATTTTCAATTTAACTCTTAAAATATACATCCTTTTGGAGAATGGCACCCATAGATACGTAGTAGGGAAACAGCTGCTTTGAAACAGACTTGGTTGAATATACGATGCTCTTTTCTTTTAATATTATCTGTTTGATATAGCCTAAACTTAAAACGAATCTGAAACTGGATATTGTGTTGCGCTGGGTCGGTCCGTATACAGGCCCCTAGACCTGCTCAAGTCTTAGAATTTTAATAAAGACAAAACAGCTTTTTTGCTATGATATATTTTTCTTAACTGTCTAAGGGAGTTTTCATTTATCAATTACAGGGGGCGTGGTGAGATTTCGCGCGGAGGGGCGAACATTTCTTGCGTCCCCCCCCCCCTGCTGAAGGCGGCGAAATCATTTCCCCCCCCCCTTTGCCATAGTACCGCGCGGGCTTTTTTGCTAAAAAGGGGCTAATTTTTTTACGCCACCCCCCCTTAGGAATGGTCGGAAATTTTTGCACCCCCCCCCCCCGTAACTAATAAATGAACACTCCCTAATTTTAGCTAGGGTGGCGGGGGAGGAGTAAAAAAGCTCTCGCTGTCGCAGGCCGGGTCAAAAGCCAGTCTAGCAGGCCCCCTGTGTATCTGCTGGCCAGCCTTCGGCTACGTTGGTTTTTATCATGGTCCTATCTCTATATTGGTTATTGTGTGACGAAGGTGAAAGGTTGACCCTATATTGACTCTATATTGTCTATTGTATGTCAGAGGTCAAGAGGTCAAGTGAGTGCATACATACTTCATCATCTTATCATCATGATGCGCTTAAACGAGACCCCTGCACTTGAACGGGCCATTACGGTATCTATCTGTGACTGCAGAGGGGTTTTCGGCGACCTGGCGACCTGGGCCGTTTTCGGCCGTTTTCCAGGCGACTTTTCGACCTGGGGCAATAATTTAGGCGACCTGGCGACTTTTGCACAAACTTGATTATAGGATAAAGGGTCTAAAAAACGACCTTGCGACCTGAGGGGGGGACCCCTCTGCACCCCCCTATCTGCTAGCCAGTCTTCGGCTACGTTGGTTTTTATCATGCCATATTGGTTGTTGTGTGACGAAGGTGAAAGGTTGACCCTATATTGACTCTATATCGTTTAGTATATGTCAGAGGTTAAGAGGTCAAGTGAGTGCATATATACTTCATCCCCCTTATCGTCATGAATGCAGTCCTCGCTACAAGCTCTTCACAACTGCATTCAAGCATCAGGACGACCCTATAGCTGTGATACATTCCCGAAGGGTCGTCATGATGCATGAATGCAGCACTGGCGAGTTACTCGCCAGGGCTGCATTCATGCATCATGACGACCAAGGACATAGTATATCAACACACTCTGTGGGCGATAAAGGGTTAAGTTTAGTGAGTACAAATATATACTGGTATGATGTGTGATGCCATCTGCGGTGCCCCAGGCACGGCCCCAGGCACAGCGACACCTTGCGGACGCGGTGCCTGCAGGCATCTGTCTGGTAAAGTCTACACTCAAAAAATAAACTTGTCTCCAGACTCTTCAAAGTGACGGTCATAAAATAAACGAGTCAAAAACTCGTCTAAGTGACAAGGAAGCGGGTTTCTAGCTGAAAATGGAAGACCCACTTGGCATGTGCCAGCCCAAAATCTGACATTTGCCAGCTCCAGATTTGTGGTATATAAACCTGATAGTTTAAACCACTTTTGACTCGTTTATTTGATGATAGTCACTTCGACAAGTCTGGAGACAAGCTTACTTTTTCAGTGTTCCTGCCGAGATAGGTACAAAGTCGTCATACCGGGATAGATATATTGCTGGCATTGCACTATCACCCTTTTCCCTCACCCCCGCCTTCCCGTCCCTTTTCCTGCTCCCTGTGTATCTTCCTCTGGCCGTCCACCTCAATATGTCTCTCTTGTGTTTTTGTACGACGCGTGTTATATATACTCTGTCTCTGTCTTTGTCTCTGTCTCTGTCTTCTTGTTGTCTCTAAAATAGTGAAATTTCTTCAAAATTGCGTAAAAAAGTAGGGCCGGCCCTGTTTTGATAGGGTCGGTCAGGTGACCTGAAACAAACCTTCTTTTTTTTCAACAAAAATATTTGCCCTGGTACTCAATACCTTAGATGGCTCAGCCCTAGCACCTTTTTAGGCCCAAGGTATCTTTTCGCAGGGTGCGGTGTGCAACCGTTATCTGTGGTAACTAACGGTATCTGTGAGAGGTGTAGGCGTCACCTCCCGGGGATCTGACCCTCCACCTGGCGGCACACCTGCCTGCTTACATACATCTGACCCCCCCCCCCCCCACTTTACCCCGCCCCCCGGTCAATCGGTAATGTGTTCCTCTCCCTTCTATTTTTAAAGTGGAATAATTAATCACCGAGTGTATCCCACTCACAATTCTAGTACTGTTCTAGTCTACTATGTGGTTAAGTGTGAGTGAGGAGAGTGCCCCTTTAAGAAATGAGCCCTCCTACAGTTGGCTAGAAGAAGCTGCATGTCAATATAATACGTACAATAGCTGTGTTAAAAATCGACAGACACAGAAAATTAGTGCTAAAAATCGACATACAGAGATTTTTCTATGAATTGTTTTATGTAAAATCGACAGAGTGACACGGCTCTTTTGCTGCAAAATCGACACGGCGACACGATCATAACTATAGGGACCCATCATAAAGGCATGTAGAGGCACATAGGGGCCGTCCATAAAGTATATCACGCTTTTTTGAGCCATTTTGAACACCCCCCCACCCCCATGTCACACTTTGTAACACTTTTTTTGACACCCCCTAGAAAAGTATGTCACAAATCTGTTGACACCCCCCCCCCCTTTGCATACAATTAGGTACCGTATCAGTCTAGTCCCATAATTTGATAAGGGAACATACATGCATTATCTTAACACCAGTAATTGTTTATAAGGCTTATTACAAATCTTTTGCCATCAAAATGTGTTAAGGTATGACATCCGTCTCTGAAATACTTTTAGACCCAATGGATCTTATCGAAAAGATCCCTTTTAATTCCATTTGTTCAAAGTGGCAGTATCATGTTCACACCAATAGTTATGGCACTCTAGATCTCTGCGACTGAGGTATCCTTGATCCATAAATTCTTGACAGTGTTCACAGGAATAACAGTTGTGCTACTGCTATCCTGTCACACCTCTTGCTGGCAAATCTGTGGCAGGGGTGGATCCAGGAATTTGAGAAAGTGGGGGCTTGATATAGGCAATGTACTGATGGTATTGGACCCATTTACATAAAAAGTCTATAGCCCCCCCCCCCCCACTATGTCCCCCACCTGGATCCATCCTTGCGTGGTATTGAAATACTTTCTCTATCCATCAGATCTCTGTGGTCCATGTTCTGGATAGCATACTTGACTTCACATTATTGCTTAGTGGCAATAGATACTGGAATGATACAGGGGCGTAGCAAACAGTTTCAAAGTAGGGGGCCCTGAGGGGTATATTGACCCTTTTTGACCCCTTTTTTCTTGACCTTTTTGGATTGCACTTTTTTGGGGTTGGTCAAAAGTGTGGGGGGGGGGGGGCATGTCCCCCCCGTCCTCCTCTGTTACGACGCCCCTGTGATATGTACTAGAATCAGACTGTAGGTCATGCATGTTTTGATTTCTCTCCTTTCTTCTTCCTTTGGCCACATGTCTTCAGATGTCAAGTGACTGACCTAATTGATGTTAGGTACAATTCACATTCCTTGCAGATTCATTTGGATGCCTTGTTCTATAGACTAGGACATGCAAAGTCATGGGGCAGACCCTTTGGGTAATTGTCTGCAGATCTTCAAAAGATTTTGTTGCTGGGTGCACGGCTAACAAAAACGTAAAAGGGGTAGTTCCCTGACCCTTCTAGTTTCACTATAAGGCCATCCTTGGCTGTGCGGACCACAGCCTTTGGTACTGGTAAGAATCTGTCCTTGATCAACATCATATAAGAGCTCCTTGGATTTGAGCAACGTTTTTTGTCTGGACACTTTACAATCTGCTGGATATAATGGCTTTCCCTCACACACACGTGTTGCTCTCAATTTCTTAGACTTTGTAGCTACTCATTTCTTCTTTATACTCTGCAACCACTTGGTCTTAATCTAACATGGTTTGTGACAAAACCTCTCCAGTGTGTGCAAAGTTTTTTCTTTTCCAGCTCTTGATCCATGGTCTGTCCTTGAGAAGTTATTCCCCTTTCGCCCATGTTAAATGCACTCTAACTTGGGGCATTAGTGACTTTCAAATGGGCATCGAACTTTGCATTAATAAACTGATCTATCACAGTTATAATTTCTCATACCTGGGGTCTTCACTTGTGTGAATTTGGAAGGTGCTAGGACTTGTAGATCTACTACAATCACAAACATGTATTTATCCCGCAGATGTCACTAATTTATACAGCATTTATACTGTTTATAAAATTTTAAAAATGTGACGTCACACAAGTCCATAGACCCCCCCACCCCCCTGTCACACTTCGTCACACAAAAAAAAGACCCCCCCACCCCCTTGGGCGTGACATACTTTATGGACGGCCCCATAGCTGCACAAAATGATACACAGTATTGGCAATTCATATGGTAAATATTACTAAATAGTGCTGACCACAGCAGTTCAGAGCATTAACTGTTGCTGAAGTCTCAAAATACAAAACTGCTGACTGTGGCATTACCTCCTGCTGTAGAGTACCTTCTGCGTCACCCAAGCCTGCACAGAGAAAAGGAACAGAGTCAAAAGGGAGTCCAGTGTGTCTCCTAATTGACTCCCCTCATTAGGCTAGCCCAGCTGATTAAGAGAGCCTACGTGTCCCCCCCCCCTGACTCAGCCAAAGGGGTCAGCATGAGCCACCGGAGTCACTTAAGGGAGTCACATAGCTCCCTGGAACATGTAGGGGAGTCACATATAAGGACCAGGGCTCCCTTGATGTAGGGAGTGATTATGTAGGCAGCCTGGACTCCCTTTAGTCTCTGTTTATTTTCTGTGTGTGTGCAGACTGGTCCGGCTCCCAGAATGGATCGAGGATTACATAAGCTATAGGAGAGTTCCATAACCTGCAGGGTGCATTAACCCTGTAGGTGCCGCCTAGTGTTTTAATGTGCCATATCTACTCATCAGGGACTGCAGTCAGGATTGTATCAACCCCATAGAACTAGTATTATACCTGAATACCCTGCCAAGTAGAAACAGCAGGGCTGCATTCATGCATCATGATGACAAGGGTGCAGGGTATTAGGGCACTATGCAGCCCTTACAGGGTTAAGTCTCATGACCAGTAAACCAACACACTGAACACATACAGCAGCACCAGGTATACCCAGGTACACAGACTACTCACAGCAGGAGACCAAACAGGTAGGTGGCTGGTGTTACAGGTTTATACCTCAGATGTAGGGCTGAGACAAGTTATCATATTGTTGTGCATCAGGCACCCCTTGGATTCTGGCTAATTATATCATCATATGGGGATAGGACTACTCAGCCTCACTTCACACCAGAGACAATGGGAAGAGGTTTAGGATAGAGGTGGAGTACAGGTAATCAACCTTATCATCGCCATCAGAGGCCACTCTTCTGTGGTATTGGAGGAGGCAGGTAGTCCTATGCCAAATCCAATATGGCCATCGGGGTCTTCTGCCCAATATGGCAGCACCCATGGTCCAATGTGTATAAGCTGTGTACATAATAGAAAATATCCAGCGGCTTATTAGTTTCTTTTAATGTAGAATTTGGCCCAAAAGTTGGGAAGGAATTTTTCCAAAAGCAAACCCCCCCGCAATTTTTAAAACTTTGCACCCTTCACTGTCATCTAATTCCGGTTCCAGGTCAACATGGAGTAAGGCCTGGAGTATAAGTTGTCAACCACACCTGCATCTATGGAGTATAGGAGTTACCAGTCATTGCTATTTATGGGTGATTGGTGATCGACAAACACAGGGTCAGTCCAGGTAAAACCAGCCAGTGGGGATTAGTCAGTGCTATTTATGGGTGACCGGTGCATGTCGGTCTATATAGGGATCAAAACAAACCCAAAGTCCCTCATGGGTGCCTCTGGCAAGCGAACCTATGATTGGGCACTTACCATATTTCAACTTATTTTTTAACTTTCATAAAACCAGTCGGTGTTTAGAAGTGATCCCCAGTGGCTGGTTTTGTCTGGACTGACCTTACTGACTGCACCCAACACAGGGTACTGATTGATTGATTGATTGGTTGATTATTCCTTTATTTATCCTGTCAAACAGTGGAGCCAGGCCCCGTTAGCGATTGGCAGTTCATGCTGCAGCATATGGAAGATAATTATCCAATATGACACATATAGTTGCCTTAATGGCTAGTTATATAGTACATTTCTTATAATAATATAATATATTCAGGTCTCAGTCCCACTACTGGGTTTGTTTGATCCCCAATCACCCATAAATAGCACTGACTGCTCAATCCTATTGACAGGGCAGCGGTACAAACTTATAAGTCAGGTTCCTTCTGACACTCCTTCATAGGTTTCTGACAAACTGCCAACAGCTTAAGCTTACAATGAACTCTATATATACACTTGCCTACATTGTTACTACACTGTAAAAAGTTTGTTGCTATTTTTGTAGGTGTACAGTAGATTCTATTGTAGGTCCACAGTGTATTGTAGGTACTAGTAAACAGTAGAATCTACTGTAAATCTACTGTAAATGCATTCTACAGTAGATTCTAGAGTAGAGCTACAATGGATTCTATGGTGTACCTACACTAACTTTGTACAGTGTACTCTAGGTAATGCCACTATCAAAGAGCACAGTTAGCATGGTGAGACTGCAATCTGCTGCAAATTTCTTTTGACCAAACCCCCCTTGTTGTTAAAAATCACCACTCCCTAACTCCTCATGGACCGAAAGGCATCCACATACCTTGAGATGTCCACTTCAATTTTGTAGTTATTCATGCGTGATAAGCCCTGTTTTTGTGTGCCACAGTACACTTTATTGTAACTCCTCCCAACAAAGGACAAATAAGACAATACCATACATGACTAACTACATAATTAAGGTGGACATCTTAAGGTACGTGGTTACCTTTAGGTCCATCTATCCTACATGTACTTCAGATTTAAACAGGGCACCAAGATGGCCGTTCCCGTGATGGCCTTCACACTGTTTCTCCTTCTCTACACTCAGGGTAGGTGCTCATCTATCTATGAAACCCATTTACCCTATAAGGATGGCATGTCGCTAAAAGATAACATTGGTCTCCACCCAGCCAGCATTGCTAAGTGGGACCCATATGTGTTTTTACGTTGGCAAGCTGATTTGGCCATATCTGGGTTAAGGTCCGTTTTGTCCAGGGCTACCAGTGAGATTCCAGATGGGCCAGCCCAGAATCAAAGTGCCCAGCTCAAGCCCAGATTAAATATAAACTATAAAGATGTACAATAAATGGTGACAATGTATTTATGGGGAAAAAGTTTTCCTGGGCTGGCCCATCTGGGCTCCCATTGGTAGCCCAGGACAAAAACGACCATAACCCAAATATGGGCAAGCCCAGTTGGCCCAAGTTAAACACATATGGGCCCCAGGGACCAATGCTGGCTGGGCATGATGCATCAACGCAGCCCTGGCAAGTAACATGCCGGTGGTGCATTTGTGCATCATGCAGACCTTCTGAGGGTCGGCTTGATGCATCAATGCAGCCCTGGCGAGTTGCTCACCAGGGCTGCATTCTGTGAGTGACTTGATATAATGTCCACATACATAATTCATCTTTCTCTTTTGCATAAGGTAGCTTGCTATGTGGAATATATACGTGCATTACAATGAAAATGTTTGATTCAATTGTAGAATTACAGTAACTACTGTAAGACAAGAAAACAAATGGTAAAATTCACCTTTTTTGACGGAAAACTTCTTTCAAAATCCCCAAAACTATAGAATGTAGCCCAAGAAATAGGGTAGATCAGGTTACTTGAACACAAGTTTTATTGAAAACCACTATAAAGAAGACAATGAAGGCAATTCATGAAATAAATGCACTCCTGATATCTTTACCTCTATTTTCCTGCAGGAGTGGAGGCAGACCACGGTAGGTGCTCTTCTATCTGGTATTTATCATTTTTACCCTTGAGGGGTCGCATAATTCTTTAATGCATCATGATTTCTGGTAGTCATGATGCATGTATGCAGCCCTGGTTAGTAACTTGAATGTTCACATACATAATTCATTTATTTCTACAGATATATGTACAGTTGCCAACAAGGGTCAGGCCCGAAAAAGAAGAATTTTCATCAAATTTCCCACAAGTGATTTTTAATTTTTTTTCGATGTTAACAGTTGACAGCAACGATTTTGGATGTACTTTTTGGGGCATAACCCTTGTAGGCCACCGTACATATGGTATTTGTATAAATATCATAGATGTCAGTCAGTCATAGACATCAGCCAGTCATAGATATTTAAGTTGTATCTAGGCCAAAAAAAAAGAAGGTTTGTTTCAGGTCACCCGACCAACCCTATGTAAACAGGGCCCACCCTACGTGTTTTTTTTGCACTTTTTAAGAAACTTTTATATTTTTACACTTTTTTGGGGTCAATTTTAGGTTTACAAAAGTTTTAAATTTTCCTATTTTTACATTTTGTGGGGTCAATTTAAGGGTGTGTAAAAAAAATCAAAAGAAAATCCGACCTACAGACCCTAGATTTTTTTCCTATGTTACCTGAAACAAACCTTTTTTTTCAAATTTGGCCTTATAAAACGGTGAGACTTAGTCTCCATATCTCTACCTTGTGACCCTCCAGACGTGGTGAATGCCAGCATAGTCCTCACTGATATTGTCACATACACGAGCAACAACTCCATCTCTGGTCTGGCCGCCGTCAACGTCAACGCTGCAGTAGGATACATATGTAGTGACTACTATTTCGGAATGGTGGAGGCTATCGGAAGCAACACTGCCCTGGTGAGAGAAAACAATTACTCAATTATTCTACTCTTGTTGATATATTTCTTTGCAATATGAGAATAGAGGGAATCATGTAGAGTAACATAAGTAAGTGCCAAGTGTGAAAAAAGCCAAAAAGAGTTTGTCCATGTAACCTGGAAGATTTAATTTTGGAGGGATTATCAGCAAGATATTGAGAAGCTATTGCATATTGGTACTAGTACCGAAGTCCAATTAATCCTTTCTATTCACTTTCTATTCGCTCTTCAAACAGTTAAGTTAAAAGAAACGACCAGCGTAATTTCATGTGGCCTTCTATCGCTGGTATTGGTATTGATTTGCAATATTCGGATATACATACTATTAAAATATGCATTATGTAGCATTTAAAACTGATTATATAAGTACAGCTCATGTCAAAAGTGATGTCACAAGAGAACAGAAATGTCCCCAGCCATACTAAACCTTTACAAATACAGTACATTCTAGTATCATTCATAATACATCAGACAGTCACTTTATGATAAAGATGTTACCCTTCGTCTTCATCTGATAGTCATAAACCAATTTCCCTTTCCATTTTATGAAAAAATTACTAAAAAAAGCAATGTAAAAGGGGCAATTCGAAAGCATGAAAATCGTCTGCACATGCATTACCCTATGATTGGTCCTTGAGTAGCCATTGAGTGGCCATTAAGGCATACTAACAGTGGTGTAGATTACCTAGCAATCAATCGAGGAGTCATTATAGATCACAGATGTGTCTAGACCAATCAATTGGGCTGGGCCTATTTCAGGTATAAGTCTTAGCTGCTGCATATTTTGATAGTGCATATCTCGGAATGTTGTATTTCAATACCAATGCCATTGATAGAAAGCCACATAAAGTTACGCCGGTCTTTTCTTTTACTGCCATGTAAATGTTGCGAAAGTTTATAATGACATTTAAGTTGCCCAATCTTTGCTTAAACGGCAATATTCATGCAGTGCCAGTAGATTGTGACCAACCATATGTCAACAATATCAACCAGTAACTATTTTAACGAACTGGTCCAAGCGTTTGTCATTTTCTTTCTACAGAATTATTAGGTTACTTGTTAAGATGCCTCATAGGACTCATCTATATTGCTGTGTTTCTGACAATGTTGCCTGTCATCAAGTACTATTAATACAGTTCCTGATATGTCTTTTTGTGAAAAGATAAAATAATAGTACCGTAAAACCTCGCATATTTATAAGCCTAACTCGCTTTTAAGCCCCACCCCGACTTTGGGCCAATCATATAAGCCGCACCAAAGATCTGATTGTGGTGGCTTTAGTGCTGTACCATAGTAGCAAAAACTCACATATAAGCCGCACCTTGACCATGGGCTGATGCTATAAGCCCCACCGCTGATCTGGCTCGCGTTTTAGCCGCGGCTTATACGCAAGGTTTTACGGTATAAGATATTCAATGAAAATCTCCAGAGGAAGTTTTGTTTCCTTCTCTTTCTTACTCATAACTGATACATTGTATGTATAATGTACCACTATACTTCATCTAGATATTCATTTGCAGGTTATCTGTAGTCAGTATGGCTATGCACACGGCAGTGGCTACAGAACCACCTTCCCCCAGACTGGACCTGTCTTCCTCAAGGACCCGGTGTGTGCGGGTACAGAGACGGACATCATGCATTGTGGTGGCACCCTCGGCAATTTCTCCACCACTGACTGCCCGAACACTGCCTACAGGGTCATGTGTTCTGACCCTTACTATGACAGTAAGTAATATATAGCACTGCATGGATGTTGGCATTTAAGTAAACTGTTTATTGTTTAACGGTCCCGGAAAAATCATCTGGAGAAAGCGGGACTCGAACCCACGACCCTCAGATCACGTAACCTGCTGCTCTACCAACTGAGCTACTTTCCCGTCTGACAATCTGACCGTGCCGTACGTTACTGGGTCAGTTTGGTGTGCGGAAGGGGGTGGTAACCACTTCACTTACAATTTCTTAAAGTCACCCTTCAAACAACTTTGATTTCAGTAAATGCCATGTAAATGTCAAGAATAGGTCAAAATGACATATACTGTATATATAGATATTTTCGCGTGTATACATTTTCACGAATTTGCTGAAAAGGACATTTTCGCTGCTACTAAATTTGCGGCAATATGTACAGCGCGGAAATATCTACATTCACAGTGTGCAGCTTTAACTCCCTCCTTAAGCTTTTGCTGGGTTCAGGCAATTGCTGTTAGGTTGGAACCAGTGAACAGGAACCACTATGTATGATTGGAGTTTTCCAATCATACATTCTGGTTCAATGCTTTTTTTTTCTTTACAAGACGGAGAGTTGAGGTCTTCTCCCTTCGCGATGCAACCTTGAAATGGTTGGGGGGAAAAAACACAAAAAAAAACAAACATTCTGGTTCAAGCTCTGTGTCCTGTTTGCCCATTTTCAAGCTAGCCATAGGTGCTGCCTAAATCCAGCAAAACCTCAACTTAAAGGTCATAGTGGTGTTTACAAGTAGCATTCTGTGCCAGAACGGCAAGTGGGACAAGTGTGGATTTATAACAGTACTCTTGTTCCCAAATTCTCTCCGAAGGAAGGCTCTGGTAGCTGCCACATGACCTTGAACTTGGGGTAGCTTGGAGTCAGTGAACAGGAACCGGAAATGGAACCAGAAGTTATGATGGTAAATCTACCATCATACATTCTGCTTCCTGTCCACTGGTTCCAACCTACCAGCAGGGATTGCCCAGACCCAGCAAAAAAACAAGTTTAAGGTCATGTAGCAGTTACCTGAGCCTTCCTTCGGAAAGAATTAGGAATGAGAGTATTATAACACCAGGTCTGTTCCCCCCACTCTTATCCCCAGGGTCCTTAGTTCTACTTATATTTAAGCTATTTTGTAACTAACACTAAACAGTATGACAGACATGATGTAGCACACCAATTGATGTTGACAAGCATTAAAGGAATGAGTTATAAGCTATGGTAGCATCCACGGTAGATTCATTGAATAATATAACTGCTAATGACAAGAAAGGAATATCTCAGCCTTGCTGTAATAGACAAAATAGAGGAACCTGGTTCCTGTCTGTTGCAGTCAAAATTAAAAAAAAGTTTGAATTGAATTGTTTTACAATAGGATTGTGTTCTCAGTGCCAGGTGGTCCAGTAGTGACTAATGTATGGTGGCCGACAAGGCCCACGGGAAAAAAAGTAGTATGAAATTTTTATTTATTTTTTCACTTTAGTACTGGGGGAATTTTTTTTTTTTTTTTCAGTAGTAAAAAAAATAAAAAAATTTCATACTACTTTTTTTCCTGTGAGCCTTGTCGGCCACCATACTAATGGTTCTGTTCTGTTCCAGAATACAGCACCCTGAGGATGGTGCCCGACGCTACCTCTGGGTACGTCCAGTATTATAACACCTGCTGTGTTCTGTTCCAGTGTACAGCAACCTGAGGGTGCTGCCTGATGCTACCTCCGGCTACGTCCAGGTGAGGGAGACACCCACCAACTCCTGGTTCACCCTGTGCGGAGACTTCTCCTGGGACGCCGAGGTCAGGGAGGTCGCCTGCCGCCAGCTTGGCTACAACAAGTCATCAGATGATATCAGCTTTACAATCGTAATGTTGTGCATCCTGTATAGCAATGTGTATCAGCTTATGATCATAAATACTGATTCCAAATGGCAAATTGACCCAGCCCATAAACTGAGATATTTTATATTGTGTTTCTTATTAATTCAGCATTTTTCAGAGTAGAATTCTAGTAATTCATATTCAAAAAGGGCTGTATGACATGTGAAATCAACTTGGTATTATATAGCTACAAGACTTAAGTAAATATTCAAATTACGACCAGAGTTATGACCAGATAGATGTCACCTGATGTTCCTCTTAGGCCCACCCCAAAAACACTATTGACAGTTCATACTGTCAATAGTGTGATTTTATTCGGTTATTGACAGATCACACTGTCAATAGTCCGATTCCTCTTATTGACAGTTCCTTATATGAACTGTCAATAGTGGAATTCCTTATATGAACTGTCAATAGTGGAATCCTATTCGCTTATTGACAGTTCACACTGGCAATAAAGAAATTAATTTTGTTTTATTGAGAGTTCAAAATTTGGAACTGTCATTAAGAGAATCTTTTTCTGTTTTTGACAGTTCGACCTGTCAATAAGCGAATTACATCCTGGTATTGACAGTTGGAACTGTCAATAGTCACGGCCATCCCGGCCAGGCTTAAATTCGGGGCACACCTTTATAGACCACAAACTACAGTACTTTCAATTTCTTGGCGTACAGAATATCACCTGCTTAAAATGAATTCTTTCCACTATCCTTTATTTTAATCACACAGTGTATGAATTGATGTGGACATATATATCCTATGTTGTAGGTTTCAGAGGCTTTTGTGGAGTCCCCAAGATGTCAGGGTCATGAGAACAACCTGACCCTGTGCCCTGAGTCCTACAGGATGCACTCATACTACAAGGACTCCTGCTGGCGGGCAGGGCTATCCTGCTTAAAGCCGCTTCCCGGTGGGTATACCGTATTATTTCATGATGAATACAGACTGTCAGGGTTAAAGCAATGGGAGAGTCATTCTCCAGGGTAGGGTGAAAAAACCCTAGGCCGTATTGCACGCTGTGACCGTAGTGCATGCTTCTAGGGGTCGTTATGGGGTCGTCATGGGGTCTCTAGGCAACGTGACCTCCTTTCAAAATCCAAGATGGCAATGCCGCGGACATAAACAAAGATCTCGGTAAACAAACACTGGCTGAACGTTTACAGTATGTTTACACTACTGCAAAACCATGAAATAACCATAAAAACCATGAAATAAACATAGAGTGGCACTTAAAAGTGACTTCGTCAGTAGGTACTGCATTCGAGCTGCCTGCCCGGTATTGCACTAGGCCTGCGGCCAGCGTGCAATATGGGGCAGACAGCTCCCATGCTATAACCACTGACTCAGTAACTTTAGCGTGTGGCTCTGTCTATAAACCTCGCATATTAGCCTAACTCATGTATAAGCCACACCTAGACTCCTGATCCTATAAGCCACACCAGCAATCTGACTCTTGTACTAGCCCCGGCTTATACACAAGGTTTTACGGTACAGCTTAGGATTCTAGCATAGGTCTCTGGGTAATTAAGTTCAATTTTGACTTCAATATTGATTTTGACTGCAAGGTCAATTTTTTAAATCCTCAGGTTACGAACTGTCAATAAGAGATCTTTTTTCCGCTATCAACAGTTTGCTTGAGGAACTGTCAACAATAGGAAGATTTCCCACTGTTGACAGTTTGGACTGTCAATAACAATTTCATAGTCGATCAGCTGTTGCCAATTTCATTGTCAATGGTATTATCTGCTTTTTAATAGTTCCAACTGTAACTAAATGAATTTATCTCTCATTGACAGTTACAAATGCCAATCTGGAAGACCTACTTGAGTCACACTTGGTAAGCCAGGACAAAAACAAGGTAGACCCTAAGTGGGCAACCAAATATATATTTGCCACTTATTACACCCAATCTGACCTAATTGACTTATTGCAGAATACAGCTTTAACTACGAGTCTCAGCAAGTCTATGTCAATGGCTACTGGGAACCGCTTTGTGGAACCCCCTTGGTGTCAGACGAGCAGCAGAGGAATGTGGCGTCTGCCATTTGTCAGGGTTTGGGAAAGGTCTACTCAGCCCATAACAAGGCCGCGACCGACAGCACTACCCAGATACGGTCAGTAATTTCTCTTATTACAGGACCTAACTTTATTGGTAAGATCCTCTGTAAGAACAAAGAAGGACCGTGGTATGTTTTTCGTTGCTCTAGACCAATCAGAAGCCAGCATTTAGTCACGTGATAGCTAGCGCAAAGGCGGAGATGTAAACAAAGCATTCACCGATATATAACATCAATATTTCGGTGATATAACATCAAAATATGGTAATTCTTTTGCGGAAAGCCACGCAACTCCAGAGAGAGGGCTAGATGCATGGCCTTCTCGGTACCCAGTACCATTAGAGAAGGTCGGACATTAGGCTTTGGTGTACTTTGGTGTACTTTATATGTGTGGGGGCTGGTGCAGTATCCCACGAAGCCACAGGCTGAGTGCGATGTGCCTCAGCCCCCACGAGTGAAATATGTCAGAGAGGTATCAATGTAGTTGGCATTTGTGTTTATCTTTTTAATTTGAAGCTGTTTGATTAAGGAAAAACTACTCTTTCTTAGCCCATTGAATACAGCAACATTGTAGTCTATGGGGAGCATTGAATAGGGCCCTACCTATAGTTAAGTACAGTGAATCTTGTGTTTAACAAAAAATAAAATAATTATGTTAACAGTGTGTACTTTATATCCACACAGGAGCATGTTCTGTACAGCTGAAACTAAGGCTCTGAGTGAATGCTCCATGCTGAAGGCACCGAGCGGCAAGGGGTTCCAGTGTCAACACAGCCTCACCGTGACATGTGCCACCAGAGGCAGTACGGACAGTAAGTGTCACTGCATGAAGGTTCGCATTTAAGTAAATTAGTTGCCTTAGTGGATAGTTACATGATACCTTTCTTATCATTAATAATATATTAAGGTCTCAGGCCTACGCGAGTAGGGTTACAGAGCCCCCAATATATTTTTCTCTTTGGATGTTATGGAGAAAAGAAATAGAGATCAGTTCCCTATAATACAAAGTAATAAAATATGGGCTGGTGTTATTTGCCCTAGGATGGTGTTATTTCCAAAAATTATGGGATGATGGAATTTTCCCAAGGACTGATGTTGCTGTCCAATTTGAGTATGAAATATATTATGAGAATTTTCTTGCTAAGCTTAAATGCCCTTATAACCTTTCCGCGACATTTACTTGGCATTACTGAACTTAAAGCTGCATAAAGTGTACATTTAAGGCATATTCAATTTACTTAAATGCAATCATTCATGCAGTGTGTCATAGGGTGCAAAAGTAACCCGATACAGCGGGTGTTGAAATAACCTCGAATCAAACAGGAAGCCATGTCGTGCTATGGGAGTTTTTGGAAAAAATATTAATTCTCAGCAAATAGACATCTCTACTGGAAATCCTTTCATACATTGTTGTGTCAGACAGTATCTTGAATGCCGTATAAAAGGGATCATTCTAAAGGAAGAAATTTGGAAGTTTCTGCGAGTCCCCATACCAATGTGAAACTACATTTAAAGTGACTTTAAGTAGATTTAGTTCGCTTAAGTGCAAACATTCATGCAGTTCGTCATTCAGAATACATTTTTCTGTCAAACTGCGTTAGAAATTGCAATATCTTATTGAAGAGAGCCTTTTCCATTTATTTATTCTCAGTGTGTGACATTATAATCCAAAATTCTGATTGATTTTGCCTTTTAATTCTAAAATCTTCATTCAAGGATTCCCCTGATTTGAAGATAGTTTTCGCCAACATGTTAACCTGAAGCATCAATACAATCACTGCATGAATGTTTTTATTTAAGCAAACTAAAGGTACTTTCTCTGACATTTATATGGCATTTCTTAACTTGACTACACTTCAAGTGTACTTTTAAGGGATGTTAAATGTGTATAAATGCAAACATTCATGCTGTGCACATTTCTTGTATATCTTGCAGCAGGGGTGTATGACTACAGCACGATATTGACATATGGGCTCCCATTCTTCTTCCTCTGTGTTGCATTGGGCATTTCTCTCATTGGTATCTGCGTGGCCCATACCAAGAAGAGGCAGAGGATGGAACGGCTTACACGAGATGCTCAAGCACAAATTGGCGGATTAGGCGCTCTGGCAGCCCAACACCGCGTGTACCCAGTTGGGCACGTTGGGGCAGGTCTGGGCTCCTTAGCCCAGCCACAGCCTGCACCTGGGTCCTTCCAAGCCACCTACACCAACTGGGCCAGCTACTCGGCTACCACCCCCACTGCTAATCTTACCGGTAATGTTACGGGTAATGTTACCACTAGTGACAACCCCAGCTATGTACCTGAGGCTATGTTGTACAGGAATCCCAGTGTGCCTCATCCCCTCCCCTCAATATCAACAATACCAAGCCTGCACTGAAAATCCATAGATTGAAAGGGTTAGTCAGTACAGACTATCCTAGGTTGGTCATATGAGTGTTAGTCATAATGGCAAAGTTATATTCAAAAATGACCGAGGGGTCAGTCAGTAGTGGCTAACCTAGGTTCATCATTGGTGTTTTATTTGTATACCACTAGTTGGGACCACCTGTCATGACCACTCAGTGGCTCCCCCTGGAAATAAAAAGACTAAGGTGGGTTGGTCAGTACTGACCAACCTGACAATAATAACTGACCTAGGTTGGTCGCATAGGGAGCCAAAAAATGACTAACTAGGCTAGGCACTAGTGACTGAGAGGTTGGGCATATAGGGAGCCTAGGAATATCAGTGTACAATGAAAATGTCCATGCACTGGGGCTTAGTCTGTAGTGGCCATCCAAATCAGTTATAGGGACAATTCATCAAAATGACGATTATATATTCAAAACAAAGTATGACTATGATACCTTACTCAAATAGACTCATAAGCCAAAAACTCATAAGCATGGAAAGACCAAGATGGGTTGGTCAGTACTGACAAATCTGACTGTATTAATCTGATGACTGGTCACTCTTCAGTAGATCCAGGGCTACCAAACAGAAAGGTTGTGATCCAACCCACTTACTTGGGGGAACCCTACTTGAAAGTGGCTGAGTATTGTGACACCAATATGATGGGTAAATCTTTCGCTACTTGAAACCCAATTCGAGTCTTGACTTGTTCTTTGATGAGAAAACTCAGCCCCTGTATGTAAACTTACAACACGATACATGATTGATCTTGTCCTTAATTACATAATGTTGATATTTTTTCCAAGTATTTCAGTGGCGTAGGAAAAGCAAGAGGGGCTCTGAGTATAAGGACATGATGCATTAAGGCATTGTGCTGTCCTTAAAGGGTTAACAATATTGTCTGCTTGAATTACAAACATAAAAAAAGAAAAGTGGTCCAAACACGGTGCCCTGTGGTACCCCATAACTTATAGTTATTAGTTTATTGGTAATGGCATTAGCAATTGTACATTGCTCATTTAGTATGCAAATAATTTCTCAAACAGGCCAGTGCTATCCATCTGCTACCATATTGAGCATATCATTTGGATAGTGTTGCATGGTGAACCATGTCAAATGCTTTTTCCAGGTGTGACCAACTTGCTTTCCATTTAGAACATTTCCCCATCTAGATTCCCCATTGGATATTGGTACAGCATATTGGTACAGCATTTCAATGGAAGGCTGGCTGTATTCATGCAATAGTACAACAAAGGTGACAAAGGTTATAACGGACAATGCCGCTCTTAAAGAGCTAAATGTGCCTTATCAGGTATCCCTGTACTTACCGTAAAACCTTGCGTATAAGCCATGGCTAGTACGCGAATCAGATCGCTGGTGCGGCTTATAGCATCGGCACAGAGTCCAGGTGCGGCTTATACGCGAGTTTTTGCTCCTAAAGTACAGTACTACATTCACCATAACCAGATCGCTGGTGCGGCTTATAGGATCGGCCCAAAGTCAGGGTGCGGCTTATACGCGAGGTTTTAAGGTAGCGGAAGGTGTCAGGTAATGCTGAGCTGTTTGTTCTCTGCTTCTATAGCACCCTCAGGTGTGTAACAACATCTCCATCAAGATCTGTGTGATCTGTTGAAATAAGCTTATCAGGGTGGAAGTCAAGTTAAACTTGAACTATAGAATCATATAGACGTTAGGGAGTGATCATTTTTTAACAACAGGGGGGGGGGGGAAATTTGGACCCCTTGACCAGGGGGGTAAAAAAAAATTGGACCCCTCTTGGGGGGGGGCAAAATAATTTAACATGTTTTGAGCCAAAAAGCCCCCGCGTTGCTATGCTTCAAAGGGCCCGCGTGTGAGCCGGTTTTCGGCCGTAAGGGGTGGGGGGGGTATAAATTTTGCGTGCTCCGCGCGGACAACCACCACCCCCCCTGTTATTAAAAAATGATCACTCCCTTAGTGGAAAGTGTGAGATTGTACTACGGTGATGATAAACATCTGCTGAATTTCTATTAGATTTATGCTGTTTACATATTTTTGTAACAGTACTAGAGATCTCTAAATTTACTTTATGTGGAGTTCTCTAAATCTTTCTTTCAATAAAGCCAAGCCAGTGTCTAGTATTCTCCAGATTGGTAATTGCCTCCCCCCTCCCTTAAAGCCTGCATCATGCCGCTTAAGGGCATGGTGCATCAACGCATTGTGCCGTCCTTAGAGTGGTGGTGACTCCCCACATGGCTTTGGTTTAACATATCGGAGATTGATCCTTAATTAGGACATCAATAACGGCGTGTTCTAACACCTAGCACATAACCTGGTGTAAGCATCACGTAGGGCGTCATACACCTGCATACCGCACATTTCTGTCACCCCCCCCCACCCTCTACCAGTTTTGTCTACACCCTGTAATATGTTCAGGTGGGGTTGGAGGGGGGGGTGGCAAGCTGGACGGGCATTAAGAACCAATCCTAGACACCACCGCAGATACCCAGATATATGTATCCCTGATGACTATTCACACATGCAGGACACTGACATCAGTCTGGCATACCTGTGCCTCTACACTGAAAATCCATAGATTGAAAGGGTTAGTCAGTACAGACTATCCTAGGTTGGTCATATGAGTGTTAGTCATAATGGCAAAGTTATATTCAAAAATGACCGAGGGGTCAGTCAGTAGTGGCTAACCTAGGTTCATCATTGGTGTGTTGTATTTGTATACCACTAGTTGGGGCCACCTGTCATGACCACTCAGTGGCTCCCCCTGGGAAAAAAAAGACTAAGGTGGGTTGGTCAGTACTGACCAACCTGACAATAATAACTGACCTAGGTTAGTGGTATAGGGAGCCAAAAAATGACTAACTAGGCTAGGCACTAGTGACTGAGAGGTTGGGCGTATAGGGAGCCTAGGAATATCAGTGTACATGGGGTGCTACGCTTTTGACTGTGTCGCCGTGTCGATTTTTAGCAGGAGGGCCGTGTCGCTGGGTCGATTTTTATATATCTTAGAATGTACTAAGGCTTTAAAAAGATAACTGTGTCTGTCGATTTTTAAAAGGGTCGTGTCGCCCTTGTCGATTTTTAGAAGGGCTGTGTCGCCGTGTCGCATGTGTCGATTTTTACCCATGTAGAGGCACATACCTGTCTATATGATTTGTACAAACTCATCTATGTTGGTAATCATGTAGTCACTCATGTACTTATGTTGTACACGCCTGACTTTGCGTCAATACCTATAACATTTGTTGTATGTTTGAAAGTGCTATTTAAGTACTTGCTAAGATTGATTTGTACAATAAACACGCCAAAAACAATTAAAAACAGAATAAATTGATGTTTATATCTCTTTAAGGGCAGCCTAGCTTTTATATACCTTTTATACCACAAGAAATAAATAACTGCATCAGAAGTTAAGCCACAGGTACTATATGTTTGTCCTGAATATATAGCATAGGTAAACAATCACAATAGGAAGCAATTATTTAGCTTTCGATTCAATGAGTGTTACAAGCAGTAATCCTTACACGACTCATGGATCCAGCCCCTTTGTTCCCTGGTAACCTTTTGACCTTACTAATCCCTGAAATAAGGTGCTTCCCTCCTGAAAACCACGCCATGACTCATATCGTCACAAAGTCTCTATTTTTGCAACCCTTTTATGGGCCGAATAGTGCATTAATGCATAATGTTCTTTGCCGCCATGATGCATGAATGCAGCCATGGTGAGTAACTCACCAGTTCTATATATAAGTATCATGCTGACCGTACAAAGCTGATACGCTCCCATAGGGTCGGCATGTTGCACCAATGCAGCACCGCCATGTTACCCGTTGTGGCTTCATTAGTGCATCATGACAGATGTCACATTTTTGCATCATGCCGTCCTTAGTGTGTTAAATCATGCTCCTGTCCATTGTGACACCTTCCCCACAGTTAGGTGTGTGTGTGTGGGGGGGGGGGTGCAGTCGTGTGCATCCACGCGTGACCACTAGTGTGTGAGTTAGTCGTTAGGGGGCGGCAGGGGTTACCTAATGACGATCCGCGAAGCTCGCCCCCAATTAACAGCGTGGGTCCTCCTTAATGAGGCTCTTTAATAAGTGACGCCCTTAGAAGTTCCCCTGCCACCCTCACCACCCCTCACTGGGGCAGGGGCAACCCTTAACCCTTCAGGGGTAGTGCTTTGATGCATCATGCCCTTTATCGCCATGATGCATGAATGCAGCCCTGACAAGTTACTCAGCAGTACTGCATTCAAGCATTTTCCTGACCTTAAGAAGGTGATACACTCCCAGAGGGTCGGCATGATGCATGAATGCAGCTCTCGTGTGTTGATTGGCCAGGGCTGCATTCATGCATCATGACGACCAGGGGCGGTGACATATTAAAGCACACTGCAGCCCTTAAAGGGTTAACTCTTTAAGGACAGCATCATGCCTTGTGTTCAGCTGTCGTCATGATGCACCAACGCAATGCCTGTAGATTAACTCGCCAACCGTGCAGTGGTACATCATACTGACCATTCAAGAGTGCATCATCCTCATCGAGTCGGGATGATACATGCATGATATTATTTGCGAGTAACTCACCAGAGCTGCGTTCATGCATCATGACGACATGAGGTCAAAGTGCATTAAAGAGCTAACGACACAGTTAATGCCTCCAGGGTATGTTCACAAGGGTAACTAGAGATCCAAGCACCAAGAAAGGGACACTTTTAGAGAAGCTTTTGATAATCTCTTCACAGTTTATTTGAGGTGCAACTATACCAAAAGTTAAATACATTGAAGTAGTGCCGTGACATTGAGAAGCTTCCCTGAAACCTTTAAAGGGCTCAACTTGTTGGGTCAATAAGCCATTTCAAAACTATGAGTTTTCTGATATAAGATAGCTATTTGTTAATTTATTTAGATTGAGATTATTCAGTTTAAAAAAATGTCTAATAAAGTCGCCATGTCTTATAGCAGAGGTCTATAGGTGGAGGAGCAGTCAGGTTCTACCCAACCCACCAGGGCCCCTTTACCAACCAGTTCAAAGGCTGCCCTGGGAAAATAACCCGCCTGCCCCCTGTCTTAGTTAACCCTTTAAGGAGGGCATCATACTCTTAGTCGTCATGATGCATCAATGCAGCCCTGGTGAGTAACTCACCCGTGCTGCATTCAAGCATTATGCTGAACAAATGGGGGTGAGCTACTCCCAAAGGTTCGGCATGATGCACCAATGCAGCACCAGCAAGTTACTCGCCAGGACCGCATTCACGCATCATGACAACCAAGGCCATGATGCATTAAGGCATAACACTGTCCCTAAATGGTTAAAGGTACCGGGTATCCGTCCCCCATTACCCTTGTGGTCGCCCTGAACCCTTTCATTTCTTTACAAACCTGACTGTATCAGTCAAAAGTTAAAATGTCTCATATTTTTCTTCTAAATGTCTCCTCCTTTATTTCATGTTTTACAAAAGACCTTCCCAGGCGTGCTCATCATCATCTACCTCATCAGTGTACAGAGTTAGGGAGCTTATCACACCGACCCATACTAGGGTGGTGCTGATACCCCATTTCCTTCAGCCCTCATCCAATTTAAATTATTCGAGGAAGTAAGTCTAAAGATGGCTTCCCATCACCAAGCACTGAAAAATATAACGAGGGTGTTTTTATCTTATTTATTTAGATTTTTTATCCTGCAGCCAACATATATAGGAAAATATAAACTTTTGGTGAAAAAAAAATCGTTCCTACCACTATACTCAAGTAATATTTACGTGGTTTCCGAGTAAGATGCATATCCAAGAGATCCAAAAGAGAGAGAGGAGGGGGATAAACGGAGAAAGGGATAAACGGAGAACGGAATAAACGGAGAACGGGATTAATAGAGAACGGGATAAGCGGAGAACGGGATGAACAGAGAACTGTGGTCATACATTATTTCATTGGATATGAGTTAGGTTTATCCACGAGGTTTTACTGTACACATTTTTAGTACAAGATAGTTAATATAATGCTTACTAAATGTCTGTGTTTTAGTACGACCGGCTGTGCCTGAACTGTCACCGTATGGAGCAGACAGAGTGTGAGTGTCCGTGTGAGTGCCCCCTGGACATGAACTTCTGCACGGGGCTGCTGATGGAGGCTGAGAACAGGAACCCGAGCTGCCGGCCCCACCCGGAGGATACCCGGCTGGTGGAGGTGCCGGAGGAGGTGTCAGAGGGACTGCCGCAGTGCTACCACGTCACCTGCAGCTCCCACAATACAAAGAGGTACCCACATTAAGAGGAGATAAGAGTTTTCAACAGGACTAAGGGTGAGGGTTTTGCATTTGGGCCCTGATGTCATCAGAGAAAGAAAAAGTTAGTTTGTACTGTAAAACAGCGTATGAGATTTCATTTCCAAATGTGCGGTTCCACAGGCAGGGCTTTTACACAAACTGTAAATTCCCGCGGGTTATACGCGAATCAAACCTCTAGTGCGGGTTATACACTATTCCCAAAGCCTAGGTGCGAGTAATACCAGGGTTTTCGAATGTATAGCACAGTACTAAATTCGCAATTTTCAGACCCCAGGAGCGGGTTATACGCTTTTCTCAAAGTCGGGGTGCGGGTTATACGCGAGGTGCGGGTTATACACGGGAATTTACGGTACATGGTATTGTTGTTAAACTGAAGAAGGCATCTGAAAGCCAATGGTAGAGCATAAGATTATAACAAATGTGTTTTTGGTTAAAGCTGAATTTTCTTCTCAAAATAGGTGTTCAGCTTATAGATGTTTTCTGCATATCGTTAGTTAATATGTCTACTGATTTGTTTAATCTATTTTACTATATAAAAGAGAAATATGAAAATCTAGCATATTATTGCTGATTCGACCAAATGGACTCCTCCCCATATGTTCTCCTGCCTTGTTTCCCAGGTCATGTTTGGGTATCGTGGACTGTGAGTGGTGTGCCTTGGAGAATGACGGCCATACCCCGCTCATAAAGCCCTTCTGTTCTACCCAGCGTGTCTGCTTCGCTGGCGTCCTGGGCGCCCACACCCCCTACCACGACGAGATTAAAGGTGAGCAGTAACAGGGGTTAACCTGTTATGGTGTATAGTGTGCTCATGTGTCATGCCCTTTGTTCTCATGGCTGCATTCAAGTATCATTTCGAGTCTTTTGATTGATGTACCAAAGGGTTGGGATACTCACCGGGCCTGTATTGGTCCTTTAAATAAATGGGCAAACCACATTGATATGATATAGTAGAAAGCATAAGGTTGCAGATCCTGGTTTGATTCATGGTCTAAGTTAGTGGGATTGACCATTTTTACCCCATACTGATAAGTGGAATGCTAAGAAATACAAAATATTTCTTAGGCAATCAAATCTAATATTGTACAAATCATAATATTTTGAGTTGAAAGTTGAAAGTTTCTGACACCAAAAGTGGTATAAAACCATATAACATGTCCTAACCTGCCTCTCTCCTTTCCCAGCGCTGCGGTCGGTGGAGGCGGTGAGCACCAAGTCGACCCCGGTGGGCCCGGTGGCGGGGGGCATCATGGGCTGCTTCCTGGTGTTAGCGCTGGGGGTGTACTGCTACAGGCACCACGTGCACCGCGCCTCCCACCACTACATGGCCTCCATACCCGACAACCACATGAGGATGAACCAGCTAGACAATGACCTGGAGGAGGCAGAGCACCCCGATGACAACCCCAATAACGGTCAGTGGGTTACACATGTGTTAACACTTTATAGCAAAGTCATATATTGTGTAAAAGAAAGTTATATATTGAATTAAAAAACCTCGCTTTTATGCCAACCCCCCATTTTGAGAAGAAACTTTAAGCCAAATCAGTTCCAAAATCCCCAAATAAAGTCGGCTTAGAAGAGAGTTTTTATAATAAGCACCTTATTTTGGCTAAATCAATAAATAACCCAAAATGTCTTTCTATTTAAGCCAGTGAAACTACCAGAAAGGGCCATACAAGAATGACTTTCGGTTGATGATTGGCATTCTTACAGTCTAAGTCATATTTGTAGAACTAAGCTTATACGGTCTATCACACAGGGCACACCAACACAGTGTTTAATATCTTCAGATTTCCTACCTTTCCTACCTCAGAGAGTGACATCTGTATGTCTGATATCCCTGTATGCATGCTGTAATAGCACTGCCTCCTTTCTCTCCCACAGGACACACCAACATTGTGCTGGCCACGTTTGACAACCCAGCAGCGAGTATATCCCCGTACCGGGTCAACACAACGTACCGCCGCCCCACCACGGGTGACAGTGACCATGGTTACAGCACCATGACGCCTCACGAGGACAGCGAGCAGGCCAGTACCACCTGTGTAGAGCTGCTCATCATAGGGCGCGACCGTTACCGCCCACAGACGGTTGTCAAGGCAACCCCCATGTTGCCGCCTCCGCCCCCCAGCCACAGCCGCCGCAGCCGCTCCCCAACCCCGCCGGGGGTCACCCAGCTGGGGAAGCACGCCACCATACCCGAGCAGTCCTCCCTGCTGCCCGAGCAGACGGAACTGCCACCGGGACAGACCATGCTATCCCCAGGGCAGACGGTGTTACCAGAGACAACCCTGCCACACCATGTTATAGCCAACGTGCAGGTCCATATGGTGGACACCCACTAGCCGTCCTTCCTGCTGGCCAGCACTGTCCCGGCACCACTATAGGGTGCTGTCCAGTCACCACTGTATGGACTTGTCCAGTCACCACTATATGGACCTGTCCAGGCACAGGCCACCCTACACACCCCCTACACAGACCAGGCACACAGACTGAGTGGGAACTGACCCCGCCTGGTTGTGGACACACTATATGGCCATACTGGGTGTGGACAGACAATGTGGCGATACTGACTTGAACCGCTAACTACCGGTGGGTGGGGGACATGAGTTTGACACGTCAGTTACTGGGGACGTGGTTTATTACTTGTTGTACCTACACCGAGTGCTTCAGGACACAGGACTAGACGTGTATGACATACGGAGGGTTTAACCGGGAACTGACCCATGCATTACGTTTAAACTGCCCATCCTGTGTTGTGCTGTCATTATGGGATATTAAACAGCCGCGCTCTGAGGCCATCCATTGGGTAATGCTGGTCACATGACGCTTAATTCTGGCCAATCAGGAGCGAGGATGCCTGAGCCCCGGCTGAGGTCCACAGTGGCTTCTATGAGAGGCTCATGTTGCTTCTACTTAACACCTTTATAACCACCCTAGGTTTAACTGACTAGACCTAACCATTAAGTTATCATCCCCAAATAGTACATCAACACACAGTTCATGCAAGTTTCTTTCATCGCAGACATCATGGAAATATTCTTCTTTTTAACTAGCACTCATAAAAGGCCAACATCAAGTTATATATATTTTTGCACGTGCACAGCATCAGTGTTGGAAGATGCCATTTTACACAAACCTTGCGTTCAGTGTCAACCAAAACCAAAACACCAATTTGGCGTGTTTCGTCAACCTCAACATAAAACCAGGATTACATGACGAGTTACTATGGTTACCACTGCCAACTGGATCTCACCTCACCACGACATCCCTAACTTCAGCCATCACCTAGCCGAAGGAACACAGCCATACTTCAATAGATGTACTGCTAGTACCATGTCGTAGTTTGGATGCCATTGCCAAAGTCATCCAAAAATACATGCATTATTACATAGACAGAAAAAGATATATACGAAAACGCTGATCTTATAACTTCATCAGACCATGACAGTTTCCCTATTGGAGCTCACGCGGTTTCCATATTTTCCACAGAGCACCCATTATTATTATTATTTATACATATGCTATACATCATATTGGACCCAATCATCATACACCTAGGCTACAACATTGGGGACATATGTTTCCAGTGTTACAATGGCTATGATCAATTTACAGTTTTATTTGTTAGTTGCTCAACACCATTTGTTTTTTTCCCTGAAGTGAAAAGGACCCTTTTTCATCTTCTTTGTTTATTTGACACAGAAATCAGCATTGCAGTCTTGTATTATGCGGCCGGTACATGTATATGGTATAGACTCCTGTTGTTGTTTACTGCTTATTCTGATCAGTTCCCGTAGATGCTATTATTGTTAGTGAGTTTATATTATACTTAGACTAGGTGCTTATATAGAACCGCCCACCTGCTAACTTATAGATCTCCACTTCTCAACAGTCGTAAAACTGCTTATCTCAAGGTAAAATATTTTAATAAGAATTAGGAGGCAGCTTCCCAGACTAGATCATTTTTCTAAAGTATATCATAAAGGATTATTGATATTTTGCAGGTAAAACCTCAAAAACATCAAATATTCCAAACTGTAAAAGCTATTCTAGAGTTACAAAAATTAATTTTTGTCTAAAACAATGAGATTTTCATTTGCTTGCCATGCATGAGAAGTGGCAATATTATAAGTTGTCTTGTTGAGTATTAGCCCTATAAGGGCTGCATAGTGCTTTAGTGCATCATACCATTTGGTCGTCCTGATACAAGAATGCAGCCCTTGTGACTACTTAACAGGGCTACATTCATGCATCAAACCTTCAGGAGTGTATCAACCCTGCGAGGTAAGCATGAGGCATGAATGCAGCCGTAGCGAGTTACTCTCAAACCTGTCATTCACACACGATAATAACTGAAGGGTATAGAATATTAAAGCACTATGCTGCTGTTAAAGGGTTAACTGTGTTACTATAGAAACCTCCCAGGTGCAGAAGGTGCTCTTACTGATTAACCTGTAAACATGTAGCCACCATTATTACTGAGACACCAGCCCCACTCTAGGGTGGTGGTTGTATGGATGTGTATGGGGGGACTCTACATTATTAGTGTATGTATGTGTATGGGGGGGACTATACATTAGTGTATGGATGTGTATGGCGGGGACTACACAATATTCGTTTACGGATGTGTATGGGTTAAACGATACATTACTTTTGTATAGACGATCCACCCCTTGTATGCCGTGAGGATGTGTGCATGAAAAGGTTATTAAAAACAACCCACCCCAATCATATGTAGAAGTGATTATATTGTATTATGTATGAAAAACTATCAATTAATGTATTATCATTCAGTCATCCTCTTCCCATGGTATATAAAAATGAATTCTGGGGTTGATTATCCAATGAGGATACTTTGAATTCACATTGTACAGTATGGAGAACTGATTCAGAAGTTGATTTTGATCATCTATATGTAGCTTAATCTTTGTTGGGGCTACACTAGCAGACATTATGAGCAGTAGCCGGATACTGTATGGCTCTTGTCACTATATAGCTTACTTATAGGTCTATCATGTGGGTAGATGTATATTGTGTATAGCTATGGCAGGAGAGTGAGTGAGTGGGTGATTATAACTTTGGTTACAAGTGATGATGAAGGTATTACTGAACCCTTAGTGCCGCGTAGTGCTTTAGCCTTTGTTTGTCATGATGCGTGAATGCAGCCCCAGCGAGTGACTTGACAAAACTGCATGAATGCATCGTGCCAATCCTATAAGGCTTATATGCTGCCAAAGGGTCGGCATAATGCATGAATACAGCCCTGGCAAGTAGATTCACTAGAGCAACATTCACACATTATGGAGACAAATACCAGCTTAAAGCACCATGCGGCCCTTAAAGCGTGAACTTCCCAGCTGATAATGATGAGATGAGCTATGTTTATATGTCACATTGGAACCTACCTCAAAGACATTACAATTATAATGTAATACCAAGAAATAATATAGCCCACATTATTTGAGATAGGGCCCCCATACCAATGAGATCCCACAGCCTTGCCACACACACACACACACACAAACACAAAGAATATATTCACATAAGATAAAAACTGTTACAAATTCCTGTAAACCAAATGTCAATGTATTATTAAAGTAGAGGCAGCTTATGATATGTTACACTCTCCTCCCCCATCCATTGTCAACCTCTGTAATTATACAGTCTATCATCCAATATATCATGGACATAGGATATACATGTAGAGACAATAGTGGTTCTACACATGAAGTGCATCTCTGCTGTTAAATGGCATATTGACTATGAATGTCCAGATATGAAAAATATTGTATTGCGAGATGTGCGCAAATTGGTCACATCGTTCTAAGCCAGGCAATGATATGTGTGGCAAACAGTTTTGTATTAACATTCGGCGCTTAATCTGGGATAGCTTTGTCAAGAAAGCTGTTCACTGCTTTACCTGGTAAGGGCCGCATAGTGTGTTAATGAAGTATGGCCATTGTCATCATGATGCATAAATGCAGCCGGGGCAAGTTACTCACCAGGGCTGCATTCATGCATCATGATGACCAAGGGCATTTATAACACATTACTGCACTATACAGGCCTTAAAGAGGTAAACAGGAGCAGTGTGGGGTTCCTCCTGACCGTGTCGTCCGTCATCGTCCGCTCCACGTGCCGTCTATAAAGGGTTTACCACAGTACGACCGATGCCTTCCACACAAGCCTTTCTCACCTTGTGTGGACTTTTGTACAACTCTGTATGTAGCCTCTGTCTGATGGACCTCTGGTATAACATGTACATAGGGGGCACAGCACTGGGGGAACATGGCTGCTCTAGTACAGAGAGGTGCCATACAAGAGGTGGTGCCACTCCACAGTATAGGATGGCAATTTGTACTTTATAGTCCCTATCTATCCAACCAAACCCCTCCCTCCTTTTATACAATTAACAAACACAATCCCATGTTATATTCCTTGTTGGTATTGCTGGAGGATGTATTCAAGATGTTTATAATATTTTAGTGTTGACCTTTACCTGTTGTTACGGCCATTCCCTTTTGAAAATGCAGGCTACTTACTTCTGCAAAAATAACAGCCTTCTTTTGAGTCCTCATGTACTAAAGGATAAATTAGGTCCATTCCTGTAAAGCGTCCTCTAAATTCACTCTTAACAATGATGCTCCATACTAGTTTTAAGAAATTACCATTTCCCTCCACAAAAGGTTTAGCTATCTGTCCAGTACATTTCTGATAAATCCGTCTTTATTGCTTCATCTGAACAAGTCTATATATCCACTTCTCTGACCGGCCCATGTGTCACCCTAGTTACTGTATCCTAGTAACACATTGTGGCCAGTGTCTGTGCCAAGTCTCTACCTACTGAGGTAGATGGATCCACATGCTGACAATCCATTGGCTGTTTATGGTCACATGATCAACAGATAACTATTCCCCCTGTACAGTGCAGTTGGTATTACTTGGACTGAGTATCTTATTTTAGGTATTATCTTTCTTAATTTACTTATATTATGTTTGTTATTCTGATTTCCCCAGTTGCTACATGGATGGATATCGATATGAGTGTTCAACTTTGACTATTTAACCAATGCTGTCCAATCCTTGAAGTTCAACTCAATGGATGTTTCAATTAGAAAATTGGAAAGCAAATGGGTCTCTTTTAAAAGTGGGGGGGGGGGGCATCTGTATTTATGCACAAAGCTAAATGTGTAGATGTGGATATACAATGCTGTTATTATGGACTTTTGTAACACGTGTTTAAAGTTTATACATAGTTTATATGAGATGATGTGTGTCAGAGAGTGTACATAAAGAGACAGTGTATTATAGAGTGCTTCAGACAACATGGTTCAGCCCCTGTACCTGAGACTAGAGGTTGTGTGTATGTATGAACATGTGGGTACTGCATGGTATAAGCTGTATGACAATCCAGGTAGAGCTCCCTACCAGTAGTACATACGGGGCGGTGTGTCATGACTCTGCAGGGTCTCAAGCACTATTAACCCTTTAAGGAGGGGAGGATGCCTCTAGGCTTCATGTTCATTTGTCGTCACGATGCACCAATGCAGCACCGGCGAGTAATGCCTGTGCTGCATTGGTGCATCATACCAAACCTTCTAGGGTGTATCAAGCCTGTAGGGTCAGCATGATGCATGGATGCAGCTGTGGTGAGTAACTCACCAGGGCTGCATTCATGCATCATGGTGACAAATGTGTATAGAGCATCACAGGGCCCTACAGGAGTGCTTACCCAGAGTTGCCCCATGTATTATAGAGAGGACCTGCATCTTTCTTCCTGTAGATCCTATTTGGTGTGTACGAGATGGATTCAGATCTATTTTACTGCGAGTCCAGCCAACGGTGCCACATGACCAAGTGTTATCATCAACGTGTAGACATTTTATAATAAATATATTTACAGTGTACAATTTGCTTTCTTTGTTTGTCCAATGCAACATTTGTGTCTGACAAATTATCTTGATACCTCCTGAGGGAGTGGAGACATTTTTCTGCCTGTCGTGTGGGTAAGTATTAACACGTTCTGAGGGTTTGGAGATGTTTTGCCACATTCTGAGAGTGGGGGTGTTTTAACACATCTGGGGGTGTGGGAACGTTTGACACTTTGGAGTGTGGGGAAGTTTTGCTACATTCTGATTGTGGGGAAATGTTGACTTTTAGCGGGGTGGGGACATTTTGCCACCTAAGGGTGTGAGGACATTTTGACACCTAAGGGTGTGGGGACTTTTTTGACATCTAGGGTGTGGGGATGTTTTTACACCTAAGGCTTTGGGGACGTTTTGCCACATTTTGAGGGTGGGGGGATGTTTTGACATGCAACCTGACATCCAGGATTCTAAAACAAGTTTAAAGAAATGTTTTTGATAAATTTGATGTAATACTTTAAATTCCTTGGCAATAGTAAATTGACCATAATTACCGTAAATTCCCGCGTACTACCCGCATCTCGTGTATAACCCGCACCCCCAACTCAGGAGAATGCAATAACCCGGTTTTGAATTTGAAAGTGTCAATTTTAGTACCGTTTTATACTAATAAAAACCCTTGTATAACCCGCACCCTATATAGGCATGTTGGGTAGCAAATGAAAGCTGAGTTTGGTCCGCATACAACCCGCGGGTAGTACGCGGGAATTTACGGTACGTGAATATTACAAATGCAGGGATGAAAGTCTTCAAGTTTTTCCCTGATTTCAAGTTATTTTGTGTCAGGAAGACCTGGCATTAACTATAAATGACCTTCATTCAGGGTCTCAATTGGAACATTTCACGTTTTTGTTTAGATTGGTCGCTTTCATCCCTGCAAATTTTGGAAAGACTTATGTCATAATGGATACTCTGACTCAGTTGGAGGATCCCTTGTATAATGGTATGCTGGAGGACAATGCACTAGTAATAGGGAAGGGATAGTGAGTATGTCATTGCACTATATGCTTTTGCTGTCATGAATTTGTAAAGAACGATGATGCATACCATGCAGCCCTCTCTCTCTCCTTCTCCAACTCCCAGTAGCATTAATACACGTAGTAGTTGTATATGTGCCTATATATCCTCCACATATTCCACATGAGCGAAATGCATAGATTCTTGTGAGACCTATAGCCCCAGACTGGGGGAGTGGTTAGGACACAGGCCTACCAATCCAAAGGTCCTGACTTTGAATGGGGCAAAATTTGTTTGTGTTCCCTTATCTATAGCATTATATAGGCTTTGTCTCTGAGAAATTTGGGAGTTCTTTTTAGGGGGTGGGGGTGTAGAACCTTGATGTGTATCAAGGACCGTGATGTGTAGTACTACACATCACGGCTGGGGGGGGGGGTATTGTTGGAACCTCTCCCAAAATCTCTTCTCAATATATTCTATCTTTCGAAATTCACAAAGATGATCCGACTACTGGTAGTGATGCTATGTAATGGCCCTTTTCATAGGATCGGCCTGCAGGTGACCACTGGCTTATGACTGGGACAAGGCTGTAAATAAGTGATTTTGTGATTTTTAAACATCAGTAGGTCATTCAAGCTCAATGGGAATGTGATGGAAAAAAATTCAAGACACTCTATACAAGTCGTACATATGTTTTCCACAATATGAAGGTGCCCAATCTAATATATACCCTTGAAGTTGTATATGGCCTGAAATGGAAGAATGGCTTCACTAGCTTTTTCTGTGCATTTATAACATTTTGAGGGGCATGTTATGTCTATGTGTGTGCCAATAGATGTTATACTAAGGTAATTTCCCAAAGGACGCATATGGTTTATCATGTGGGTGAATTAGCTATCAATCACAATCTCACTGTGTAATATCTGATGTATGAACAACCCGAAAATGCTCGATTGGCTTATCAGGCAAAAAAAAACATGTATGGTAAAACTTTTCTTTCTTGAAAAAATCATAATAAAACAACCATTCAACGGATCTTAACATAATTGATGTCCTTCCATCACGTTCTTTTCAAACTTTCTAACGATTCCATTGCCGAATCTCTACGTCATTTATCTTCAAAATATCTGTGGTACCTACTATTTATTATGCATAATTATGAGTATGCTACCTTTAAATGCATTCAAATGCATGTGTATTTGCCAGAATGTGATGCTCAAAGCAAAGGGGGAACTTGGAGTTGCCTACCCTTTTGGGCTTTAAAAGTGGGAAAACGTAAGTCATTTCTATCCTACTGTATTACTTGCAGTACATTTGTGTTAGCTTTAATTTGATACCAAATATGCCAGTATTTGTCTACTTTTTATCATGCTTTTCATAAAAAGAGTTTCCCTCAAAAGCAGATTTTTATGATGCGCGCGGTGATGAGAAACCATTTTATTATCTTAATTGGCCTAAATAAGCTGTTGTCTTTCATGTCAGTCATAGATTGCACCTGGTCATAGACTACACCTGGTCATAGATTGCACCTGGTCATAGACTATCAACTTGGATTAATCTGGTGAGACTAATAAGCTATGACCTCCACTCCCAGGTTTAGACTTAGTGGGGGCTTTGTCTACCACACCTCCTGCACTGTAGGGTAAACTCACCTCGAGTCAACCAGCACCGTGAGATGCCCACCTCATTCATCAGTGGTAGACACTAACGCTGGCCCAGTAGCCAATGCCCTACTCTCGTTCCCAAATCCTTCTGTAGGAAGGCTCTGGTGACTGCCAGTATGACCTTGAACTTGGGATTTTGCTGGGTTTGGGGCAATCCCTGCTGGTAGCTTGGGTCCAGTGAACAGGAACCAGAATGTATGATGGTAGTTTTACCTGTATTTCGCATCATACTTTCTGGTTCCATTTCTGGTTCCTGTTTGCTGGTTCCAAGCTAACTACAGGGACTGCCTAAACCCAGCAAAATCCAAGTTCAAGGTCATGCTGGCTGTCCCCAGAGCTTTCCTTTGGAAGGATTTGGGAACGAGAGTACCAATGCCCATGATTCTTGGCCCGGGCCCGTAGTTTTCCATAGAATTAGCTTCCTATTGGCCTAGCTGGCCCAACAGAATGGGAAAGGAAATCCATGAAGAATGTGCTGTTATAATTACAGGCATGTAATATGTCTTTGGAGAGTGAAAACCATCAGGAATTCGGATGTTCTGATCACATTTTGATGTAACTTAATCAATAGTTTTTACTGTGAAAAAAGTAAATATTCAGGTCCGGGCCTGTATATTCTTGATGCAGTAGGCCCATGTGGCCAATGGATGAAAAAGTCAGTGTCTACCCCTGTGAATCATGCATGAAAAGCATTTTGTGTTCACTTTAGGTGTTGCTCTTTCCAGCAAAGGACAAATAGGGAATACATGATGCATCATGAATAATTTCATAATTGAGGTGGACCTTCTTGTGTCCCATTTTGTTCGAGCAACATATTTTGTCCATGTCCAACAAATTGTATGCAAATTGCATTTTGTCCACATCCAAATCTAACGAATTGTCCACAAATTACATTTTGTTTGTACCCAAATCTAACGAATTGACCGCAAAATACATGTTTTCCACATCCTGTTGATGTATCAATTTCACTGTTTTACTATATCTATTCTTGGTTACTGAAATTATCATGGTACCAGTGCAGGTCGAGACATCACATTTCATAATTTTTTGAAAGCTAATTTAGTAATTCGGTGTACAGAATGTGGATGAAACATAATTTGTTTAAAGTTTGTTATAGTTTCATACAGACATAATGTAATTTGCAGACAATATTTTTGAATCAAATGCAGACAAATATACTTTGCAGACATTTTGTTGGGTTTCAATAGGGGAAAAAAGGTAATTTGCAGATAATTCGTTAGAGTTGGATGCAAACAAAACGTAATTTACAAACAATTTGTTACAGTTGAATGTGGATAAAACGTTAGATTTAGATGTGGACAAAATGTAATTTGCGGACAATTCATTGTAGTTGGATGCGGACAAAATGTAATGCAGACAAAACATGTTATGCAGACAAAACGGGACACTCTAGGTCAAGCTACCCTATAGCTGCACGCAGTTTGAACTGTACGATGGAGTTCAAAGTTTAATTAGCGTCTCGTCGTCTGTCAGTAGTGACAGGTTTCTTCCTACGTTCACCTGGTACCTGGTGAATTTACAGTAACCGGGAAAGGGCCGCAAACAATAACTAATCTTTTATTGGAAGAGACGATGATATGATTTGCAGCAATACATGTTGGTCTGGCATTCATGATACGTAGTTGTTAAGCACTGTAGATACATTATTCCACATTTACATTTACAGATCATCATTTTAATTTTATTGACCAAATATGGTCAATGGGTGGAATAAAAGCGTGCAAAATATACTGTAAAAGCCCATGAGTGGGCCCTATGCACAGGCTTAAACTGAGTAGCACACTTATGCTTGGAGTAGATGACTATATATCACAAGGGATGACACAGCTAGACGCCCATCATGTTTTAACCCTAGATGGCCTTTCTTACCATGTTTTTGGCCATAGACAGGTGGCACCATCTGAAGTCTAAAGATGATGGTGGACTAAGCAGTTTACATATTGCTAACTAGATGGCGCCACCCTCAATGGCTAAATACATGATACAGTAGGGCTATCTAGGGTTGAAAGATGATGGGTGTCTAGCTGTGTCATACCTTGTCCTATATACAGTCATGTACACCAAGCATAAGCATGCTACTCAGTTTAAGCCTGTGGCCCTATGGGATCCTCTTTCTGAGCTGTTACTGGCCCTGAATAACATTTGAATATCCCCTATCCACTTTATACTATACGCAGTCCTTGTGAAAACATGCAGGACAATGCAATGTCTGCCTAAAATGCCACTGGTCCAGAAAAATGACAAGGAGGACTGAATGTCCAGTCACATGTTTTTTTTTTTCAGAACTAAAGAATTTAGCTGGGTTTCTAAAGCTGAAATATGTTTGTGTAATACTATGTATCTATCCTAATTTGGCCATAAATAATTACAAACATTATGTACGTTAATGGACAATACTATTTTATACTTAAAGTTCATAAATCATCAGATATGTTGGTATCCGGTCCTTCAAAAATGTAGCCAGTCCTGCGACATGGCTTTTCTCATGAGATTGTAACAATTGAAACGTCTTTGACCTGGTGTGGTCTTTGACCTGGCAGGGTGAAAATGGTAGAAGTGAGGTCTATGTAGTAAGAAAGGCGGGGAAATAGTGCGCCCATATGTTGATACACGTTTATAGCAAATAGAAGCCAATTTTGTTATACTTCTATACTAAGCGTACTCTGCATAGTAGAGCATAATATTATTTTGTCCCTCTGCCTGGTCAAAGACGTCACTTTATATATGACTTTGAGTTTAAACAGCTGCACTGCACTGTAAAAATATTCCGTTGAATATACGGAGAATCAGTGTAAAATTTAACGGTGATTCATCATAACATATGATTACGGTGAGGCAATGTAAAATCAATCAATTTTACTTTGAATATCCGTAATCCAATACAATGAAACACCGTTTATTTTTACAGTGAAACACAGTTTATTTTACGGTGAAGCTACGTTTAATTGATTTCAGTTTTATCACACCAGGTGGCAGTTTGGTTCATGAAGAGATTTTCCTGGATGCTAGGAACACCATTTTTGTGGTGATAAGAAATATATATACAGATACAGCTGTAATGTTTGCTCTGTAGCCATCCTAGAGTGACTTCTGCTCATGGACTGGTATTACAAAGTGTCATGAAGCATTCTATAAGGCTTTCATAGACTTATTCCTAATGATTAGGTCTGAAGTCTTGACACTAAGATGATATTGCTGATTGGAACCAAATTGGGTTTGGAACCATATTGAGCATGGAGTTAGGTATAGGGGGATAAATAAACTGCATAACACTGGGACAAATCAGTTAAATTACACAAAATACCATTACAATTATTGTTTAGGCACTGAATCAGAATACAGTGATGTTTTGTATTCTGTTAAAATAACGGTGATTCACAGTTCCGTAGAAATGACGGTGACTTTGGGAAAAACGGTGACCGTGACAATAACGGTGAAAGTCCGGCACCCAGTGTTGCCAGTGAATCACTGTTTTTTTAACGGTACTGAGAATCACTGTTAAAAAAATTTATAACGGAGATTTCTTGTTTAAAAATAGCGGTGACAGTTCAGTAAAAATAACGGTGACTTAGGAAAAAACGGTGACCGTAAAAATAACGGTGAAAGTCCGGCACCCGGTGTTGCCAGTGAATCTCCGTCATTTTAACAGAATTTTTTTTACAGTGTGCGTAAAGTAAAGTAATAGGCAATAAGGATTGGCATAAACGATTTTACATTGTACAGATGTATAAAATATCAGAAATTTAAAAGAAATTCACAATCTCATGAGACACAGATATATAGGGACCTTCAACATACTGTGTCTGCACTGCCTCCTACTGAGGTCTCTCACCACCAGGCACTGAAAAATGTAATGAGGGTAGTTTTTAAACTATTTTTCTATGCTGGGGGCGGGGGAGGCTAGTTGGTAGGAAAATTATAGACTTTTACGTTTTAGTACCTAAGAGTTCATTAATCCGCGAAAGTTGTGAAAATACAAATTTTTCCAAACTCATTACAGTGGAAGCTTTAATTTGATACAAGATATGCCTATATTTTCAAATTATGCGTCAAAATCTTTGGTAAAAGTTATTTAAAAATCGAAGAACTTTTTCTCAAAACCTGATTTCTATGATGCGTGTGGTGATGATAATAACAATTTTTTTGAGTGGCCTAAGTACTCTTAGTACTGTAAACGTAGATATTTTCACGCTGTACATATTTTCGCGATTTTTTAAAATCACGAAAATGTGTACAGAGCGTATATTTATCCAATATAGTCATACTACTACCATATTCCCAAAATCGCGATTTTAAATACTCGCGAAAATGCACTTTTTAGTAAAACCGCGAAAATTTATACACGCGAAAATATGTATGTTTACAGTAATGAGGAAGGCAGGATGTGGCAGGGTTGTACCTGTTAACTACATGCATCACACCCGACCAGCTTACAGACATGGCATTTGCTACCAGATGGGGGCCCGGGGCGGTGCGGTTTAGTCGTGTAAAACTCCACCGTTAAGATGGCCTTATTTTGGGATATATTTTCCCTAACTAGGGGAGTCTTCTTAAAGGTGGGGTTTTCTCATATAGGATTAAAGAGAAAACCATTTTGAAGTTTTTTTCTCTTTCAAGGGGGCTGTCTTAAAGTTGAGGTCATCTTAAAGGAGGGGTTAATACGGTATTACTAAAACTGAAGATCAAATTGGGGGATTCACACACTCTTGAACTTGGTAAGAACTGGACTCAAAGGGGAGGAGTGGTCTGACCACATAAAAACTCTATCCAGCTTCCTGAGATAAATTCCTTTCCCTAATAAAACAATTCACCTTTAACCCTCAGTAATAGATGACATTTGTCATGATGTACCAACAAATAACTCACCAGCTGGATAGGTGCATCATGCTGACCCTTCAGGATTGAATTCATCCTGTAGGGTCAGCATGATGCATGAATGCAGCACTGCCAGGGCTACATTCATGCATCAAGAGTCTGATGTAATAATGCATCATGCAGTCCTTAAAGGGTTAAACAGCAGTGGGGCCGATGTTCAGCTTTATGCTCATCTGAGATACACTTGTAGAAGTGTATCTGAGATACAGAATAAACTGACCAATAGGAAGCTGGCAGATGCTGCAGCAGATGCATCTGCTGCTTTTCAAGATGGCTGACCTGGAAATGTATCTGGGTACACATGGGGAGGAAGTGTATCTGGGATACACTAGGGGATGGAGTGTATCTGGGATACACTTGGAGACTGAAGTATATCCCAGATACACATGTACACGAGGGGAAAGAAGTGTATCTGGGATACACTAGATGACAGAAGTGTATCTGGGATACACTCATTAAGAATACACAGACTGATATGTATCTGATATACTAAGAGGGTAGTGGGGTCCTGAAACATAAGGTTATGAGCCAACAATAAAGAATTTGACACTTCCATCCTCTAGTGTATCCCAGATACACTTCTGTCCTCTTGTGTATCTGAGATACACTTCTTTCTCCTAGTGTATCCCAGATACACTTCCTCCCCTAGTGTATCCCAGATACACTTTCGGTCAGTCATCTTGGGAAGCAGCAGATGCATCTGCTGCATCAGGTGCTGGCTCCTGATTGGTCAGATTGTTGTGTATCTGAGGTATACACTACTGAAAGTGTATCTCAGGGGTACAGAAAGCTGAACATCGGCCCAACTGCGGTTAAACACGCCCAATAAGGTGACTATACATGGGTAAAATTCGACACGTGCGACACGGCGACAGGGGGGGGGGTGTTAAAATCGACACGTGCGACACGGGGGCTTTAAAAATCGACGGACATGAAATTATAGGCCAGAATGTATAGGATAAAAATCGACACGGCGACACGGCACCTTAGCTTAAAATCGACACGGCGACACGCCGATAATTCTGGCTACCCATGTATAGTCACAATAAGATAAACTCCACCCACCCTCACAAATGACCATTCCTAATCTCCTCACCACATGCACTGCTGCCTCACAGCGTTCCTTAGATTACAGTGTATAGGAGAAGGGGAAAACACAAACACCACACCACCTTTAGGAACACATACACTTGCATCAAAGGAATCACAAATTCTGGATTTTTCCACTCATTTCCAGATGTTTCACTGCCTGGTTCAGCGGCTAAAGTACAATGTACTACTAAAACAGGGCTGTTTTGAAGCTTTGCCTTACCCTGCTTTTCCTGTCAGGAGAAAACAGTGGTAGTTACTACTCCATCCTGACTTACTCAAGACAGACCACTTCAAATCCCCCAGGTCAGTCTAGCTCGGAACAGTGGCCTATCTTGCCCATCTCTTACATCAACCTGTCAATGTTATGTAAGCTACACTGGGCCCCTGTAGCCTACCTCTCCTTTTCTCAGTGTACTGGTCACCACAGGCGCTCTGGGTGTCAAGTTACATTTCCCCATTTTGGTCAATGGATTGACTGTGATGAGACATACTGAGGAGTTTAAAGAGTAGACTATCAACACAAAAAATCTTTTACTTAATGTCAATGCAGATATCCTAATCAGGCAAAGCTACCTTCAACAGTCAAAATGTTCAGCTTTCGGTTGGTGATTCAGCTGATAAGAGGTATCATGGGTGCTGTTGGCATGGCCACCAACCTGTTCACGCTGGTGTGTGTGCTGAGGAAGCGCTACCTGAGGTCGTCCGCCAACATGCTGGTAGCCAGCCTGGCGTTCTGCGACTTCCTGCACGGTGTACTCACCGCCATCATCCTCCCAATCAGATCAGTCCTCACCACATCCTGGCCCGTGTCTCATGCCCTCTGTTTGACAAGGATCTGTCTGGGGGGAACCACCCTGCTGTGCCAGTTTGTCACCTACTCCATGCTTGCATTAGAAAGGCGTAACTCTCTGCTGTTCCAGCTGAATAGAGGCTACAGGTGGAGCTGCAGGAGTGTGGCGGCCATCTTGGTTTCCGCCTGGGTGCTGGTGGTGGGCTACAATGTGGGCATGGTGGTGGGCATTCAGGACGTTGCGGTAGGAACGCGCTGCTACCTCCCCAGCTATGCGGCAGCTGTCAACACGTACGTCGGAGCTGCGGCCTTTGCTGTCACGTCCGTGCTGGTTACCGCGTGTTACAGCCACATCGCCTGGGTGGCCTACAACAGCAAACGTCAAGTCACCACCATCAATTTGATAACGCAGCAAAACCGCCGTAAGAAGGACATACAGATTACCAAGATGATGGCCATGGTGGTGGGGGTCTTCTTTGCTCTGTACTGCCCCTTCATCCTGGTCAGCGTCACCATGTCTCCAAGATCTCCCGAGTGGCAGCGCAACTTCTACCTAGCCACTATCTCCATCTACGACATCAATTATTTGATCAATCCGTTCATCTATGCTTGGCGTGACAAGGGTTTTAGGAGGGCATTTCGTGAGACCATGTCCGGGCTGCGTGGTGGGTGCTTGCCCCAGTGTGTGTGTGCGGGCATGGCGCCTACCCCCGGGCCTACCCCCCCTGCAGCAGGAGCTGCCCCAGTCGTCTTACAACTCCAGGTAGTGGGAGCCGCACCAGACATGGGCCTACCCCCAAACCCTGCCCCGACAGGCCTGGTTCCCAGAGGCCCCTGAAACAAGTCGGGAGTGCAGAGCCCCCCCACCACCCCCCACCCCCCGAGGTCGGAAAATCGCTGAAATTAAGGGGTCCAGCAGGGGCTGCGGAAGATGGTTAAAATTGGGGGGGCCCAGGTCCCAAAACCAATGGGTGTATGCTGCAGGCAGTCATAAAAGGGGGTTTTGGGGCCACAGGCCCCCTGGAATTTTCCTTTAAAATTGGCGCAGTCGGAGTGGTTTGAATGGTCTTTAGAAACTTTTGAGAATTTACACTTGAATTGATGTGTTCTGATGGAGTTTTAGCTTGTCAGTTGAGAACATTTTAGGAATTTTATCATGAGATTAGTGTTTTCTAGGGGTTTCTGAGTTTGTTAACCAAAAAGTTGGGGGAGCCCAAACATACTTTGGCCCCCCCCCCATCTTTAAAGTTGGGGGGGCCTCGGCCCCCTGCCCCCCCTGTTCAGCCGCCACTGCGGTCCAGGTCAAAAAGTCGCTTTTTGTAATTGGTATTGTAACTTATGGACCATGGTCCCAAGCTTATGGACCATGGTTCAACCTCTGTTCCCAAGCGTCATCGCTGGCACCAAAGGTTGATGGTGAAAGTATAGTTCTGGTACGCTTGGTGCTGCATTAAAAATGTGGATGGGCACCACATAGGGAAAGCGACATGGTAATGGCCCCTCAGCGATGTCGCTCAGACGCATCTGAGGACGAGTTGGGGCCAGCTTGCCATGATCCCGGGGGTACAACTATAGGGCACCTAGCTGGTATATTGAGATATTGAATAGGTCTATCATATATGAGCTGGAGTAATCATACTATATTCAACTATGGAGATTGGTATATTGAGATATTGAATAGGTCTATCATATATGAGCTGGAGTAATCATACTATATTCAACTAGAGGGCAGTACATGACAGTGGCGGATCCAGGATTTTCCAGAGGGGGGGCCCAAACCTGGCCAACCAAAGAGTGGAGGTATGTTCCCGCGCGCAGTGCAAACAAAGCACAGCAGCCATGGGGGGTTTGGTGGCATGCCCCCCCCCCAAGAAAAGGCTGATGGTCTAGACTGTGTCTATATGGTATTGTTCGCTCCTCTCTTTTCCCCCTCTTTTCTCCTCTCTTTTTCTCCTCTTTTTTTTGGGGGGGGGGGGGGCAAGGCCCGTCGAGCCCCCCCCCCCCCCCCTGGATCCGCCAATGTCATGACAGGACTGTCCTCAGGGAGAGACGGACTGAAGCATTTACTTTCCTCCTGACGGTTACCACTACATGGCCTGACTTCAGAGGGGGGTTCATTAGACAGGGAGGCGCGCGCTTTTGGCGAGCGGCGCGCGCCATTTGGCATACCTCTACCGTTGCAGGTACGCCTAGGCGCGCGCTCACTTTTGCCTAATGAACACACGGCGGGACAACCTGAGGAAGCACCAGGGGTTAGACATGGCTGCACCCATGACCTAACCCCAAGGAGCCCTATACACCGGGTCCAGTTGGAGCATACAAGCTGTGAGTCAGAGTGATGTTCCCTTCCAGACAGTCTGAATGAAAATTGAAGGTGATACCCACTTGTGACTTGCTGGTGAATCTGGCTCTGGACAGCTCCTGTGTTTGAAACTGACCCCACTGCTGACACCAAGTTGGAGCATACAAGCTGTGAGTCAGAGTGATGTTACCCAGTAAACAAATAACGTTATACACAATTTTATAATGTTATGTAACATTATATGTCAATGTTTTACTAAGGCTCTTTAGTATGACATAACGTTATGTAAAGTTTAAAACATTATTTTGACGTAAAAAAACGTTTTTTGTTAGCTGGGTATACTTCTTTATTATCAGTTGAGTTACCAGTAGATCTACATCAATACATGTTGTGACACTGTCTGCCATGTGCGCTCAAGTCCGCCATCTTGTATTCTGGTGTCGCACGTAATGCGCCCCCCAACAGTCCCGCCCCATAGAACAGGAGGGTACACCAGTAATAAGAGCATTCTCTGATTCAGTCTGATAGTGGGGAGTCTGGACCATGGTATAAGTATGGGGGTGGATGGCTAAATTCGACACGGCGACATGGCCATTTCTTAAGATCGACATGCGACATGAGGCCTAGTGCGGGGGCCTAGTGACATGCGACATGGGGTTTGAAATGATAGTGACAGGGGACATGAGCAATTCTTAAAATCGACATGGGACATGGAGACTATTAAGCGACATGGACATGCGACATGGCCATTTCTTAAAATCGACATGTGACATGGGGGGCCCCCCATCTACACCCCCATAAGTGTGGTAGAACCCAACACAACCAAGGTTACGGTAAATATGGGTAAGATTATACAGCATAGCATCCCTCAACCTTTAGCCCTTTAAAGAAGGATGTCGCTAAGAGATGACATTTGTCCTCATGATGCGCCAATGCAGCCTCGGCGAGTTACTCGCCAGTGCTGCATTGGTGCATCATGCGGACCCTGCGGGAGTGTCTCAACCCTGTAGAGTCTGCATGATGCTTGAATGTAGCACTGGCGAGTTACTCACCAGGGCTGCATTCATGCATCATGACAACAAAGGGCATGCGTCTAATTAAAAAAGTGTCATAACCTGTACGACAATCCAATAGTGTGGGCTAGTATTTAATGACTGTCATGTGGGGAACTAGTTGATCACAATAGGGAACTCCACCAGGGCTAGTTCATGTCCTATACCGCTAGATGGCAGGGCAGTAATAGCAGCTTAACAGGCCCACTGTACTTTAGAAATCTATGCAAGTAATTCATCCTCTGGATACTTTACTTTGTGTTTGTTTCCTCTCTGAGTATTACATTGTTTAGAGAGTACATTACAAATATTGAATTACACTTAATATTGTTAGAATAGGTTAAATATGCAGAGTTGTTGACTTCTCCAGATAATAGAAACTAATAGCACAGGATGCAGCTTCATCCACTAGCCAGAGTCAGTGGCCACCTGGTGGTTGGCTGCGGAACTAAACATGGAGGACCTCATTGGCCCTTTAAGACGACATGGTGATGACGCCCGGTTGTTGTCTAGTAACTAGTCTGTTGGCTCACCAGTTCCATGAAATGGTAGGAGACGGGGTGCTACCCCCCCCCCCCCCCCCGTGTGTGTTAAGGGAAACCTGTGGAGGGGGTGGGTAAGGCGACCATGTTATTATCTTCAGATCTACTTAAAGCCCTGGGTATAAGCCGAGCTTGATTATCAATCGTATGTGAGCTTATGAATATAAATCCTCACAGTATGTCGAAGCACTGTCTTAGTGATGTGACTCTTTTACACATAAACTTGCCTTGACTTCTCCCTGCCCGTCCCCTCCCTGTCCCCTCCCTGTCCCCTCCCTGTCCCCTCCCTGTCCCCTCCCTGTCCCCTGCCTGTCCCCTGCCTGTCCCCTGCCCGTCCCCTGCCTGTCCCCTGCCCGTCCCCTGCCTGTCCCCTGCCCGTCCCCTGCCTGTCCCCTGCCCGTCCCCTGCCCGTCCCCTGCCTGTCCCCTGCCCGTCCCCTGCCTGTCCCCTGCCCGTCCCCTGCCTGTCCCCTGCCCGTCCCCTGCCCGTCCCCTGCCTGTCCCCTGCCCGTCCCCTGCCTGTCCCCTGCCTGTCCCCTGCCCGTCCCCTGCCTGTCTCCTGCCTGTCCCCTTGCCCCCCCCTCTGCCTCTCTCCCGGCCTCCTCCTCTGCCTCTCCCTACCTCCCCCTCTGTCTCTCTCCCTGCCTTCCCCTCTTCTTATCTCCCTGCATTCTCCTCTGCCTCTCTCCCTGCCTCCCCTCTGTTTCTCTCCCTGGCCCCCTCTGCCTCTCTCCCGGTCTCTCTGCCTCCCCCCCTGCATTCCCTTCTCCCTGCCTCCCCTCTGTCTCTTTCCTTGACCCCTTCTGCTTCTCCCTGCCCCTCCCCTGAGACTGTCCCTGTCCCCTCTGTCTCTGTCCCTGCCTCACCGCTTCCCTCCTCCCTGTCTTCCCTCTGCCTCTGTCCCTGACTTCCTCTCTGAAATTAGGTTGTTCCCTGACCCCCCCCCCCCCCCCCCCCAACACCATATGATCCCCTCAGTGCAAAAGGATTGTAATCCAGTCTTAGGATTAACAGGACAGGTATAGTGTAGGCCTAATCCTTATTAGGGCAGACATGTGGTTGATTGCCTCCTCTAACCCCGCCCGGTACTCCCAGGTCAGATCAGGGTCAGGGGATGGGTTTATTTGACAAAGTCAGTACCTTCCTTTTGGCAGGGATCATTTTGTATATGATATTTGATACAGGGATGTGGGTGATGCTCAGACCTAGTGTTTCCCAAAATACCTCTTTCTTGAATATTTTTTGAAAATTGTTATGTAAGACCCCCCTCCATAACACATTGTAACAAACGTTATGACCCCCCCCCCTCCGTAACACATTGTAACAAACGTTATGACTCCCCCCTCCCTATGCTGGTACATAATATTTGCACAAGGTGCCTATTTTTTTACCAAGGAACAATTGCTTTTAGATTAAGGGAATAATACATGTATAAGCAAGTACGAGGGTTGGTTATTCATGGCTAAGGCACGAGGTGCAGTTGAGTGTCTTAGCCGTGGATAGCCATCCTGAGTGCTGGCTTATCCATGTATTATTCCATTTATACCATAGTTCTAACATTTGAGAAAAAAATCTGATGGATTTCACCCAAAGACTCGTGTTGATCATGAAAACTCACCATGTGACGTCATAGCGGTGCCGTTATCCACTGCTAATGCATGGTGGTTATCCAGTATAGGCACTGTTTGAGTGCCTAATGTGGATAACCGTGGTATGACACCTAATCATTATAATTATAAGAATTCGTTGTTTTAGAAAGGGATCTCTTGTGTTTCCATATTGTGTGTTATAAAAATTGATATACATTATACCAAAAAGCAAAGAATATAAAGAGTGTTCAATTTGGAGCTTACCAAAGGTTAGCATTGTCCCTCAGCAATGAGAATACCTCAAAATACTCAAAAGGTGTGATAGTATTGCTTGGAGTGCACCTGTTTGAGAAAAGACGTTTTTATATGAAATTATTGTAGATTTCTGATCCTGTCTGGCCGGTGGCACCTCCTGGTGGATGGAGTGTATAGTTCATTTTTCCCACCTAAACCCATGTTAACTAATAACCCCTTGGAGATGCTATTTCTAACTATATTTCCTCCTAATTTAACGTGGATATTGAGAAAAACACATACAAAAGATATATTATGGAGGTTTAAAAAACCTTTTCCAACTGTGGGCTGTGTATCACCAACTTGGGCCAATGTGTTCATCTATGACCGGGTGCCATCTATGATCGGGTGCCATCTATGACTGGGTGTCGTCTATGACCGGCTAAATAAAAAAGTGTTTTTTTTGTGTTTTTTTTTATACTGTGATATGTTAGGGGATCAAAGAAATTCATGGCAGTTGTTATATAATCCCCATGCACTTTATCACTATCAAGTAATATTACTGCCCCTGAAACATTGCTCAATCATAAAGTGTAGTTTCATTTGACCGCCTTTCCACATACTATTGTACTTGGTATATTTGGAGTAATAAACAAAAAAGCTTTTTTTTTTTTTAAATTTTCATTAGGGTTTACTAAGCTCTTCATTAGTGTGTACCGTTCTATACTTAAAAATGTATGCTTCCGCACTATATTTGCCTTTTCCATGCTACCCGGTCATAGACGGCACCCGTTCATAAATGGCACCCGGTCATAGATGGCACCCGGTCATAGACGAAAACATTGGCCCAAGTTGGTGAGACACAGCCTGATATGTGGTTTCATATGTGGTTAAGTATAAATGGGGTTTGAGTGGGTTATGTGGAGTATGTATTAGGGTGTTCAGAGCGGCCTGCCATGGCACAGACAACCAGCAGTTTTGCCCTCTATTTACACTCATATCTGATTTATGGCTAATTGACACCAAAAAAACACAGTTATGTTCACACTATCTGAAAGCTATGGTTTCATTCTACACAATGTGTGGTTTCTGCAAAGATTTGTACATTTCCACTTGTGGTTTTATATGAATGAGTAAGTAGAAAGTGGGGAGTGTGTGCTCCCTCCGCAGGCCCACATTTTGGCACTAGTAATTGATAGCTGCCAAGTAACTGCCCTGTACTAGAATAAATTTCTGGGAGAGGGTATTTGTGCAGTCAATTCCTAAATGATTGGATTGTAATGCTAAGATATAGGCCTACAGTTACATATATCCCACATGTTATATGGACTACCAGATCCAGATCTACAGCAAAGTATTTCCTAAAAGTCATGGAATCACCTTTAAAATAGAAGGGCATAAAAATGTGGGACCATACATTTAATTCCCATATTTGTTTACTATCTCCTGTCTGAAGAACAAAGTGATTGGAAAGGAATTGGCCCCCAGATTTACACTTATGTGGATCTACCTTTTCTTAGCAGTAGTACATTCCCTATATAAGTCACCCTCCACTGCACCTGGATCCCTGCCACTCACACTGTAGCAGGGGAGTGCTATTTCAGGACCAATCCACTGCATGGTTAGACAGGGCTCTCTTGTCCTCCCAAAACACCTTACTTTTTGCAAAGAAAACCCAATTTAACTATGTTCTAGTGGTGGTAGATTCACAATTCTTTCAGAATTCTCTTAGTTAAGATCCTGTCTATCTATCCTGTACAAAAAACGCAACTTTTCTGCTCTCAATAAATATGGCCTGAACGCCCTATATGTATACACTCCATCCACCAGGGGGTGCCAGGGGCCTTTTGGGGGACATGAAATCGGTCAGTTGACCCTCTTAGTGTTCTCTACTCTTTGAATATACTTCCCTAGATTCAATTGTTCTGTGTGTGTGTCCTTATATTCAAAATGATAGATTGAACTCTACCTGAGCATACTTTTGACACAATAGTGCCTACTGGGTCTGTTTTAGGACCCTTGCTCTTTATTTTGTACATAAAAAATATTGTCAACTGTGTTCAAAACTCTTGCTGTTGCCTGTATGCAGATGACCTAGCAGTTATGGCTAGTGGCGCATCCACTGACGATGTAAAGATCCTTCTACAGGATGATTTGTCTGAAATAAATACTTGGTGTCAACTAATTAAACAGACTGACTATCAAACCTATCAACACTGATAAAACAAAGGTCTTATGGTGCCTCCGTATCTATCCGGATCTCACTTGCTGTGATATGATGGTCCAAAACTTGGCATAGCCTACAGACGGCGTTGTATGCCTGCTTAACTCAAGGTTGGGTTTCAAAATGTATCAGGTCCAAAACAAAATCCAAGAGGTGGTACCAAGCTTTAATTATCTGGGAGTAAAATTAGACTCATGTCCAAGTTTTGCTCCATAGAAAATTGTAGGCATGACAGCAGGCAAACTTTCCCAGTTAAAGCATACACGTAAGTCTGTTGACTGGGACACAAGTCTTCTGGTCAACAAGCAGATGATACGTCCTGTGATGGAATATAGTAGTTTCATGATTGACGGTGCTCCCGAATGGGTACCACGAACATTTCAGACAGCTTAAAATGACTGCCTGTGAGTATGTGAAAGAATAAGAATTGCACAGGATATTGACCTAGACCTGTTACATGTAAACTGTGCTATTGAGTGGCTTGATGAAAGCAGGGATACTGTAAAACCTCGCGTAAAAGCTCAACTCACGTATAAGCCACACCCCAACTTTGGGCCGATCCTATAAGGCTGTGTCTCACGACCTTGGGCCAATGTTTTTGTCTCTGACCAGATGCTGTCTCTGACCATGTGCCGTCTCTGACCAGGTGCCGTCTCGGACCAGGGGTCAGAAAAAAGGTGTTTTAAAAAGAATTATACTTGTAGCGGGCACGTATCGCTCGGGGCAGACCGAGCGTGCGTGGAGAGCGCATTGCCCGCCTGTGGTAGCTCAAGTACCGTAGCAGAGCAGTGAGAAGCAGCTAGCCCTGTGGTGTAGCGGTAGCATTCTCAACTCCGGAGCGGAGGGGCCGGGGTTCGATTCCCTGTGGGGTTGACCTGTTTTCCGCTGCCTGTTACACTGGTGCCGTGACCAGGATGGGACCCCCTGGGTTGGGTACTTGAGCGTGTTCAGCTTCTGCTAGGAGGTCCGTGGGACCTCCATTGACCTGGCAGAAGTCTGAGCGGTTTCAGCTTGTGCTATGTGTGCGTCCAAAGACACATGTTCAGGGCAGGTGACTGGCTTCGCCGGCTAATTCTAAGTAAGGGATTAGCTTTGATCACAGATTGCTGAGTAACATGTCTGTCCGCTGCCTGTTACATACTCATATATATAAGGATTTGTAAAAAAATTATGACAGTCGTTATATAATTTTGATTATAATTACAATTAGCCTGCTGCTGCTGGTATTGTGACCTTATCAAGCCAAGCTGATCAGAGACAGCAGTACCTGGTCAGAGACGGCACCTGGTCAGAGACGGCACCCGGTCAGAGACAAAAACATTGTCCCAAGGTCATGAGACACAGCCATAAGCCACACCAGAAATCTGATTAAGGTGACTTTTAGTACTGTGCTATAGTAGCAAAAACTCGCATATAAGCAACATCCTGACCCTGGGCCGATGCTATAAGCCGCACCGCCGATTTGACTCGCATACTAGCCGCGGCTTATACGCAAGGTTTTATGGTGAGGCTTTGTTAGCCATCATGTATAAGCGGTCATAAGACGAAAGTCTAATTGTCAAACCTGTGAGGGAGCTGCGTATAGTAGCTTTAGTAAAGTAAAACTAAAGGTGTGTCGGCCGAAAGGTGAATTGTACCGAAGGAGCTTATGGAGAGAGCTTATGGGATAAATTAAATGCAAGCCTACATATAGCAACTAGAAAGCTGTTCTTGGCTAGCCTGTAAGCCATTCAATATCAGGTTTGCGATTAAGTAATAGACATGTTGATCTGCACTGTAGACGACTGAATGTCAGTATGAACACTGGCTATACCCGTGTATATAACTTAGTTGAGCGCGTGATTGTGAGGCGTCTTATCTATGGTGTTGTCATCTATGGTACATAAGTATTGTAGTGCCTTTTTTTCTCATTCAAATCTGATACGGTTTAGAAAATATGTTAAGAAGTCTTACGGCTCATACAGTCTGGGAAGTTACAATCCTTTTTATCTCTCATCAAGAACCGACCATGTTTTTATTGCTATTGGTAATTACATGGACAAAGAACAACACTTTTCTGAAGTTTAAGATAATAAGTGGTTCTCATGGATAAAACTGTATTTAAGCAAACCTAAAACAACAAACAAACAATTAAGTAAGCAAAAGAAAAGCGTAAAGTGAAAAGCAAAAATGGAAACGATTGAAAGAAAGATGATATAAAGTATGTTACATTGAAATTGTAATGAATTAGTTTGTGAAACTTTGTACTTGTATTTCCTCCTTCATGGAACGGCCCGACCCTCTGACCTACAGCATTTGATATATCTCTGACGACATCCTATTTCCTTGTGGCATCTGTTATCTGTAATGTAATGTTGAATTTACAAGATTGGCTGGTCTGAAAAACTTGTGTATATGTGTATATGACTTTCCTTATGCCAATAAAAACATTGAAAACTGAAACTGAACTGGATCCAGGGAGTTTTGTTTATAATGTTCCCTGGCTTAACCCACCATATCATCATTTGAATTATACAACGTATAACTGTTTCTTTGTTAGGGATTATGTTACTTAGGCCACTCCAAATAATATCCTTGTTTCTCATCACCGAGCGCATAAAAAAAAATCTTGTTATGAGTTTTTATATGATTCTTTTTTTGCATATTTTGGTGGAGAATAATGGACAAATATGGGCACATTTTACATTCAATTAAAGCCTGAATCCTAAAGTCCTGCCAATGTGATGGGATAGAGAAAAGATGTGTGGCACTAAAAGTACCACATTATATGAGTGGAATGAAGATGGAGGCCCTTGTTTGGGCTCATACAGCCCTCGCTAGGTTCACCAGCCCCTCGTATGGGCTCATATAGCCATTGCTGGGTTCATAAGGCCCTTGTTTGGTCTCGCACAGCCATAGCTAGTGTTATTAGGTCCTTGTTTGGGCTTATACAGCCCTCGCTTGGGTCACCAGGCCCTAGTATGGGCTCATACAGCCCTCGCTAGGTTCACCAGGCTCTCGTATGAACTCGCAGATCCCTCAATTCAGTCACCAGGCCCTCCTATGGCCTCGACAGCCATTTCTGGGGTCATCAGACTCTTGTTTGGGCTCGTATAGCCCGCGCTGGCATCATGAGGCCCTTGTATGGGCTCGTACAGGCCTTGCTAGGTTCACCAGGCCCTCGTATGAGCTCGCAGATCCCTCAATTCAGTCAACAGGCCTACCTATGTGCTCGTACAGCCATCGCTGGGGTGGGGGAGTGAGAGGGTAGGGGAGTGGGAGAGTAAGAGGATAGGGGATTGAGAGGGTTGGGGAGTGAGGGGTAGGGGAGTGGGGGATTGAGAGGGTAGGGGAGTAGGGGAGTGAGAGCTAAGTGGAGTGGGGGAGTGAGAGGGTAGGGGAGTAGGGGATTGGGAGAGTAAGAGGATATGCGAGTGAGAGGGGAAGTGAGAGGGTAGGAGGCGGGGGATTGAGAGGGTAGGGGAATCAGAGAGTAGGGGAGTGAGGGATTGAGAGGGTAGGGGAGTGAGAGGGTGAGGGAGTGAGAGGGGGGTGAGAGGGTAGGGGGGCGGGGGATTGAGAGGGTAGGGGAGTGAGAGGGTAGGGGAGTGAGGGAGTGAGAGGATAGGGGAGTGAGAGGGTGGGGGTAGGGGAGTGGGGGAGTGAGAGAGTAGGGGATTAGGGGAGTGAGAGGGTGGGGGAGTGGGGGATTGAGGGGGAAGGGGAGTGAGGGAGTGAAAGGTTAGGGAAGGGGGAAAGAGAGGGTCAAGGGGATTTAACTCAGACACAAACTGAATTTTTGAAGAATTTACAGAGTGCTCAAAATCGGCCAAAAATCGGTGATTTTTCGCCTCACCATGTACAGGGGCTTGAGGCTGGAGTAGTGGAGGGGTGCAGCTATGAGGTGGAGAGTTCCATGGGCACCCCCCCCCCCCCCCCACCCTCCACCCCGGTGTCAGATATCTAAATTGCTCCCTCCCCGGCACCTGCAGTTACATCACATGACCGGAGTCGGGGACAGCCCCAAGAAGCGCCTTGCTGTCATGGTAGGGACTGAGGAAGCAGAGTAGTCTCTATACCTTCAAGGCCATCATTCTCACCCATACACAACTTATTGATAACAAGTAAAGCTACATAGTTTAATCAAGAGTAAACCAGATATGTGAAAGGGATGCCTCTCATTAGGAGGTGAACTAATTAGAGAGTATATTCATACATTCATTCTCCAGAGCACTGTCCATTAGTCATTATGACAACCTAGGGCGATAAACTAACTGTATCATAGTGTAATGTTTACTACAAACCAAAACCAACCAGATGACGGCTGGAAAGTCATCATCTCTTCATATTATATTGTATTGTATTGTATTGTATTGTATTGTATTGTATTGTACTACGCTATTTTACCGGTAACACTCAGGACTGAAATGTCTAGTGGCTGAAATTGCTACATCTTACTGTATTACTACGGATTTCTGCTATACAAATTATGAAGTAGCATATCACCACATGTATCACATAATATAATTGTGTCCAACAATGTTGAAACGAAAGTACTTGAAACTGCAGAATTAATATTTGACATCGAGGTCTAACCCACAAGCGGTGGAACTCTGTTATATATTGTATAAACATACAACTAGCAACAATTGATTGTTTATATGTGATGTCTAATACCACTCCAGACTTGTATATCAATTTCCATTGACTGATTATACATATCACATCTTGAATTGTACTGTGTTTAGAAGATCATTCTATGAATAAACACTTTATAAACTCAAAAATAATGACTAGGAACCTTCCTCTGGGTTTTCAGTGTATTTACAACTTGCATGGTTCATTTGTCTCTTAATAACTAAGATGAGAATTTAGTTCGCAAAGAGTCTAGGCTCCCCTAACCATTTAGCCCTCAACAAAAATAAACCAAAAAAAACACCTTGTCATATTTTGCCATGGCTTAGTGATGAGAAACAAGGATATTATTTGGAGTTGCCTTATTTAAGGTTGATCGCTACTCATTGAAAATGGGGCACTGCGCAGGTCTCTGCGCATATAGCTTAAATGTATCAGATTGAGCTAATATCAGAAAACTAGATACATATACATGCTTACAACGCCATATTAAAAGATGAGCTAATTTTGAGCAAAATTGAGCACTTTATTGGACTTTGAAAAGTTGATACATTTATAGCCAATAATATTTGCTATTTTCAATATAAGTTAGAATATTGGACTTATTAATCAATAAATCATTATCTAGATAGATATAGATCTCATCAGGTTCTTTAAAATAACCAAAGGTAGGATATAGAACCATTTCATACCCCGATTTTTGCCATTTTACCCATTATTTTAGGCTTTAAATATGAACTTTAGTCCAGTTTTGCATTATTTTTTAACTTCAAAGGCCCAAAACCATAAAAATTTGCCCGGGACCACCTATCAAAATTCCTTTAAAATGTTAGCTATTGGTCCAAACTATTTTTTAAAAAAATATAAAAAAAAGTTCATGGATTTTTTTCAGTGATATTTAGATATTGCTGAAGAATAATGCATTAAATTTGAATAATCGTCATAGAACCATCCCGTTTTTTCATACAAAAGTACATTTTTGGACCATGGTTTTATTTTTCCCATTAAAAGACATGACCTAGGATTATTCATGTGCAATACAAAATCAATGTGGGCATTAATTCATAAGAAAAAAAATCATGAAAATTTCCCATTTTTTTGTAATTTTTGGCAAAAATTGACAATACTTTTTTTTTTCAAAAATCTGTAATAAAAAAAGTAGCTCGGGACCCCACCATTTTCTTAACATTTTCCATTTCTAAATGATATAAGCTACCTTTGAGGGAAAAACAGGACATTTCATGGATACAAAGTTAAGAGTAGCGATCAACCTTAATGCCAGGTTCGCCTTATTTCATATCTAGATATACATACACAGCTATAGTACACGTAAGAGGCCTATACACTCATTTCATCCGCTCTATTCCACAAGGGGGCGCCCCTGTAGACCAGCCCGCCATCAGGGCCAGCCACACACCCAGCCCCCAAACCTGGAAGGTTGACACTAGCGCCATCTACTGTATATGGTTGATGAAAATAGTGTAATACATGGAATACCTTTAACATGTGTGTACATGCCTATTCACACATGATACACATTAAGAGTCATATTGTAAACCCAAGAGCCTATGTCAATATACAATGTATACCCTAGCAACACAGCCCCCTAGTGGTGGTAAGATTTTAACGCCAGCCGGTGATCGTAACCGTGGAGTGGCTAACCAGAATGGAAGGACCTTCTCGGGGCGTTCGCTCCAGGTCCAGGGCACAGCCCCCTATATATTTGGCCCCGCGTGGTAGGAGGAGACACTGACACCTAGACCAGCTGGCAGCCTCCATGACCATGATGAGCCTGTAATACTATTATACCTTTGGTGCACCATATCAGCACAATATCTTGTTCTTCAAGCATAATATTTTTGGGGATATCTTATGCTTCAGCCATAGACAGTGGCAGGGCCCTGTATCCCCATGCTTGAGCACTGCCCAGTCCCCCGGGGATGCTTCATAAGAAACCAACTACACTGGATACCGGCCCAATGTTTAGGGTGGGGGTTAGGGTTAGCTATCTATCTGTGGGAAAAGGGGAGTCCCTGTCTTTGGATGAGGAATACAATATCCTCCTGAAATCTTCTTCAAGCATAAGATATATTGCTAATACTATCAGAACCTTGGATTTGCATGTTCCATTTCCTAAGAGATACCGTATTATATTTTGGCACTCTCATATGTAACAAAAATACTGCACTACACTGTAAGAAGTTACTGTATTTAAACAGCACAATGTGCTGTACATTTACAGCACTTTTTGCTGTTGTTGGCATTACAGCACTATTTGCTGTATAATTACAGCATTATGTACTGTAAATTGGGTCTCCGGCAATGTTGCTGTACATTTACAGTACATTGTGCTGTAGATTTCCGCCGCCAGGTGGCAGCAGTAGACCATTTCTATATTAATTATTCCACCCAACCCTCTCCCGAGTCAAATAAAACCTCACTCTCAAGACATCGTAGAATAAGAATGGATGAGAGAGACTGAATGCAGTTATCATAAAGTGTATTGATATTTGCATAATTGTGTTGAATAATACAAAAAAACAGCAAAAGTATAGAATAGACACCACATTGGTGGGAAAAGTTAAATGCTTAAGTGCCCGGACTGGGGAAAAGCTGGTATCACATACGGTTCAGCTGTATTGATGCAGGATTAAACCATCACATTGTGTAGTGTGTATTATCCTAGCTGAGATTGATCTATTATTCAGAAAAGTACTCTCCATGCATGCGAATTAATTGATATAAATTGGTGAGAACAACAATATGAAACCTACAGTAGAAGTTGCTGTAACTTTACAGCACCCAGGTGCTGTACATGTACAGCAAAATCTACTGGAACAAAAGTTGCCAGCAACTTTTGCTGTAGATGTACAGTAGAAGTTGCTGTGAATTTACAGTAGAAGTTGCTGTAAATGTACAGTAGAAGTTGCTGTAAATTTACAGCAAGTCAGTTGCTGTACACTTACAGCAAAATCTACTGGAACAAAAGTTGCCAGCAACTTTTGCTGTAGGTGTACAGTACTTACTTCTTACAGTGTATACAATAAATATACTGGCCCTTACAAAAATATACTTGGCTCATTTAGTTCATGATCCCTGCCTCCCACTCTGCCTCTCTCCCTACTTCACTCTGCCTCTCTCCCTGCCCCCTCTGCCTCTCTCCCTACTTCACTCTGCCTCTCTCCCTGCCCCCTCTGCCTCTCTCCCTGCCCCCCTCTGCCTCTCTCACTGCCCCCTCTGCCTCTCTCCCTGCCCCCCTCTGCCTCTCTCCCTACCCCTCTCTGCCTCTCTCCCTGCCCCCTGCCTCTCCCTGCCCCCTCTGCCTCTCTCCCTGCCCCCACTCTGCCTCTCTCCCTGCCCCCTATGCCTCTCTCCCTGCCCCCTGCCTCTCCCTGCCCCCTCTGCCTCTCTCCCTGCCCCCCTCTGCCTCTCTCCCTGCCTCCCCCTCTGCCTCTCTCCCTGCCCCCTCTGCCCCTCTCCCTGCCCCCCTCTGCCTCTCTCCCTGCCCCCCTCTGCCTCTCTCCCTGCCCCCTCTGCCCCTCTCCCTGCCCCCCTCTGCCTCTCTCCCTGCCCCCCCTCTGCCTCTCTCACTGCCCCCTCTGCCTCTCTCCCTGCCCCCCCTCTGCCTCTCTCACTGCCCCCTCTGCCTCTCTCCCTGACCCCTCTACCTCTCTCCCTGCCCCCTGGCTTGTTAGAAAATGCTTTATTTAGGGCAGATGAAGATAATTAATGAACTGAACAGTTACAGGACGTTATAACATTTTAAATTAGTAATTTTATCCGACCTACATATCTCTCTGCCCTAAATAAATCGTTTTCTATCAAGCCGGTCAAAGATGACACCCGGTCATAGATGGCACCCGGTCAAAGATGGCACCCGGTCAAAGACTTTCACATTGGCCAGAAGTTGTGAGACACAGCCATAAGGCATAGGAAGGTAATTTCATTCCCAGCTAACAACAAAACGTCATTTTACGTCAAAACAACGTTATGCCATAGTGAGGAGCCTTATAGAAACGTTATAATTTTATAACGTTTTAAAATGTGTATAACGCTTTTTGTTTACTGGGAAACCACTATGCAGAGTTTATAGTGGGTTCATGATATGGCCCAATACTGATCATCATTACATGTACATGGTCTCACACACCTCCGCCTGCTACAAGTATAAGTAAACGTTATTCATATATGGTGTTTACATGCTCTTTGACAGGACAATGCTTAGATAACTGCTTTCTACACTACCCTGGCTTGTTTGGCCACTTAGGCCAAATAAAATAAAAGGTTTGTTTCAGGTAACATGGGAAGAGAGTCTAGGGTCAATTGGTCGTATTTTTTTTTAAACCTTTTTTTTACAGCCCCCCTGCGATACCCTTAAATTGAAAAAAGTGTCAAAATGGGAAGATTTTTTTTTAAACCTAAAATTGACCTAGAAAAAGTGCAAAATTTATAAATTTCCTGAAAATTTCATAAAAAAGTAGGGTCGGCCCTGTTTTAATAGGGTCGGTCGGGTGGCCTGAACAAAGCTTCTTTTTTTTGCCTTATCAGACCCTTAGGGAGTGCTCATTTTTTAACAACAGGGGGGGGGGGGTGCGGTGAGATTTCGCGCGGAGCGTGCGAAATTTTTCACCCCCCCTAGAGAGGTCGAAATTTTTCACCCCCCCCCCCTGGCTGGCCGAAAATCATGCGCATTCGCGCCCCTTTGTAGCATAGTAACACGCGGGCTTTTTCCCTCAAAACAGGTTGAATTTTTTTTACCCCCCCCCCCAAGAGGGGTCCAAATTTTTTACCCCCCCCCGGTCAAGGGGTCCAAATTCCCCCCCCCCCCAAATCCACCACCCCCCTGTTGTTAAAAAATGAGCACTCCCTTAGTCCTATGGCCCACTACCCAGCTAACACGTCTACATAAGGGAGTGATCATTTGTTATCAACAGGGGGGGTGGTGGGTTTGGGGGGGAGGCAAAAAAGTTTGGACCCCTTGACCGGGGGTGGGGGGGGGGGGGGAAATTTGGACCCCTCTTGGGGGGGGGCAAAAAAATTTAACCTGTTTTGAGCCAAAAAGCCAGCGCGTTACTATGCTTCAAAGGGCCCGCGCGCGAGCCGATTTTCGACCCTAAGGGGGGGGGGGGGGGATTTTGACCCCTTGACCGGGGGGGGGGGGGGGGGTAAACAAATTTGCGCGCTCCACAGGGAAACCCACCACCCCCCCTGTTGTTAACAAATGATCACTCCCTAACTGTGTTGCGCCGTCATTAGTACATCCCACATTGGTGTGGCACACACGCCGTATGCTGGAGGCTTATTGAACATTCTGCATGAAATATAGAACAATGACGGCAGCGGACACACCACATCCTCACCACTACTATTACTTCTACACCCCGGGTACAATGTACTACACACTGCTAATGTTACATTTCTGGGCCTGCATAGTTCTTTAACCCTTTACGGACGGTATAGTACTTTAATGCGCTATGCCCTTTGTCATCATGATGCATGAATGCAGCCCCGGCGAGTCCCGGCGAGGGTTGGCATGATGCACCATTGTACATCATGCCGACAAATGCCATCTTGTAGCGACATCTGTCCTCATGCGCTATGGTGCATGAATGCAGCTCTGGCGAGTCTACTAGCTAGGGCTGCATTATGGTTGGTCACGCCGCATGATGCCTGAATGCAGCTGCCTTTATGTATGCTGACCACCAAGCACATAAGGGAGTGATCATTTTTTATCCCAGAGGGGGGGGGGGGCGAGATTTGGACCCCCTTGACACGGGGGGGGGTATAAAAAAATTGGACCCCTCCTCGGGGGCGGGGGGGATAAAAAGATTCAACCTGTTTTGGGCCATAAACCTGCCTGTTACTATGCTTCAAAGGGCCTGAGCGTGTGTGCCGATTTTTCGACCAGCAAGGGGAAGGAGGTGGGGGTGGGGGGGGGGT
>OX381705.1:10351464-10377985 GCA_947462335.1 Harmothoe impar | reverse complement strand
GGGTTGTGCATATATGTATATAACTACAGTCTTTGCGAAAACCTGCAGGACAGTGGCAATGTCCTTCTAAAATGCCATAGGTCCAGCAGATTATCAAGTGTAGCAGGACCAAATGTCCAGTCCCATGTTGGTTTTTTCTGAACTAGAAGAATTCAGTTGGGCTTCTAAAGCTGAGATACATATGTCAATACACTGTGTAAAACTATCTATCCATCCTGATTTGGCCATAGATGATTTCAGATAAATTGAATTTTTAATGGACAAAACTTTTTTATACTTAAAATGCAGAAATCATCAGATATGTGGCTAGTTGGTCCTCCAAAAATGCAGCCGGTCCTTCAACATTGAAATTCTGCAGGACCGAATGTCCTGTGGGATGAAAAAGTTTTCGCAAAGACCGTAACTAGAGGCTATAACTGCAGTATCATCAAGACGAAAGCCGCGACCACCAGCATTGTGATAGGTACGGTCAGCCTCTAAGGTACCCACGTCTCAGTTTTCGTCCTCATGAGGCTTAGTCAGTGCAGGTATCGGGTATCGAGTATCGGGTCGACATGATGCATGAATACAATATGGCGAGTTACTCCCATGCAAGGCTTCAATGACGACAATGACCATGGCGCATTAAAGTACTATGCCGTCCTAGAGGTATAATTCTTTGCTCAGAGTACTGTCAGTAGTAGAATTGGTATACAACTCTATCACCCCGGTTTATACTACATGTAGGCGTCATGAGTGCCGTCAATAGCTCAGAGTTGCCCATAGCTGCTCGTAAAGGCTATATCATCCTGTATGAGGCACTCCCATAACGACGACACCACCGGCCATATCATGTATGATCGGCTATAAGCACCCCCCCTCTCCAAAGTAGTCCTCACCCCTACCCCTCCCTCGTCCCCTCCCAGTCAAATCCCTACCAGGGGTGGAGTCAGCAAGTTGGTGTTTCAAGCATGGATCTGCAAATAAATGTAGAGTTTGGAAAGGATCTTCAATAATGTAATACTGTGATAATTCACAATCCGTGTGAGAGGCTCTCCTATACTCGCAATCGACAAACTCACCGTCTGATGTGGGAGCAATATATAATAAATGTCAAGTATCAGACATAGCGTAAGCTATATGACCAGGAATCGGCTCAGAATACATTTGTACATATCTCTGATACTGCTGGCTATGCTATATATGGTGGGACATAACTCCTGCCCGCCCGCCCCCCCCCCCCCCACACACACACATAGAGTCAGACCCATAAAACCCCACCCCGGGATCCCCCCGATCGACGACCTGAAATTAGCTGCCTTCGATTCCCCGAGGTGGACGTTGGAATGGGCATGCACATTTAGGTCTCCGTAAGATGAATACGTCGTCGATGTGGTGCTATAAATCTGGCGTTATGACGTGGTAACGCTCCTCCTCAGCCCCCCCCCCCCCCTCCCAAACTACCACCTCCCCCAACCATCCACCTATACCGGCCTTGGATAAGGGCCACTTCCACACTAACCAAATTCAATATAATTATATGATGGCCCATACATTCCTGAGAGATCAGCATGATGCATGAATGCTTCACTGGCAAGGAACTCGTTTGAGTTGTATTCATAACTTTTTCTTATACATGTATTTAACTAAACCATCTTGTGACCTGGCATCTGGCTCGTTCTCATGAATGTGATGCAACTCACTGAAACCTAGTATTTTCTATATATTTCCAACCCATATACTATTTTGCTCATTTCTTTTAGCCTATATGTTGCAAAGTATTTAGTTCTACCAGAATATATATAGTATACCCTACCCCTGTATCTTATTATGCCCATAATATGCCCAAAAGTGACCCAAAGTTGACGTTTTCTGACCATAAATGGGCTTAATTATGATTTTTTTAAATCTAACAGGTGTATTGGGGTTATTCATGTCTTGATTCATTGCACAATATTACTTGGCATCATTCTAAGTCAAAATCACATACATACACTTAATACAGGTGGTACAGTTCACTAATAAGTGCCTTTGACCTATATTCGCCTTTCTGACCTTTTTTTTGTATTTTTAACTATCTTTAAATAGTTTCCCACCCCCCCTGCACATTATGATTTTTAAACATGTTATACATGTTCCGTTACAAAGTCTAGCCCATGAAGCATTAGGTAGAAAAAGTAGCCTACTTATATCTGTCTTAAGTCCATGCACAGTGGTGCTCCAAAGATTTGTAACATAATTATTTTTCACAGGGATCCTTTCTGACCACTTTTTGTACCTGTAGTTGTACCATGCAGAGTTCTAGTACTTAACTAAGTACCATATTTGCATTTTGTGGGACCCTAGGGCCCTCAAATATAATCCAAAAATCAGGCCTCCCCAACCTGCACAAGGAACCCTCCTGGGGCCTTTCTGACCACTTTTCAGCCTTTCTAATCAGAAAATCGCCTTTCTGACCAGTTAAAAAGGCAGTCAGAAAGTCGATTTTTGTGACCATTTTTTTTACTAGAAAAGTAGACAGGGGTTAAGTTTGTGTTTTACTAAAAAGCATATTGATATGGCCTCCTGTTGGCATAGGTGGAAAAGAAAAAATATTCATAAAAATAGTATTAACTACCTGTATAACCTAAAATACAAAATCGCCTTTCTGACCAGCAAGAAAGGCAGTCAGAAAGGCGATTTTTCTGACCATTTATTTTACTAGGAAAGTAGAATGGAGATGCATCCGGGGTAAAGTTTATGTTTTATTAAAAAAGCATATTGATAAAGCCTCCTCTTAGCGTAGATGGAAAAGAAAAAATATTCATAAAAATAGTATTAACCACCTGTATAACCTAAAAAACAAAATCGCCTTTCTGACCAGTTAGAAAGGCAGTCAGAAAGGCGATTTTTCTGACCATTTATTTTACTAGGAAAGTAGAATGGGGATGCATCCGGGGTAAAGTTTATGTTTTACTAAAATAGCATATTGATAAAGCCTCCTCTTAGCATAGATGGAAAAGAAAAAATATTCATAAAAATAGTATTAACCACCTGTTTAGCTTAAAAACAAAATCGCCTTTCTGACCAGTTAGAAAGGCAGTCAGAAAGGCGATTTTATTTTAATTCAATGGTTTTATATAGTGTCAAAATAAGTAGGAATGCTTTGATTCAGCAGCACACTCACTTGACTAGTGAATAGGAACAAAATATTTAAGTTATTACATTCAAAACTTACATATTATTGTATTTATTTTACATATGTGATATATAGACATAATAGAACAGTATTTTCGCCTTTCTGACCACTTTTTTACATATGGGCCAGATGAGAAAAATTTAATAGATTAAACTGCTATAGATTGAGGTTTTAATTGGATGATCAGATGACACAATTTGGTAATAGAATATTTTAAAAAGTCTGATTACATATATGACAGGTTTTACAGCAGAAAACTACAAAGTTTGGCAATATTTTAAACGGTTTAAAAAGGGGAAAAAAGAAGAAAATTCCATATTTAAAGGTGAGTAGGAAGAGATAATGGGATGCATGATATATAAAGTTTGGTGTTTCCTAGATTGGATAGTGGTATGGCTTATAATTGACTGTTAAAGAAATCAAAATAGGTAATAATTGATTGTCAGGAGGGTCAATAATTGATTAGGTACAAAGCATGGTCAGAAAGGCGAATTTGAATCATGGCAGTCCATTTGGAATGGTTGCCATGGTTACTGTATACATATTTAACTAAAACCACCTATTCAGTAGTGTCCACCCACACCTGAAAATGACCCATACTGAAGGACTTGACCATATTCCATATTTACTCTGACCACCCCCTGATACATGAGTTGCATCACACTGGTGAGACTGAGCCATCTACAGTTTTTCCGTCTGACTTTTGCTCATAAAGGGCCTTGGTTAATACTAGCTATATCAATCAGTCACTTTATAGGTATTCTAGTTATGCAGTCTATTTCTAAAGGTGACATAGTGGCTCTTCTACATTTCATTTATTCTTTACAAATCACTGGTCGTATGTACTCTGGTTCACAGCCAATTTTTCAAAATCTCATTTAAAAAAAAAAAGATTATTAAACTCGACTGGCGGACAAACCACTTTTTTAAAGAAAAAATGTTTTCTTCAAACAAGTGGTTTGTCCGCCAGTCGAGTTTAATAATCTTATTTTCTTGAAATGAGATAATTATTTTTGACTGTGTTGTTGTGGCTGGATACCTGCTGGTGGGAGGCTATCCAGATCGGTAGCACCTCCAAATCGGCTGATGGAAAACGGCCCTTATACATGTGCTGCCCCCCCCCCCCTGCCCCTACCCACCCCCTCCCCCCACCCCCCCCCCCCCCCCCACCCCCAACTCGTATTGACATTCCTCATAACGTTTATAGCGGCCCCGATCGGTCCCCACTGACACATTCCCCCATCATGGAGGTCCTTCTAAACATGGCTCCCCCCTCCCCCCCCCCCCCCACCAACCACCCCAGCAGCCAAGTGCCCTTCATATGACCTTGCTATGACCTTTAGCGGGAGCCGAGTGGGATTGATCGGGGAAATATGTATCCGGATCAGCGCGCGCAGCCGATCAAGCCGGCGGAAGTCGTAGCTGACTTTATGGATGTGATTTTAATGGTTGGTTTTGGTGTCTGATATAAAATGTAGAATATACATCAGGGGGGATATAGGGTGTATGTAAGGTCAGAATCCGACTTAATGCATTGATATATTTATTTATTGTCGCTCTCACTCATACACTTTATAGTCGCAAAACAGGCTGTGCTGGTATGTTGTCAAAATTAAGTATAATTAACCCCACCTTCCTCCTATCCAATATACCTCATCTTTCACCTCATCCCTCATAATGACAAGATAATAACGATGACATACTAGTTATAAAGTGTAACATTGTTATATATGTGCCTCAGTCATGTATGACGCCATTGTTTTTTAGATAGAAAGCAAAGTATTACATACAAAGAGGGCCTGGGCATCAAAACGGCATTGCCGAGTCCTGGAGGCTCTTTCAGAACAGACTCGTCAGTCGTCATATTGTGATTTTCGTCAATATTGCAATATTTGCAATTGATGAGGGTATTTGTAACTGGCAAAATCTGGTAGTTACATTAATTTTCTATAGATTTGTTTAGGAATTCTTCTAAAAAACAATTTTTACTACTGGTCGTCAGACAGGTCTCGTCAGGCCAAATCTGAATGAGTTTTTATAAAACCCTGTCCACAGTACGTTTCGTGATTGATTCATATTCCTAACATATGGAACTTGATTTTTCAGAACATTAACCCAAAATTAAAGTGTCCCAACATTATGCAAATTGAGGTCAAAGGTCAAATTCCATGTCAAATATAGAGATCGAGAAATAATACCTTTCCCTAATTTTCTCAGAGGCCGTTTCAGATAGGGACACACCACAAGATACAGTGATAACCATGTATCAGTTCATCACCTTGCCAGCTGGACAGTATTCCTGCTCATATTTAAGGTCATATTTGTCAAGGTCAAAGTCCAAATTTACAGGAAAATAAGCATTATGCCTCGTGTTGTTTGTCCCCATTTCACCAATATACATGTTATGGCCAAGCTATTTGTTTTCTGTGTAGACCCCATCAATGTGCCCAAGATGTGCCCTTTTGAAAGTTCTAACCAACAGGTTTCCATAGCAACAGGAGCCAATGTAATTTGAGCTAATAGTCCAGTGGTGGAACAAGGATTTCGGGCCTGACCCGGAATTCTCCGGTATAGTTTTTTTCTCTGCTAATTCTTCATCTAGGGGGTCTGGGTGACCATTTCCTACATGAACTATTCATGACGGCTTCGGGGAAATTGAGATATTCAAGATGGCCGCCACAATTCAATAAAAATGTTGAAATGTGCATATCTCAACTTCTAACCTACTTAGAGACACAAATAAAAGGTCTAAAAGTACATTGCTGTGGTCAGAGAATCCGATCATGCCATCTAAAATAATGTATATGGCAGCCATTTTGCATTTTATCCAAGATGGCTGCCGGAATTCAATAAAAATCATTAAAAATGCATATCTCTGCTTCTAATCAAGTTAGAGATACAAATGAAAGGTCTAAAGGTATGTTTCTGTGATCAGGGAATCCAATCATGCCATCTAGAATCATGTAGATGGCTGCCGAAATTCAATAAAGAATCTTGAACGGTGCATATCTCTGCTTAGAATCAACTTAGAGACACAAATAAAAGCTCTGAAAGTATACTTCTGTGGTCAGAGAATCCAATCATGCCATTTAAAACCATGTTTATGGCAGCCATTTTGAATTATTCATCAGTTTGCACCATGTGTGCCACATCGTCTATATGAGGCATACTGTACAACAAAGTTATCACAGTGAAAATCTTCATTTATTAATGATGAGATAATTTGATCACATAGATGGAACCAAAATATAAGGACATACCGTAAAACCTCGCGTAGAAGCTGCGGCTAGTAAGCGAGTCAGATCGCTGATGCGGCTTATAGGATCGGCCCAAAGTCGGGGTGCGGCTTATACGCAAGTGTTCCCAAAGTATGATTTCCAAAATCACTATAGAATAACCTTGATATGACCCTAGGAGCTGCAGGAACTGCTGAGGGTGCAAGGGGATTGGGGGGGTAAAACCACTGACAAAGCTGAGTGTGCAGTGTCAATGCTTTATTTTCACACCTTTGATAGGGGACCGCCACATAGCTGTACTACATGTACTTTAGGTCGTCGGGGGGGGAGGGGGGTAAGAAAGCTGTCACTACTAATGGAGGCATTGACCACCGCGACCCACCCCCCCAAAGCCACACACTACCACCCACGCCCCCTCCCCGTCAAAGAAAGCTGTTACTGCAAGACCGGTGCTCAGGGTCATTGTAAGTTAATATGGCACTATTAAAAGGTCCACTAGACCAAAGTTTGGAGTGTGGCTAATACGCGAGTTTTTCCTAGGGGTGATTCAGAAGGGCTCTGCGGCTTATAGGATCGGCCCAAAGTTGGGGTACGGCTAATATGTGAGTTAGGCTTATACGCGAGGTTTTACGGTACATGTGTTTTGATGCATTAACTCTTTCCTGCCAGCTATTGCATTATTGCACTACCATACAGATTGCAAATCAGTCATTTGTAAACATGTATCACAATTACCAATTCTCATATTAACCTCAATATAACCCTATATGTTGATAGTTCTGAGTCTTGGGCCTTAATCTGCTGTTTTCTGGTGAGTTAACAAGACACTCCTCCTTCTCCATCCCCATAACTAGTATGTCCCTCTAGCTGTTCTCTGGTAAAATTGTACAAGATATTGTATATTGTGGCAACTGTATCTCTGAGATTTGCAAAGTAGTGAGCTATCACAGGTGTATCTGATTAGCTTGGGAAAGAGATACAATTTCAGCAACTGTTTTGGAGATCAGAGAGTTATTATTTTTGTTTGGCACTTAACAAACTCATTTATCTAAATAGAAAGCCACACTTGAGGATGTGGTAAACATCTGCTGTAGTCAAACAAGAAAGTATATTCATGTATACATAGAGAGATCATAAATCAACAAGTTCGAGGAGTCATCCCTAACCAAGCCATACTGCACAGGATCTAGTTGAAGAATATGAATCTGATTGGCATGTTTCCATATTGACTTGTGGTATTTGGCCCAAAGTGCAACACAGCCATCAAGACATGCAGCATTTGCACTGTAATGCCTATCTGACATCTTGACTCTGAGTGTATTCTTGAGAACTGTATAAGATTTTGCCTCCGTCATATTTCCCAGATCATCAGGCATTGTCTAGAGTGGACTGTGGTATCAACTCATGAGCCATTAAATTCTTTGTGTCATAATCCCATAAATTACAGTGAAGACTCACAGCCCTCACATGGATCATTTCAATGGCATACACTATTGTGTCAGCAACCTTGATATTACTGATTCTGTCATGGAATCCTTCAGTTTTCAAATTCCTCCATTTTGCTCTTTGCACAGCCTAACAGAATAGTCCACATTCATGGATGGATTGACCACCACCTTTCCTGTGACAATGTTCAGAACACCATTGGGAAATTCTTTGCTCTGTAGAGGGTCAATCTGTCTCTCTAGTTTGTCCAGCAATACTTTTCTGTTGCTTGCATCTGTCTTGATTATTGATTTCATATCTCCTATATGATGGATTTCATGAGGTGCTTCTCCTTTATTCTCCAATACATCTATGCTAAAGCCCTTGACAACCTCTTTACATGAGAGAATGTTCTGGTTTTAAGGGTTTCCAGGTCCAAGGTAGTTCCATTAATTCCCCCTGGGGAATGTTTCTACCTCATGATGGTTGACTCAATAACCATGTCACTTGTTGGCCTTTTGTGGATGCTTCACACAAATCATCAGACAAATCATTCATGGATCTCATATATTATGATGCATGTCTCGGATGGCTATAGTAGTTGGTGGCAAAGAATAAAGGTATCATATCCTTGACACATGCTTGATACAATAGTCAGCCAGACTCTTGCTCAGCTCTTACACATCTCATAACTATGAAAATGGGTTCAATTAGGCACCTTACCAGAGCTTGGCTGTCCTACTGTGATGCCTGGTACAATGGCTCATTCAAAATGCTCTGTCTGTAATCAGCTTGTCTATATCATACACATGAGGACATGCATTCCACATTTAGAAGCAAAGATTGCTTAACATGGCCTGCTTATCCCAGAATACATGGACAGCTATATGATACAGCTGTTGATCTGCAGTGAATATTATATAGAATTGGCCTGTTGATTTAATAAGTTGTTTGGCCTTCATCATGGGTCTCATTATGGTATTTCAGTCTGCAGGTGATTTGTCCATTAATGGAAGGGATATCACATTGGTCTGAAAATACCAGTATTGTAGCAATGGACTGGTTTATAACTTAGAAAAACTGAGAGTCCAGGTCTTGCTCACCTACAACTTTCTTGTATGCTTTAAAGCCCTCTGAATGTGCTCTGTAATGCACTTTTGCTATTGGAGGATATATTGTGGATGGGGCTGTAGTGGGCCAGTGTATTATGTTTTGGGAATTACCTGTTGCAGATTGTGTACCATCCAACAGCTATCTCTGATTCATTAGTTAGTTCATATTCCATCCCTTAATCTGTCGCCATGACAGATAATCTCACTATAAATGTCTTCAATCTTACATTTACTCAATTTGGGTAGACCTTTGACCAGTTTTTGGGTTATATCATCAATTATTCAAAATTTTAAATGGCATGATTGGATTCCCTGACCACAAAAATATGCGTTCAGAGCTTTTATTTGTGTCTCTAAGTTGATTCTAAGCAGAGATATGTACCTTTCAAGATTCTTTATTGAATTTCGGCAGCCATCTTGAATATATTTCAAAATGGCTGCCATTTACATGATTCTAGATGGCATAATTGGATTCCCTGGCCACATAAACATACTTTTAGACCTTTCATTTGTATCTTTAAGTTGATTAGAAGCAGAGATATGCACTTTTTATGATTTTTATTGAATTCCGGCAGCCATCTTGGATAAAATGCAAAATGGCTGCCATATACATGATTTTAGATGATATGATTGGATTCTCTGACCACAGAAATGTACTTTCAGACCTTTTATTTGTTTCTCTAAGTAAATTAGAAGTTGAGATATGCAATTTTCAAGAGTTTTATTGAATTGTGGCGGCCATCTTGAATATCTCAATTTCCCCAAAGCCGTCACAAATACATCACGCAGGAAACGGCTACCCAGACCCCCAAGATGAAGAATCAGCAGAAAAAAAAACTATATAGGAGAATTCCGGGTCAGGCCCGAAATCCTTGTTCCACCACGGGACTATAAGGATGAGTCTATTTATGCTCTACATACATTCTTATTCATTTCTGACTACTGCCTGTCAGTAATCAAGTCTATGGGATAATATTTATGTATATTGTGGGCATACATCATACAATAGATTTCCCCCTTACTTCTTATGAAATTGCATGAGATTCAGCTCTTTGACCTTGTTTCAAGCCATTTTGACCTTCACCAAGGTCATCCACTAATATGTCATGTATGCCCACAATATGCATTAATATTATCTCATAGTTTGACTTGGTTACTGACAGGCAGTAATGAGAAATAAATAAGAATGTATGTATAGCATAAACAGACTCATCCTTAGGTCAAATTACATTGGCTCCTGTTGCCATGGAAACCTGTTGGTCAGAACTTTCAAAAGGGCACATCTTGGGCACATTGATGGGGTCTACACAGAAAACAAATAGCTTGGTCATAACATGTATATTGGTGAAATGGGGACAAACAACAGGAGGCATAATGCTTATTTTCCTGTGAATTTGGACTTTGACCTTGACAAATATGACCTTAAGTATGAGCAGGAATACTGTCCAGCTGGCAAAGTGATGAACTGATACATGATTATCACTGTATCTTGTGGCTTGTCCCCATCTGAAAGAGCCTCTGAGAAAATTAGGCAAAAGTATCATTTCTCGATCTCTATATTTGACATGGAATTTGACCTTTGACCTCAATTTGCATAATGTTGGGACACTTTAATTTTGGGTTAATGTTCTGAAAAATCAAGTTCCATATGTTAGGAATATGAATCAATCAAGAAACCTACTGTGGACAGGGTTTAAAAAAAAGTCATGTTTCTAGAGCCCTTTTGAGAATTGGATCCAGGACTACTGTGGCAGTTTATATTATTTAACATTAACACTAATACATACCTTAATAAAACACATTTAAAAGAAATTCACTAGTGTTGTTATAGATTGACCACTCCCTTACCTATTTCGACTAGACAGCTATAGTCCACCCCCCTTTCCTTATACATAACTATGTAAAAGTGCATCACAGGTATTGAACAAATAACCCTTGATCGATCACAGCGGGAAGTGTTTTCCTTTATATGAGGGGCTGCACTCCTTCCTTTCTCCAAACCAGACGGAAATAATGATTTATACGACACACATATAACAGATGATGTCGGCGGATCGCAAGTTCAAACCTCAGTTACTCCTGTCCCTCTGTGCGTGTGACGTATACGTGTGACGTATGTGTGACGTATACGTGTGACGTATGACTCCCGTATCTCCCCGTCCAATAACCATACGTCAAAACACGCGCGCCTTTACCGCCCCAACCCGCCCCATAAATAATGGTTCTGCCCCGTATAAAGCACCTTCAGGCCCTCTAATGTCCTTTGTCGTCATGATGCATGAATGCAGCTCTGGTAGGCAATGCATGCATCATGCCAAACCTTCGGGAGTGTATCAACCGCGTAGTGTCCACATGATGCATGAATGCAGCCCTGGTGAGCTACTCGCCAGGGCTGCATTCATGCACCATGCCGACAAAGGGAGTAGCACATTAAAGCCCTCTGCAGTCCTTACAGGGTTACAGCACCCTCGTTATATTGGATTTGTACCCATGTCGTCTTATTCCATTCTCCCCTCTCACCCCCGCATCACACCGTGTCAGCCGCGCCCATTGGTCGCCGGCCGCCGCTGTATCGACGCCTGTGATTGGTCGGCGCCGTCCGGTCTCCGCTGGTACTCATCCGTCAGCTGACTGTGAGGTCGGGAACCGGCGGCAGGGGGTTCTGGGAAGGGGAGGGGGACTTCCGCTTTGGCTGCCATAACCGGTTACCTATGGTGCAGATGTATATACTGTAGCGGCGACGGAGGTGGGGCTGTGGGTTCCCTCGCCGACGCGGAGACGTTCGAAACGGGGGCGTCGGCGAAGTTCTCCGGCGCCCAGGACGGAACGTCTCCGGCGTCGGAGAAACGTTATCAAGCTTTATAAGAAAGGGGGGGACGGAGGGTTCAGTCAGTCTGGTTTGACGCTTGAAGCAGAGAGGATCTCCGACAAGACTTAGCTGGTGTGGCCAAAGAGAGCCAGGGCAATAAAGTATCTCCGGTTCAGCTGTACTTAACGAGTTCTGTCTCCTTCCTAATTACGGCGGACGTACAATACATAGGCCTATGGCTGATTCATAGCACGTCAAAGCTGGTGAACATTTCAATTTTTTTCATATCGAAAAAGCATGCGCTGGGGGTCGCTGGAAATATCTAAAAATACAGCACTGATGAGGATGATGTAGTTTTGAAAGCAGGCTTGTCATATATGCACTAGGTTCACGTGATTTTTAGAATAATACATCCTAATCTAGCGTTCCCAGAATTCAATTGCAAGATCGTACAATGCTACACTCTCCTAAACAGTCACAGTGCATACTCCACAGTGCATACTAAATGGCTGATTTATGCATAAACTAGTACATATGAACAAGATCTGAGTGTTGGGTCAGTAGCATTGTCATATATACTACAGCCTGGCCAAAAAACAGCCTTCAATATGTTATACATTTCATACAATCGACTTGAGAAGAAATAGACTGAACTCTCCTGCAGCCGCCATCTTGTATGACCGTAATTCGGAATTACGGTCATGGAGTACGCACTGTGACAGTGTTGATCTTGAGACGAGCGTCACACTCACCAACCTGTTCTCCTCTGTGTACCGATGATAAGAGATGTATCCTTGCTTGTTCGCATAGAGATCATCAATTCGATTAACAGTGTTTCGATTTGCTATATGACAGTTGTGTTTGGTACATAACCGCCCCAGTAAACAAAAAACGTTCTACAACATTTTCTAACGTAAAATCACGTTTTTCTAAGGCTCGTTACTATGGCATTACGTAATTATATGAATTTTTAAAACGTTATTTTGACGTAAAAATAATGGGTTTTATTTGTTAGCTGGGGCCTTGTATAGTTGTAAGTAGGGTCATGTGACTAGACGCGCATGCGCTTTAGTGTGGCCTGACTGAGGGAGACGTTACTTCCGGTGTGACGTCCACCGCACCATGGTCATCACGTGACTAGTGGCCACGTGACCTAGGGCGAGTCACATGACCTTCCTCTACTTCCGGTCGTGCTACGGTATCTGTTGCCTGAGCTGCTGCCCCCCCCCCCCTACACACACACAGACGAGCAGTGCACCGCCGTACAGTTGCTTTATTCCGAGGTCTGCGGTTTCAACCAAGGTGAACGAGCAGATGAGGATAGAATACTAAGATGAAAATGAAATTCCCCTAAAAATGAAAACTAAGGAAGAAAATTAAGTTCCACTATGCAACTGTCAATTTGGGAGAGTCCTGCTGTTTTACCTGTGTATGTTCTTAAGTTGTGGCCTGGACTTTACATGACTAATAGGGCATTTAGTAGATAGCCCACGAGTAACTGAGTGTATGTCAAAATAACAACAACAGACTGACTGGTGGCCTCACAGTCGGTATACCATTGTTATCATTACATAACTCTGGAACCGGGGCGGGGGGGGGGGGGGGGTATCTGACTTAACCTTCGGTTATGTCAAATTAAACCACGGTGGTGGGTTAGAACGATAGACTTCACACATTGGTTATATTGTATACCGTGGTTTAAAACAGATAGACAATGGTTATGAAAAGGTAAGTAGGATTAACCACAGCTTTCTGGTACACTGATAATAATGGGCCTGGAAATGTTAGTCACTACGGACTACGTTTCTATAGTCACGTGAACGTAGAAAAAACGGCTATACCTAGTTAGTCACCTATGTCTAATGTAAGTTAATCATATAGTCAACCTATAGTCAGCCATTAAATCGGCTGATTTGAGCTATATAGTCAAGTGACTATGAATTTAATGGTTTCATCGTCTAAAGTAGTCACTATGACTAATATATATATAGTCAATCATGAGAAATGAGCGAAAGGCAGGTCAAGGTTCAGAAGGGTAGAGCAAGGGAGAGCAAGGCAGAGTAAGGCAGAGCAGAGTAATGGAAAGCAGAGCAAGGCAGAGCATGGCAGAGCAGAGTATAGCAGGGTAGATCAAGGTAGAATAAGGCAGGGCAAAATAATGTAGAGCAGGGCAGGGCAAAGCAAGGCAGAGTAGTAGGGATAGGGCAGGGGAAGGGACAGGCTAGGATAAGGCATGGCAGGGGACAGGCTAGGATAAGGCAGGCTAGGGGACAGGCTAGGATAAGGCAGGCTAGGGGACAGACTAGGATAACGCAGGGCAGGGGACAGGCTAGGATGGGGCAGGGTAGGGGACAGGCTAGGATAGAGCAGGGCAAGGGATAGGCTAGGATAAGGCATGACAGGGGACAGGCTAGGATAAGGCAGGGCAGGGAACAGGTTAGGATAAGGCAGGGTAGGGGACAGGCTAGGATAGGTAGGGCAGGTGACAGGCTAGGATAAGGTAGGACAGTAGACAGGCTAGGATAAGGCAGGCCAGGGGACAGGCTAGGATAAGGCAGGCCAGGGGATGGGCTAGGATTAGGCAGGGCAAGGGACAGGCTAGGATAAGGCAGGCCAGGGGATGGGCTAGGATAAGGCAGGACAAGGGACAGGCTAAGATGAGGCAGGGCAGGGAACAGGTTAGGATAAGGCAGGGTAGGGGATAGGCCAGGCTAGGGCAGGGCAAGCGACAGGCTAGGATAAGGCATGACAGGGGACAGGCTAGGATTAGGCAGGCCAGGGGACAGGCTAGGATAAGGCGGGCCAGGGGATGGGCTAGGATAAGGCAGGGCAAGGGACAGGCTAGGATAGGTAGAGCAGGGGACAGGCTAGGATAGGGCAGGGAAAGGGACAGGCTAGGATAAGGCACGGCAGGGGACAGGCTAGAATAAGGCAGGCCAGGGGATGGGCTAGGATAAGGCATGACAGGGGACAGACAGGACAAGGCCTGGCAGGTGACAGGCTAGGATAAAACAGGGCAGGTTACAGGCTCCTGTGTTAGCCTATTATGCTCTGTCAGTCTACACTGTTCATGTATTTCTGTGTTATCAAAATTTGAACAAAATACCATGATACTCTATCAAACATGAGAACTCATGCTCCCTAGAACATCTTAAGTTGTCATAGACAACTGTAACATAACAAGCAGGGATATCCATAGAACAGTGGTTTAGAAGAGGATGTGCCTACCTGAAGTCCATGGACCATTCAAATTTGAATCCTAACTGTTTCCTGTGCACACATTCCTGTGACATCATCAATTTGTGTGATCCACACATAGTCACTACTGACTATCTTATGACTAATATGTGACTAAGTTGTATAGTCCCCTGACTACGGGGGTCAAAATATGGTGGTATAGTCACTACTGACTATAAGTATTATTATCAGTGTAGGGCGACTTGGGATTCACCCTCGTCTGGCCCCACCAGCAAGCTGTGGTTAATTATGTATACTTTTTCATAACCATTGTCTATCTATTACATAACCAAGGTGTGAAATGCTTTGTCTTAGCCCTCCACCGTGGGTAAAATAGAGAGTAACCAGCTAGCCAATAGGACATATGAAAAGGAGACCCTGGTCAGACAGCACTAATGTAGGTGTATAGGTCTGCCACAGGTGCCGTGTAGGTACACTACCTCCCCCTAGTGAGCACAGTCAGAGCTACTGCTCACTGCTGATGACGGCTGTCTGTCTAGTGTTGTGATTAACCCTTTAATCACAACACTACATCAATGATACATTAATTCAACCGTGGACAGTAACTCACCTGTGCTGCATTCATGCATCATGCCGACCCGACAGGTTTTACCAATCTACACTCTAGGAGGGTACCATATATCAACACATGAACATGAAGCCTTGTGGTACACTGCATTTTCACTGCTGGGCCGATAAGAAGCATGCAAAGCTAGGGGAGAAGTTTCTGAATAAATGTGTGTGGTCGGATCATTCAGTATTTCTATTCGAAAATAAGAGGCCACGAGGGATATTGCATGTATATAGACTGCGTCATTTTTGTAATACAACATAAAACACCAGCTTGGATTGGCCCTCACTATTGGTCTCATGACCTGTAAATGAAACAACAACACACGCCAAGTGCCATATCTGCTACATTGTGGTCTAATATCCTGCTGCTCTCCTGGCTAAAAGTGGATCAAACATCAGCTAGCTTATCGACACAGTCTGCATCCCCCCACCCCCCCCCTGCTGCAGCCCACCCCACATCGTCCCCCTCCCACCTCCCAGTATCTGCAACACTCTCCGTGTTAAAGACTCATCGTTTTATCTCTGCCTAAGCCTATACGGACTAAGAGCTCTTCACCCTCAGAAAAGTGAGAGTCATTGTCGCTAAAACTACCCTCACCTAAGAGTCAGACCTGACCCTCACTTTTCTGTGTGTGTTGTGTGAAAGAAGGGGAAAAAACAGTAGTCTAGTTTCTGTTCACTTATATCTGCCTGCCAACCCTTAGCTAGCCTTTGCAACACTCTCCGTGTTAAAGACTCATAGTTTTAACTCTGCCTAAACCTTGGGGATTAAGACACTCTTTTGTGAAAGAAGAGGAGAAAACAGTATTATATCGTTTTCTGTTCCCCTATATCTGCCCCACATCGCCTCCCAACCCCTATAGTTAGCCTCTGCAACACTCTCCCCATCAGAAACGTGTAGCCTTTTTCTCTGCCTAAGCCTAGGGGATTTATGAACTCTTGTGGGAAAGAAGGAGAACAGCACTAGCTAGGGTTCTGCCCTCCAATGTCCACAGTATATAATCTTAGGAAGGTGTTCGATTCTGCCCCATATAAGTATAGCAGATGTCACAAGTTAGCTTTGAGTGTGGTCCACCATGTTATGGCAGAAATGTAGTAGGGAGTGAGAGTGGTACTTGGAGAGTGCCCTCCCCCCTCCTCCCCCCAGCGCCTCCGCTGTATTAGAGGAACATATAGTTCCCTTTCAGTTGTATAATTTCACAGGTACATTTCAAAATAATTCACCACCTTTTGGCAGAGATGCAGCAGGTAATGAGAGTGGTATTTGGAGAGTGCCCCTCCCCCCCCCCCACCACCACCTCCACTGGCTGGGTTCAGACATCAATATTAGATGAACCCCGCCAGTGGCTCCCCCCGTGGTGCACGAGAAGATTAAAGCGCGGATCACAGCGATCATTCTCACGGGGCATTAAGCCCGGCCTCCCCCCCCCCCTTCTACCTCTCCTTGGCTCACCTTGGCTTTTCCCCGCCTCCCCTCACACACCTCTCCACACCTCACAGAGGTTGTATCAGGTGTGGGGTGTTTGGTTAGAAGCTCCTCTGCAATATTACTGAGGCAATACTGAAGTGTTCACAAACATTATATTGTGTGGACAGATCTTTCTCCATGTCTCTGTCCTATATATGGTCCTACCTTACCTACCTCCCTACCCCTTTCCCTCCCTGTATTCCCTCTCCATGCCACTTCCTTTGTCACCTGCCTCCCCCTCTCCCTCCCTCCCTCTGTCTCCCTGTCTCCCTGTCTCCCTACTCCCTCCCTGTCTGCTTTTCTCTTTCACTACGTCCTTCCCTCCCTCCCTTCCTGTCTCCCTACCTTCTCCCCTCCCTGCTTTCCTCCTTACATCCCTGCCTGCCAGTCTTCCCCCTTCTTTCTTTGAGAAGAAACAGCGTCAAAAGGGAGTCCAGGTTGCCTCCAGAATGACTCCCTTGTTTAAGCGAGCCTAGGTTGCCTCTGTTGTCCCAGGTTCGGTCCGTATTGGCCCCGTGGACCTTCTGATCGGCCTTCGGCTGCATTGGTTTTAAAACTATATCAACCTCTGACCTTTTTAGGTGACTCCCTGGTCCACCGAAGGGAGTCACCTGGGGGACTCACATAGTTCCCCGACTCACCTAAGCGAGTCACATAAGGACCTAGGCTCCCCTATAAAGAGGGGAGTCATTCTGGAGGCAGTCTGGACCCCTTTTGATGCCGTTTCTTTTCTCTGTGTATCCACTCTACCATTCCCCTTGTTGTTGTAGCGCTGTAAGCACCCACACTGACACCCACCACACTCAAAAAGTAAACTTGTCCCCAGACTCTTCCAAGTGACGGTCATAAAATAAACGAGTCAGAAACTCATCTAAGTGACAAGGAAGCAGGTCTTCTAGTTGGAGATAAAAGACCCACTTGACATGTTCCAGCCCAAAGCCCGACATTTGCCAGCTCCGGATTCTATTTGTGGGATGGAAACCTAATAGGTTAGACAACTTTTGACTCGTTTATTTTATGATAGTCACTTCGACGAGTCTGAAGACAAGTTTACTTTTTCAGTGCACACGTCTTATCACCTCTAGCCGTCCTGTAATGCACACAGCGGGGGTGGAGGCAGATAAAGGAGCAGGATGAGCCAGCAGCAGGCATGGTCAGCATTAGCACCTTAACCCGCTAAGGACGGCATGATACTTTAATGCATCATGTCCTTGGTCGTCATGATGCAGTAACTCGCCAGTGCTGCATTCAAGCATAATGCCGACCCTGCGGGGTTGAGACACTCCTGTAAGGTTGGCATGATGCACCAATGCAGCACCGGCGAGTTACTCACCGGGGCTGCATTGGTTCGTCGTGACGACAAATGTCATCTTTTAGTGACATTTGTCAAGTATGACTCACCAGTGCTGCATCGGTGCATCATGCCGACCATTCGGGAGTGTCTCAACCCTCTAAGGTTGGCATGATGCTTGAATGCAGTACTGGTGAGTTACTTACCAGAGCTGCATTTATGAAACATTAAGACCAAGGGCATAATGCATTAAGGCATTATGCCATCCTTAAAGGGTTAAAGGCCACAAAGTGTTGTGTCTTTTGACGTCATGATGTGGTCTGCCTACTCACTAGGGCTGCATTCATGCATCATACCGACACGGTGGGAGTGTATCAACCCCTATAGGGTAACCACGATGTATCAAAGTAGCACTGGCGAGTTACTTGCCAGAGCGAAAATGATTATTAAATCATGACAAATGGCATAATGCAGCTAAGCACTATGCGGCCCTTAAAGGGTGAGCATTAAGTCCACACCTCTGGGGTCTTCCCTCCCTACTGGAGGAGGCTGAGCGATAATGAGGGAAGTCTCCATACAAGGTGGTAATGAGGGGCTGATCCCGACCCTGTAAGGGCCGCATAGGGCTTTAACCCTTTAAGGACGGCATGATACCTCAATGTATCATGCCCTTGGTCATCATGATGCAGGACTGCAGCTCTGGTGAGTAACTTGCCAGTGCTGCATTCAAGTATTGTGCCGATCCTATGGGTTTGAGACACACCCGAAGGGTCGGCATGATGCACCATTCAAGCATCATGCCAACTCTACAGGGTTGAGACACTCCAGAAGAGTCATCATGATGCACCAATGCAGCACTGGCGAGTTACTCGCCATGGCTGCATTGGTGCATCATGATGACAAATATCTTTTAGCGACATCCGTCCTTAAAGGGTTAAAGCGCTATGTGGCCCATAGAGGGTAGAACACATGGGACTGACATCAGAGGGTGTAGGGGGGGCTGGGGGGGAGGGGACGGCCCCCGGTCTCAGCCTCTTCTACTGAATAATGAAGAGACCTCTAGCGGCTGAGCTATGTACTGCCACCCAGCACCCGGCACTAACCCTCTGAGGACGGCATGATGCATTAATGCTTCAGAATGATGCACAAATGCAGCTCCTGTGAGTAACTCGCTGGCCTAACATTGATGCATCATGCCAACATCCGGACGAAGGTAATGGCCACATGATCACTTCATTTATGCATCATGCTGACAAAGGGTATATAGTGTAATGATACATTCTGTTGCCCTCAAAGGGTTAGAGGGAGAGGGGGTGGTCCTGCTAATGGAAAACAAATATGGCCTGCCTCTGGTGTATGCCCTTTGAAGGGTTTAGGGAGGATGTGAGGTGTCAACCCGCCCCCTGTAACTAAGATTAAGGCCGCGCTAGACTTGAGCCGATTCTTTTAGAAAGTTTAACTCTGCAGGGGCAGAATTTTAGCAAGGCTGAAGTGTTTTGAGGTTGTTACCGTATTGACATGTATAAGCGCGTAGCTGTTAATCTATTTAGATGTCCCAGTACTTAGTTATGTACAGACGTTTAAAGGAGCATCTAACACTAATTTAAGGGAGTTTTAGTTTTCAACAAAAAATAGCAGGGAAGGGGGGGGGGGTTGAACCAAAAATAATTCGCACTCCTTGAGAGCGGGGCACCAACAAAAGATTAGGCCCCTCTTGTGGGAGAGACCTGAAAGATGTTGCCACACTCTTGCGAAAATTCCACAAACTCACCCATTTTGTTAAAAAAGATGACCACCCATAACTATGAGCAGAATTTACACTATATTGATGTATGGGGGATCCCCTCTTTATTTTTTTGAAATACAAGATGTCCTATGCTTTAGCACTGAAGGGCCGTATTCAATGCCCACATTGAATACAACATGGCCGTATTCAATGGGCCAAGAAAAAATTGTTTTTCATTCATTAGATGGCTTCAAATAAAAAAATAAACACAAATGCCAACTACATTGATACCACTCTGATGTATTTCACTCGTGGGGGCTGGGGCGCATCCCACTCAGCCTGTGGCTTCGTGGGATACTGCCCCAGCCCCCACTCATGAAATACAACAGAGACGGTATCAATGGGCGGTGGCATTTGTCTATGTATGCTTACTTTTTAAATTTTAAAAGAAGATTTATTTAATGCTTATCTCTGCTATAGTCTGTATTCCTCACATCAGGCAACAGATTTTTCAATACAATTTTTCTGACCAGATTTAGAATGAACTGTTTACAGTGATGACATTATGTGTTTCTCTCCAGCGCGGAGTGTGCGCAGATATAGATACATGTGACTGACAATATCACAGTGTTCTTGCATGCATACAGTGAAACAAAATTCTGCTCGAAGAAAATCCCTGATTGCACCATATATATATATATATATATATATATATATATATATATATATATATGTATATATATATAAAAATATATGTATGGATATTGATACACTTGTGATAATTTGTCCCATCACTGGGCCCTGTTTACCAGTACATGTGCACGGAGAAAAGAAACAGCGTCAAACGGGAGTCTAGGTTGCCTCCAGAATGACTTTTAGGGGAGTCCGGGTCGCCCAAGGGAGCCTAGGTGACTCTCTAGCTGACCTAAGGGAGTCACCTAGGCTCCCTTAGGCTTATGCGACCCTAAACATGAGAGTCATTCTGGAGGCAACCTGGCCTCCCTTTTGTTTCTTCTCTGTGTGTGGTTAGCTGTAGGCTCAGTCTCATGACTTTGTAACAGTTGAAACGTCTTTGACCGGTGTCGTCTTTGACCGGTGTCGTCTTTGACCGGTGTAGTCTTTGACCGGGTAGACATTAAAATGAAGAAAAAAGTAGTATATAGTAAAGAAATTTAAGCTTCAACTTCCTCATGTAATAAACAGTCTATGGTTGTTTTACCCAATTTTCTTTAAATCTTTTTATGCACATATTAAGGGTCCCTTTTGGGCTTTTATCTTCAGCCGGTCAAAGACGTCACTTGGAATTTTACTTAAACTTTAAATAGCTTATTATTATCATTGCATAATACTTTAAACAGCTGCACTGTCCAAAGTATCATACAATAAGAAGTGCCACCAAGTACATAACATCATATACATATAAAAAAAAAATTAATGGAAAACAAACCTTTTCTATATACCCAGTCAAAGACGACACCGGTCAAAGACGACACCGGTCAAAGACGACACCGGTCAAAGACGACACCGGTCAAAGACGACACCGGTCAAAGACGACACCGGTCAAAGACGTTTCAACTGTTACAAACTCATGAGACTGAGCCTGTAGAAGAGGCAAGCTGCCACCTAGGCCTAGGGTTATGTGAGTAGCCTTTTTACAGGTCAAAGCTTTGGGACCAAAGATGAAGGTCTTAAAACCTGTAAGGGCCACATAGTGCTTTCATGCATTATACCCCTCTGCTGCTTTTAGCCGTGCCGAGTAACTCGCCAGTGCTGCATTCATGCATCAAGCCGACCCGATGCAAGTTGATGCAGTCCTGCAGGGTCGGCATGATGTATGAATTACTCGCCTTGGCTGCATTCATGCATCATGGCGATGAAGGGTACATCACCCTTTAAGGACGGATGTCTCTAAAAGATGACATTTGTCGTTATCATGCACCAATGCAGCCCCGGTGAGTAACTCACCAGTGCTGCATTGGTGCATCATGCTGACCCTTCGGGAGTGTCTCAACCTCATAAGGTCGGCATGATGCTTGAATGCAGCACTCGTGAGTTACTTACCTTGACTGCATTCATGCATCATGACAAATAAAGGGTATATCACATTAAAGCACTAGATTCTCCATAAAGGGTTAGGGTCTGACTCTTTGATCAGTAGGTGGTCAGGTTATGTTCCCGCCCACACCAGCCGCCAATTATCACACAGACTAAAATAAACACGTTATTACTCAACCTTTGAAGTCAATCTCATTTAAAAGCCAGGTTTGGATACTCTTTGAAATGTATTAAAATAAAGGCTAACTTTAGTCCCAGTTTAGTAATCCAAATTGCAGTGATAATCACTATTACTGGTTTGGTGATGTTAATCTATGATGGGTACACTAAGTTGAGCTGTTGGTTCGTTTTAGATAATATTGTCGTGTAGTAATTGATTCCCTCAGAGGCATTGGGATGATATTGCCTGGATAACTAAACTAAATAAACCTGTTTCCAGATTTCTAAAAGGATCCTGTAAAGATTAATGTATTTTGATAGAGCGAATGATGTCTCAGCACTATGTGGGCAAGACACATGGTAAACTCGTCGTTAAATAAGAGTACCCTAGCGCCATAACATGATGGCCATTTACTATACTACTTACAAGCTGCCTAAACTACATGTAGTAGAGTATGACTTACACCACAGTTGGCCGAGAGAACAAAAGAAATGGCCTGACTGTATTTTACGTACATGGCTGTATGTTGACGCGGTCCACTGAGCACACTCTCCAGATATGATACGCATGACTAGCTGAGTGAGTGTTATGGACAATGGTAATTATGATGCTGAATACCACTGCTTATATACCTAACTGTGATTGGATGGTTTCAGAGTTGGAGGTACGTCAAGTTGAATCAGTGTTCGTGCTGTCCATAGATTCATAGATCCTTTATCAAATTCCAACACTGTAAAAAGGTAGCGTAGGTACGCAGTAGAATCTACTGTAGAATGGACATACAGGAGAACCTACTGTAGATTTATAGTAGATTCTACTGTTTACCTACATTCAACTGTACACCCACAGTAGAATCTACTGTACACCTACAGAAATGGCAACCATTTCTTTACAGTGAAATTTAAATATACCCCAGTAATAGGATCAAGAAACGTGAAGTAATTCACCAAGTTCCCTCCATTTGTACCCGGGAAATTATCCTCTCCTTCTTTGATGTGTCCACTCCTTAGTAATTAGCTGGTCGTGAACGGCTCCCTGGCTGTCATTATCTCATTACCTCATTATGTTATACTAGCACAGATTGTAGCTCACAGATTACTAGACATGGGTGTGATCACAGCAGGTTGGCTGCACTGTAAGTGAAAGGGCTACTGGACACCTAAGGCCAAAAAAAAAAAAGTTGTGTTCAGGTATCTCTAGCGACCCTATTTTTTTGGCCCTACCCAATTTTAAAAATAGAAAAAAATTTGGAAAGGCATTTTTGCGTTTTTTCTACCAAAAAACACATTTTTTTTACTGAATTAAATTTTCCCCGAAAATTATAGGAAAATGGTAGGAATTTTGTCTCAAAATCCTTTAAATAAATTGGTTAAAACATTTTAAAAAATCGACCTACCTACCCTATTTTTTTTGAGCCATGTTACCTGAACACAACTATTTTTCTTTTTGGCCTTAACTAACCCTCTAATCAATAATTCCACTGTCTAATTATCAGTATGACTCTGTATGATATGTGGACATTATGCTAATTACTCATAATCTAGTAGAAAACATGGGAAAATCATCTCAAAAGATGATCTCAATAACGTTAACCCTTGAGTGCATCAGCCCCATGGAGTCGGCATGATGCACGAATCAACACCAGCGAGGGCTGCATTCAAGTATCATGACGACACTGCTTTGAGTGCTTGAAGTGGATAATCGTGGTAAAAAGAGCTTTAACAACGAGATTGTGACACTATGCACTATAAACAGTTACTGTAGGTACACATTAGAATCTACTGTAGATCTACAGTAGAATCTGCTGTTCAATGGATTTACAGTAGAATCTATAATATAGTTTTGTACACCTACAAAAAAAGCAACCAAGTGTGGATGTGTGGAGGAGGGTCTATAGACTCTATAAACTCTTATCAACACAGAGAGAAGAAACAGCGTCAAAAGAGAGTCCAGGTTGCCTCCAGAATGACTCCCTTGTTTAGGGGAGTTCAGGTCGCCTAAGGGAGTCTAGGTGACTCTCTAGCTGACCTAAAGGAGTCACCTGGGTGAGCCATATGACCCAGAGAGCTATATGACTCCCCCAGGTGACTCCCTCCTTGAGAGCGCTATGTCTCAGCACTGTGTGGGCAAGGTGCATGGCAAACTCGTCGTTAAATAAGAGTACCCTAGAGCCATAGCATGATGGTCATTTACTATACTACTTACACGCTGCCTAGACTACATGTAGTATAGGGTATGATATAAATAGCCAGAGTTGGCTCGGTCACTGCCAATAATGCTGATAATACCACTGTCACTGCATAAAAATTCAAGTTTAAACCCCTTTTGTCAGTACTTGAAGCTGCATCCAAGGTGCTTAAAGTAGGAGCCGCAGCTTGTCAGCAGGTTTAACATACTTTAACCTACTTTAAGCAGTACCTACTTTCCTGCTACTTTAATTCCTAGTTTAAGGATCCACAAATGTGCTTAAATCTGCTTAAAGAAGGATCAGCACCTGCAGGTAGCTGGGGGAGAGGTGTGGCCGTGTTTGTGGCACTATAGAGCCGCCAGGAAGGATTGTAAGATACCTTGTACGCGCCCTGGGAGTGCAGGCCGCTGGGGGAGAGGTGTGACCGTGTTTGTGCTACTATAGAGCCGCAAGGAGGGAGTATATGATGCCTTCTCCGCGCCCTGGCAGTGCAGGTAGCTGGGAGAGAGGTGTGGCCGTGTTTATGGCACTATAGAGCCGCCAGGAGGGAGTATATGACACCTTGTACGTGCCCTGTGAGTGCAGGTAGCTGGGGGCACCATTTATTTTGCTTTATTATGTATATCAGTTCCCAAAGCAGCCCTCCAGCTTAATACACATTTAGAGCTGTAGCTCATGAACCACTTGCAGCACAGTGAGATTTACACTTGGGCATATTGGGAGTGCCAGGGGCTTTCCGAAGAGTCCTCCTGGGACTCCCTAGCCCCTCTAGAAGCGCCACAATGCGCACCCAATAATGGCCAACGTGACACTGATCCGCTTCAGTGCACAACAGAGGTCAGATGACCCCCAGTAGCCAATCAGAGGGAGGCCTCGTGGCAGTCACGTGACTGTGACTACACTCCCCATATAATGGGGGTGCTGCTAGGGGGACCCCTCAGTTCACTCCTGCCTGGGCTACTGGACACACCTCCTACTACTTCGAGCTACCTCCTGCCTGCTGAAACTCTGCCAGACCGAAAACCCAAGTCCTTCTTTAATTAGCTTTAAGCAAATCAAAAGTCCTTCTTTAATAATTTAAAGTAAACCCCGAGTCCTTCTTTAAGCAGCTCTGAGCAGCTTTAAGCAAACCCCAAGTCCTTCTTTAAGCAGCTTTAAGCAACTTTAGGCAGACCCCAAGTCCTTCTTTAAACAGCTTTAAGGATGCTTTTACTTAGACTTTAATCAGCTTTCGGACCCTCGGAAAGAAGGCCATTAAGCATGATTAAAGGTTGATTAAATTCCGATTTTTGGTTCTTTAATTTTTGCTGACAAGTTCGCTTAAAGATGCTTAAAGATGCGTAATGTCCTTCTTTAATCATGTTTAAGCAAAGCTTAAAGCTGCTTAAATCGAAAGTAATATGCAGTGTGTGTTTATGTAGTAGTTATTGGTAGAGAACCAAGCTGTATGCGAAATACAATGAAGGGAGCCTTATCTTCACTGAATACACCTACAGCTTGATACAAGGCCTATAACTTATTTATACCACTAGCTGTATGCAGTATGCAAGAGGTGTAAAATGCGTTGTTCTCCATGCCCGCAGTGGTATAAATACTTGTATACTTAACTGTGATTGGATGGTTTCAGAGTTGGAGTCATGTCAAGTTGAATCAGTTGTCGCGCTGTCCATACTCATAGATCCCTTATTAAATGTCCAACACTGTAAATAGTTAGCGTAGGTACGCAGTAGAAGCTACTGTAGAATGGACATACAGTAGAACCTACTGTAGAGTTATAGTAGATTCTACTGTTTACCTCCAATCAATTGTACACCCACAGTAGAATCTGCTGTACACCTACAAAAATGGCAACCAACTTTTTACAGTCTAATTTAAATGTACCTGTTTCATTCACGCCAGTAATAGGATCAAGAAACGTGAAGTAATTCACCAAGTTCCCTCCATTTGTACCCAGAAAATTATCCTCTCCGTCTTTGATGTGTTCACTCCTTAGTAATTAGCTGGTCGTGAACGGCTCCCTGGCTGTCATTATCTCATTATCTCATTATGTTATACTAGCACAGATTGTAGCTCACAGATTACTA
>OX381705.1:10273510-10351264 GCA_947462335.1 Harmothoe impar | reverse complement strand
AAAAAAAAAAGTAAAAAAAAAAATCCGACCTACCGACCCTAGAGTTTCATCCCATGTTACCTGAAACAATTTTTTTTTTTAATTTGGCCTAACCAGTTAACAGTGCTATTTGTCACAGAGGGGGGGGGGGGCTGGTAACAATGCCACAGTACGTAATGAGGGGACATACTTGTGTGGCGGATTGGTTGTCGTGTGGTTGTCTACATCTACTGACCCCCACCCCCTCCCCCCCCCCCCCCCCCCCCAGACTGGCCCACGTCAGTGAGAACTCCTACAGCGCCACACCTACTCCCCCTCCCCTACTCTCCCCCTCCCTGCCCATGTTCCCTTGATTCTATAGTTGATGAAAGTATATCAGAGAAAACATCCGTTTTTTGTATTCATTTAAAATCAAAGACTTGAGCAAGTCTTACCCCCCCTCTCACCCACCCCCAAGCCACACGCCTCTAATGGTTATGCGTGGGTGGGATTGTGGGTAAATATATATGTAGTGTTAGTTTTGTTATTTTTTCTTTCCTCTAATAATTCTAAAGTACCTTGTATCACACGCACTGTTAGATTTTACTTACACAAATAGCTCTTTTGAGTTTTCACTGCTTAGACTGTTTTGTGCATAGTGACATAACAATATGGACGCAAATTGATTCTCAGAATCAAGCAAATTAAACATGAGGTAAAAGGAAGAAGAAAACAGTATTGGCCTATTCCCATCTATTTCTAACTGGTGCAATATACGCCAAAACCCTATGTCGGTTATAAGTAAGTTTGATGTAACATATTCTGGTAAACGTGTTGTCAATCGATTGTCAAGTTCCTAAATATGGTTTCACTGTCCCGACAATGTGTACACATAGACATATTTTTATGAATAAAATCGTTTGGAAACGTACTGCATTTCTGCCGATGATAGTTTCTATACAGATCAAAGAATCTATCATATCAAAATAGACTTGCCAGTGAGTCAACAGGTAGCGTGGCCGAGTGGTCTAAGGCGCTGGTTTTAGGCACCAGTCTTTCGAGGCGTGGGTTCGAATCCCACCGCTATCAAACGTTTTTAGCATGGGTATACACCTGCGGCAATGGTAGTACCAGTACCAAGGGTCATAAGGGACAAAGCAAGCGGTGTCCCTTCTTCAGATGAATGCGATTTATGAAATGAAAATCATTTGTAACATGTAGTCCCTGCATGAATAGGGATTTGAAAAAGGTCACAATATATGGAACTTAATTTATGAGTGTTCCCTTTAATATTATCTGTTTTACTATAGCCTAAACTTACATTGAATCTGACACTGGATATCGTACCGGGGTATCGTGTTGCGCTGGGTCTGTCCGTATACAGGCCTCTAGACATGCTCAAGTCTTAGAATTGTAATAAAGACAAAAAAGGCATTTTTGCCATGATATACTTTTCTTAACTGTCTAAGGGAGTGTTCATTTATTAATTACAGGGGGGGGTGTGTGGTGAGATTTCGCGCGGTGGGGAGAACATTTTTTACGCCCCCTCCCCCCCCCCCCACCTCGAGGAAGCGTGGAATGTTTTGCGCCCCCCCCCCCCCCCGTCGCCAAAGGCGGCGAAAAATCCCCCCCCCCCCCGGCTTTGAACTATAGTACCACGCAGGCTTTTTTGCTCAAAAGGGGCTGAATTTTTTACGCCGCCCCTCAAGAGGGGTCAGAACTTTTTACGCCCCCCCCCCCTTAGGAAGGGTCGGAAATTTTTGCCCACCACCCCCCCTGTAACTAATAAATGAACACTGCCTACTTCTAGCTAGGGTGGCGGGGGAGGAGTAAAAAAGCTCTCGCTGTCGCACGCCAGTCTAGCAGGCCCCCTGTGTATCGGCTAGCCAGCCTTCGGCTACGTTGGTTTTTATCATGGTCCTATCTCTATATTGGTTGTTGTGTGACGAAGGTGAAAGGTTGACCCTATATTGACTCTATAGTGTTTAGTATATGTCAGAGGTTAAGAGGTCAAGTGAGTGCATACATACTTCACCCCCCTTATCGTCATGATGCATGAATGCAGTCCTCGCTACTCACTCTTCACAACTGCATTCAAGCGTCAGGACGACCCTATAGCTGTGATACATTCCTGAAGGGTGAATGCAGCTCTGGCGAGTTACTCCTCAGGGCTGCATTCATGCACCATGCCGACCGAGGACATAGTATATTAACACACCCTGCGGGCGATAAAGGGTTAAGTTTAGTGAGTACACATATATATGATGGGTGATGCCAGCTGCGGTACCCCAGGCACGGCCCCAGGCACAGCGACACCTTGTGGACGCTGTGCCTGCAGGCATCTGTCTGGTACAGTCTACACTCAAAAACTAAACTTGTCTCCAGGCTCTTCAAAATGACGGTCATAAAATAAACGAGTCAAAAACTCGTCTAATTGACAAGGAAGCGGGTTTCTAGCTGGAAGTAAAGACCCACTTGGCATGTGCCAGCCCAAAATCTGACATTTGCCAGCTCCAAATTCTTTTTGTGGTAACCTGATAGTTTAGACAACTTTTGACTCGTTTATTTTATGATAGTCATTTCGACGAGTCTGGAGACAAGCTTACTTTTTCAGTGTACCTGCCGAGATAGGTGCAAAGTCGTCATACCGGGATAGATAGATATATTGCTGGCATTGCACTAAAACCTTTTTTTCCTCACCCCCGCCCTTCCCGTCCTTTTTCTCGCTCCCTGTGTATCTTTCCCCGGCCGTCCACCTCAATATGTCTCTCCTGCGTTTTTGTACGACGCGTGTTATATACTCTGTCTCTGTCTCTGTCTTCTTGTTGTCTCTAAAATAGTAAAATTGCATAAAAAAGTAGGGTCGGCCCTGTTTTGATAGGGTCGGTCGGTTGACCTGAATCAAACCTTCTTTTTTTTCAACCAAATATTTGCCCTGGTACTCAAAACCTTATATATGGCTCAGCCCTAGCACCTTTTTAGGTCCAAGGTATCTTTTCGCAGGGTGCGGTGTGCAACCATTATCTGTGGTAACTAACGTTATCTGTGAGAGGTGTAGACGTCACCTCCCGGGGATCTGACCCTCCACCTGGCGGCACACCTGCCTGCTTACATCAATCTGACTCCCCCCCCCCCCCCACCCACTTTACCCCTCCCCCCCGGTCAATCGGTAATGTGTTCCTCTCCCTCCTACTTTTAAAGTGGCATACTCAGCGAGTGTATCCCACTCATAATTCTAGAACTGTTCTAGTCTACTGTGTGGTTAAGTGTGAGTGGGGAGAATGCCCCTTTAAGAAATGAGCACTCTTACAGTTGGCTAGAAGAAGCTGCATGTCAATATATTACGTAAAATAGCTGCACAAAATGATACACAGTATTGACTATTCATAAATATCACTAAATAGTGCTGACCCCAGCAGTTCAGAGCATTAACTGTTGCTGAAGTCTCAAAATACAAAACTGCTGACTGCAGCATTACCTCCTACTGTAGAGTACCTTCTGCATTACCCAAGCCTGCACAGCGAAAAGGAACAGAGTCAAAAGGGAGTCCAGTGTGTCTCCTAATTGACTCCCCTCATTAGGCTAGCCCAGGTGATTAAGAGAGCCTAGGTGTCCCCCCTGACTCAGCCAAAGGAGTCACCCTGAGCCATGGGAGTCACCTAAGGGAGACACATAGCTCCCTGGCACATGCAAGGGAGTCATATATAAGGACCACCAGGGCTCCCTTGATGTAGGGAGTCATTCTGTAGGAAGTCTGGACTCCCTTTTGGCTCGTTTATTTACTCTATGTGTGCAGCCTGGTCTGGGTCCCAGAATGGATTGAAGATTACATAAGCTACACTAGAGTTCCATAGCCTGCATGGTGTATTAACCCTGTAAGTGCCGCCTAGTGTTTTTATGTGTTGTATCCTTCATCTACTCACCAGGGACTGCAGTCAGGAGTGTATCAACCCCATAGAACTAGTATAATACCTGAATACCCTGCCAAATAGAAACAGTAGGGCTGCATTCATGCATCATGATGACAAGGGTGCAGGGTATTAGGGCACTATGCAGCCCTTACAGGGTTAAGTCTCATGACCAGTAAACCAACACACTGAACACATACAGCAGCACCAGGTATACTCTCGTTCCCAAATCCTTCAGAAGGAAGGCTCTGGTAACTGCCAAATGTTGGGATTTTGCTGGGTCTGGGCAACCCCTGCTGGTAGCTTGGAACCAGCGAACAGGAACAGGAAATGGAACCAGAAAGGCTGATGGTAAAACTACCTAAAACTACCATCATACATTCTGGTTCCTGTCCACTGGTTCCAAGCTACCAGCAGGGATTGCTGACACCCAGCAAAATCCCAAGTTCAAGGTCATACTGGCTGTCACCAGAGCCTTCCTTCAGAATGATTTGGGAACAAGAGTAAGGATACAGGTATACAGACTACTCACAGCAGGAGACCAAACAGGTAGGTGGCTGGTGTTACAGGTTTATACCTCAGGTAAAGGGCTGAGACAAGTTATCATATTGTTGTGCATCTGGGCCCCCTTGGATTCTGGCTAATTATATCATCATATAGGGATAGGACTCCTCAGCCTCACTTCACACCAGAGACAATGGGAAGAGGGTCAGGATAGAGGTGGAGTGCAGGTAATCACCCTCATCATCTCCATCAGAGGCCACTCTTCTGTGGTATTGGAGGAGGCAGATAGGACATTACCTATAGTCCTATGCCAAATCCAATATGGCCATCGGGGGTCTTTTGCCCAATATGGCAGCCCCCATGGTCCAATGTGTATAAGCTGTGTACATCATGAAAAATATCCAGTGGCTAAGTAGTTTCTTTTAATGTAGAATTTGGCCCAAGAGTTCGGAGGGAATTTCCCCAAAAGCGACCCCCCCCCCCCCACTTTTTAAAACATCCATCACTGTCATCTAATTCAGGTTCCAGGTGAACATGGAGTAAGACCTGGAGTATATAAGTTGTCAACCACACCTGCATCTATGGAGTATAGGAGTTACCAGTCATTGCTATTTATTAGTGATCAAACAAACGCAGGGTCAGTCCAAGTAAAACCAGCCAGTGGGGATTAGTCAGTGCTATTTATGGTGATCGGTGCATGTCGGTCTATATGGGGATCAAAACAACCCCAAAGTCCCTCATGGGCGCCTCTGGTAAGTTAACCTATGATTGGACACTTACCAAATTTCAACTTATTTTTTAACTTTCATAAAACCAGTCAGAAGTTTAGAAGTGATCCCCACTGGCTGGTTTTACCTGGACTGACATTACTGACTGAACCCAGCACAGGACACTGGGTTAGTTTGATCCCCAATCACCATTAAATAGCACTGACTGCTCAATCCTATTGACAGGGCAGCGGTACAAAATTATAAGTCAGGTTCCTTCTGACACTCCTTCATAGGTGTTTGACAAGCTGCCAACTGCTTGAACTTTAAGAAGTCTATATATATATACATTCTCCAACATTGTTACTAGTCTAGACAATGCTAAAGTCCAAAGTCAGCTTGATGAGACTGCAATCTGCTGCAATTTTTTTGACCACCCACAACCCCCCCCCCCCCACCCCTGTGGTTAAAATCACCACTCTCTAAGGCCAAAATAAAAAAAAGGTTTCTTTCAGGTAACATAGGAAGGAAGTCTAGGGTTGGTAGGTCGGATTCTTTTTTCATACATGAAAGTGCTAACCACCCCATTACAAATCCTAAAATCTCACTAGAAATATGTGAAATGTGAAAGTTTCTTCAAGGTTGCATTAATTTGCATGTACAATGCTGCTATTCTATTTTACATCATAAAACAAACATAAAAATAGTAGCCAGCCTCTTTGTAACCCTGAAGTTGACCAAACAAATTCTAAAAAAAATATTTTAATCGTCAAAATTGCATAAAAGACCATTGGGTTGGCCCTGTTTTGATAGGGTGATAGACCTGAAACAAACCTTTTTATTTCTTTTGGCCTAACTACATTCTCACCATGTACATGTACTTGATATGTAAACAGGGCACCAAGATGGCCGTCCCCGTGATGGCCTTCACACTGCTGCTTCTCCTTCTCTACGTACAGGGTAGGTGCTGTTATCTCATCTATATACCGTACCGTTGCGCTTAAGTGCCGGGTATTGAATAAGCGCCGGTCTTGTAAGCACCAGGGGTATGAGGGTCTTGAAATTACTCTTGAGCACTAAAACTGGATCTTGAATAAGCGCCTGTCTTGTATAAGTGCCAGGGGTAAACATCCCTCCAAAGTTATAAGCGCTGGGGCGCTTAAACACGACGGTACAGTAACTCACAACCCTTTAAGGATGGCATGTCGCTAAAATATAACATTGGTCACCATGATGCATCAATGCAGCCCTGGCAAGTAACATGCCGGTGCTGCATTTGCACATCATGCAGACCTTCTAAGGGTCGGCTTGATGCATGAATGCAGCCCTGGCGAGTTGCTCACCAGGGCTGCATTCAGTAAGTGACTTGACATAGTATGCAGATATATAATTCATCTTTCTCTATTTCATAGGGTAGCTTGCTGTGTGGAATATATACATACATCACATTACAAATGTTTGGTTCAATTGTAGAATTACAGTAACTACTGTAAGACAAGAAAACAAATAGTAAAATTCACCATTTTTGACTGAGTTTTTTTTTTCAAAACCCAAGAAATATAGAATATAGCCAAATAAATAGCTCAGGTTACTTGAACACAAGTTTTAGGCCTAATGAAAATCACTATGAAGAATACAATAAAGGCAATTCATAAAATAAATGCACTCCTGACATCATTACCTTTGTTTTGTTTTTCTGCAGGAGTTGAGGCAGACCACGGTAGGTGCTCTTCTATCTGGTATTTATCATTTTTACCTTTGAGGGGTCGCATAATTCTTTAATGCATCATGATTTCTGGTCGTCATGATGCATGTATGCAGCCCTGGTGAGTAACTGGACATGATGTTTACAAACACAATTCATCTTTTTCTCTGGGCACATGTACAGTTGCCGGCAAAGGTCAGGCCCCCAAAAGAAGAATTTTCATGAAATTTCCCATCAGTGATTTCTTTTTGATTTTCGATGTTGACAGTTGACAGCAACGATTTTAGATGTACTTTTTGGGTCATGACCCTTGTCAGCCACCGTACATATGGTATTTGTATAAATATCATAGATGTCAGTAAGTCATAGAAATCAGCCAGTCATAGATATTTAAGTTGTATCTAGGCCAAAAAAAAAAGAAGGTTTGTTTCAGGTCACCCGACCAACCCTATCTAAACAGGGCCGACCCTACGTGTTTTTTTTTGCAATTTTTAAGAAACTTTTATATTTTTACACTTTTTTGGGGTCAATTTTAGGTTTACAAAAGTTTTAAATCTTCCCATTTTTACATTTTCTGGGGTTAACTAAAGGGTGTGTAAAAAAAATCCGACCTACCGACCCTAGATTTTTTTCTTATGTTACCTGAAACAAACTTTTTTTTTTTAATTTGGCCTTATAAAACGGTGAGACAGTCTCCATATCTCTACCTTGTGATCCTCCAGACGTGGTGAATGCCAGCATAGTCCTCACTGATATTGTCACATACACGAGCAACAACTCCATCTCTGGTCTGGCCGCCATCAACGTGAACGCTGCAGTAGGATACATATGTAGTGACTACTATTTCGGAATGGTGGAGTCTATCGGAAACAATACTGCCCTGGTGAGAAAAAAACACATATTTACTCAATTATTGTACTCTTGTTGATATATTTCTTTGAAATATGGGAATAGAGGGAATCATGTAGAGTAACGTAAGTAAGTGCCAAGTGTGAAAGCAGCCAAATAGAGTTTGTCCATGTAACCAAGAAGATGTAATTTTGGAGGGATTTTCAGCAAGATATTGAGAAGCTATTGCATATTTGGTACTAGTACTGAAGTCTAATGACATCCTTTCTATTCACTTTCTATTCACTCTTCAAACCATGTAAATGTCGCAAAGGTTTATAATGACATTCAAGCCGCTTTAAGTGACATTCATTGGAATTAGAGATTTTTAAAGTGACTTTAAGTTGCCCAATCTTTGGTCAAATGGCAATATTCATGCAGCATCAGTAGATTGTGTACATCAAACATTTCAACCAGTAACTATTTCAACGGACTGGTCAAAGTGTTTGTCATTTTCTTGCAACTTAACAGAAATATCAGGTTATTTGACAAGATATCTATTAAGACATACCGTAGTGGCTTGTTTAATGCGCTTATAAATTTCAAGTACCTGCTACCCCCTGTGCTTATACGAAATGAGACCTGCGCTTATTTGAGACCCCTGCACTTAAACTGGCCATTACAGTATCTATGCTGTGTTTCTGATGGTTTTTTCTATAGTCTAATATTCTAAATACAGTTCCTGATGTGTGTCTTTGTAAAATAAATTCAAAGAAAGTTTTGGTTCCTTCTCTTTCTTACTCATAACTGATGCATTGTATGTATAATGTTCCACTATATACAGATTTTCATTTGCAGGTTATCTGTAGCCAGTATGGCTATGCACACGGCAGTGGCTACAGAACCACCTTCCCCCAGCCTGGACCTGTCTCCCTAAAGGACCCGGTGTGTGCGGGTACAGAGACGGATATCATACATTGTGGTGGCACCTTCGGCAATTTCTCCACCACTGACTGCCCAAACACTGCTTACAGGGTCATGTGTTCTGACCCTTACTATGATAGTAAGTAATATCTAGCACTGCATGGATATTGGCATTTAAGTAAACTATTTATTGTGTAATTGTCACGGAAAAATCATCTGGAGAAAGCGGGACTCGAACCCACGACCCTCAGATCACGTAACCCGCTGCTCTACCAACTGAGCTACTTCCCTGTCTGACAATCTGACCGTGCCTTATGTTACTGGGTCAGTTCAGTGTGCGGAAGGGGGTGGTAACCACTTCCCTTACAATTGCTTAAAGTCACCCTTCAAACAACTTTGATTTCAGTAAATGCCATGTAAATGTCAAGAAGAGGTCAAAATGACATGTACTGTAAATGTAGATATCTTCGCGTGTATAAATTTTCACAAATTTGCTAAAAAGGACATTTTCACTGCTACTAAAATTTGCGGAAATATTTACAGCGAAAATATCTACGTTTACAGTATGCAGCTTTAACCCCCTCCACGCGGTAAGCCAATATGTTGCACAAAATTGCATTACAAGAAATCCAATGTTGAAGAGGTTAAGTGACATTTACTCAAATGACGTTGAATTTCTGCTGGGTTCAGGCAATCGCTGCCAGGTTGGAACCAGCGAACAGGAACCACAAAGTATGACTGGAGTTTTTCAATCATATATTCTAGTTCAAGCTCTGTGTCCTGTTTGGCTATTTTTAAGCTAACCACAGCAAAACCTCAACTTCAAGGTCATAGTGGTGTTTACAAGTGGCATTCTGTGCCAGAATGGCAAGTGGGACAAGTGTGGATTTATAACAGTACTCTCGTTCCCAAATTCTCTCCAAAGGAAGGCTCTGGTAGCTGCCACATGACCTTGAACTTGGGGTAGCTTGGAGTCAGTGAACAGGAACCGGAAATGGAACCAGAAGGTATGATGGTAAATCTACCATCATACATTCTGGTTCCTGTCCACTGTTTCCAAATTGCAAGCTACCAGCAGGAATTGCCCAGACCCAGCAAAACCCCAAGTTCAAGGTCATGTAGCAGTTACCAGAGCCTTCGAATTAGGAATGAGAGTATCATAACACTAGGTCTGTTCCCCCCACTCTTATCCCCAGGGTCCTTAGTTCTACCTTTATTTAAGCTATTTTGTAACACTAAACAGTATGATAGACATGACGTAACACACCAATTTATGTTGACAAGCATCAAAGGAATGAGTTATAAACAATGGTAGCATCCACTGTAGATTCATTGAATAATATAACTGCTAACGACAAGAAAGGAATATCTCAGCCTTGCTATGATTGCAAAATAGAGGAACCTGGTTCCTGTCTGTTGCAGTCAAAATATAAAAAAAAGTTTGAATTGAATTGTTTTACAATAGGATTGTGTTCTCAGTGCCAGGTGGTCCAGTAGTGACTAATGTATGGTGGCCGACAAGGCCCACGGGAAAAATAGTAGTATGAAATTTTTATTTATTTTTTCACTTTAGTACTGGGGGGAATTTTTTTTTTTTTTCAGTAGTAAAAATATTAAAAAATTTCATACTACTTATTTTCCTGTGAGCCTTGTCGGCCACCGTACTAATGGTTCTGTTCTGTTCCAGTGTACAGCAACCTGAGGGTGGTGCCCGATGCTACCTCCGGCTACGTCCAGGTACGGGAGGCACCCACCAACTCCTGGTTCACCCTGTGCGGAGACTTCTCCTGGGACGCGGAGGTCAGGGAGGTCGCCTGCCGCCAGCTTGGCTACAACAAGTCATCAGATGATATCAGCTTTACAATCGTAATGTTGTGCATCCTGTATAGCAATGTGTATCAGCTTATGATCATAAATACTGATTCCAAATGGCAAATTGACCCAGCCCATAAACTGAGATATTTTATATTGTGTTTCTTATTAATTCAGCATTTTTCAGAGTAGAATTCTAGGCATTCATATTCAAAAAGGGCTGTATGACATGTGAAATCAACTTGGTATTATATAGCTACAAGACTTAAGTAAATATTCAAATTACGACCAGAGTTATGACCAGATAGATGTCACCTGGTGTTCCCCTCAGGCCCACCCCAAAAACACTATTGACAGTTCATACTGTCAATAGTGTGATTTTATTCGGTTATTGACAGATCACACTGTCAATAGTCCGATTTCTCTTATTGACAGTTCCTTATATGAACTGTCAATAGTGGAATTCCTTATATGAACTGTCAATAGTGGAATCCTATTCGCTTATTGACAGTTCACACTGGCAATAAAGAAATTAATTTTGTTTTATTGAGAGTTCAAAATTTGGAACTGTCATTAAGAGAATCTTTTTCTGTTTTTGACAGCTCGACCTGTCAATAAGCGAATTACATCCTGGTATTGACAGTTGGAACTGTCGATAGTCACGGCCATCCCGGCCAGGCTTAGATTCGGGGCACACCTTTATAGACCACAAACTACAGTACTTTCAATTTCTTGGCGTACAGAATATCACCTGCTTAAAATGAAATCTTTCCACTATCCTTCATTTTAATCACACAGTGTGTGAATTGATGTGGACATATATCCTATGTTGTAGGTTTCAGAGGCTTTTGTGGAGTCCCCAAGATGTCAGGGTCATGAGAACAACCTGACCCTGTGCCCTGAGTCCTACAGGATGCACTCATACTACAAGGGCTCCTGCTGGCGGGCAGGGCTATCCTGCTCAAAGCCGCTTCCCGGTGGGTATACCGTATTATTTCATGATAAATACGGACTGTCAGGGTTAAAGCAATGGGAGAGCCGTTCTCCAGGGGAGGGTGAAATAATCCTAGGCTGTATTGCACGCCGTGACCGTATTGCATGCTTCTAGGGGTCGTTATGGGGTCGCTATGGGGTCGTCATGGGGTCTCTAGGCAACGTGACCTCCTTTCAAAATCCAAGATGGCGATGCCACGGACATAAACAAACATCTCGGTAAACAAACACTGGCTGAACGTTTACAGTATGTTTACACTACTGTAAAACCATGAAATAACCATAAAAACCATAAAATAAACATAGAGCGCCACTTGAAAGTGACTTCGTCAGTAGGTACTGCACTCGAGCTGCCTGCCCCGTATTGCACTAGGCCTGCGGCAATACGGGGCAGACAGCTCTCATGCAATAACCACTGACTCAGTCACTTTAGCGTGCGGCTCTGTCTATAAACCTCGCGTATTAGCCTAACTCATGTATAAGCCACACCTAGACTCCTGATCCTATAAGCCACACCAGCAATCTGACTCTTGTACTAGCTGTGGCTTATACACAAGGTTTAATGGTACAGCTTAGGATTCTAGCATAGGTCTCTGGGTAATTAAGTTCAATTTTGACTTCAATATTGATTTTGACTGCAAGGTCAATTTTTGAAATCCTCCGGTTAAGAACTGTCAATAAGAGATATATTTTCCGCTATCAACAGTTTGCTTGAGGAGCTGTCAACAATAGGAAGATTTCCCACTGTTGACAGTTTGGACTGTCAATAACAATTTCATAGTGGATCAGCTGTTGCCAATTTCATTGTCAATGGTATTATCTGCTTTTTAATAGTTCCAACTGTAACTAAATGAATTTATCTCTCATTGACAGTTGCAACTGCCAATCTGGAAGACCTGCCTGGGTCACACTTGGTAGGCCCGGACAAAAACATGGTAGACCCTAAGTGGGCAGCCAAATATATACTTGCCACTTATTACACCCCATGTGACCTAATTCACTTATTGCAGAATACAGTTTTAACTACGAGTCTCAGCAAGTCTATGTGAATGGCTACTGGGAACGGCTCTGTGGAACGCCCTTGGTGTCAGACGAGCAGCAGAGGAATGTGGCGTCTGCCATTTGTCAGGGTTTGGGAAAGGTCTACTCTGCCCATAACAAGGCCGTGACCGACAGCACTACCCAGATACGGTGAGTAATTTCTCTTATTATCTCTGGTCCTCGGCAATGGCGGGTAGGGAACTGTTTGTATTGCCGGCGGTAACCAAGCTGGCGCGTCCCTAGCGACCTGACCGGGGCGCCACCTGAAGGGCTATAACGAACCAATACTAGCATTAACTCGTAAATCCTGCACATTACAGGACCTAACGTTGTTAGTACGATCCTCTGTAAGAACAAAGAAGGACCTGTGGTATGTTTTTCGCTGCTCTAGACCAGTCAGAAGCCAGTATTTAGTCACATGATAGCTAGGGAAATGGCGGTGATGTAAACAAAGCTCTCCCCGATATAACATCAATATTTTGGTGATATAACATTAAAAGTCGGTAATGTAACATCAAAATATGGTAGAGGGGTTAGATAAGATTTTAAATGTCTTTGGATCATGTAATAAATCTTGTATTGTGTGCTAGGGTCATGTATGGGACGCATCATACAATACTGGCTATATACCACAGTTGGTTGGGAGAAGAAACTGGCTGTCTGTACAACGTGTACAAAAACTAATCATATGCGCGGCATGTAGGATTTGTCCAAATCTTTAGTGCGGCTTATATGTAAGATAGGCTTATAGGCAGAAATTTAACATGTGACACAACCCAGCTCCAAATTGTGAGGAACAATGGTAACGTATGCGACCCGTCATGTGCCTTGTAGATATATTTTTGTACGTAACTTTCCGCAAATTCGCTGAGCAGTACAATTTTATGTGTATCTGAATTCACGGATTACCAATTTGGCACTTCAAGCCCCTCATCGGATATACTAACTTTAGCAGTGTGGACTTTATATGTGTGGGGGCTTGTGCAGTATCCCACAATGCCACAGGCTGAGTGGGATCTGCCTCAGCCCCCATGAGTGAAATTTGAAGCTGTTGAATTAAGCAAAAACAACTCTTTCTTAGCCCATTGAATACAGCAACATTGTAGTCTATGGGGGGCATTGAATAGGGCCCTACCTATAGTTAAGTACAGTGAATCTTGTGTTTAACAAAAAATTAAATAATTATGTTAACAGTGTGTACTTTATATCCACACAGGAGCATGTTCTGTACAGCTGAAGCTAAGGCTCTGAGTGAATGCTCCATGCTGAAGGCACCGAGCGGCAAGGGGTTCCCTTGTCAACACAGCCTCACTGTGACATGTGCCACCAGAGGCAGTACAGACAGTAAGTGTCACTGCATGAAGCTTCGCATTTAAGTAAATTAGTTGCCTTAGTGGATAGTTACATAATACATTTCTTATCATTAATAATATATTAAGGTCTCAGGCCTACGTGAGTAGGGTTACAGAGCCCCCAATATATTTTTCTCCTTGGATGTTATGGAGAAAAGAAATAGAGATCAGTCCCCTATAACACAAAGTAATAAAATAAACAATATGGGCTGGTGCTATTTGCCCTAGGATGGTGTTATTTCCAAAAATTATGGGATGATGGAATTTTCCCAAGGACTGATGTTGCTGTCCAATTTGAGTATGAAATATATTATGAGAATTTTCTCGCTAAGCTTAAATGCCCTTATAACCTTTCCGCGACATTTACATGGCTTTACTGAACTTAAAGCTGCTTAAAGTGTACCTTTAATGCATATTGAATTTAATTTAATGCAAACATTTATGCAGTGTGTCATCGGGTGCAAAAGTAACCCGATAAGACAGAAAAAAACAGGTGTTGACCTCAAATCAAAACAGGAAATGATGTCGCCCTATGGGAGTTTTCGGAGAAAAAATTAATTCTCAGCAAATAGACATCTCTACTGGAAATCCTTTCATACATTGTTGTGTCAGACAGTATCTTGAATGCCGTATAAAAGGGATCATTCTAAAGGAAGAAATTTGGAAGTTTCTGCGAGTCCCCATACCAATGTGAAACTACATTTAAAGTGACTTTAAGTAGATTTAGTTTGCTTAAGTGCAAACATTCATGCAGTTTGTCATTTAGAATACATTTTTCTGTCATTGAAATTGCAATATCTTATTGAAGAGAGCCTTTTCCATTTATTCATTCTCAGTGTGTGACATTATATTCCAAAATTCTGATTGATTTTGCCTTTTGATTCTAAAATCTTCACTCAAGGATTCCCCTGATTTGAAGATAGTTTTCGCCAACATGTTAACCTGAAGCATCAATACCATCACTGCATGAAGGTTTTCATTTAAGCAAACTAAAGGTACTTTCTCTGACATTTATATGGCATTTCTTAACTTGACTACACTTCAAGTGTACCTTTAAGGCATCTTAAAGTGATGTGTTTTCACAAAACCAGTCGGAAGTCATGAACATCATAGACCAGAGATAATGAGGGCTATAGATCAAAATATAGATTTTTATGGATTTAGCTATATTAGAGTTTGGATGGTTTTGTTATATTTACTTTACTTTAGTTAAATGATTGATGCAAAGAAATTAGTAGGGATGTGCTCTCTATGAGAGCAGTTTAATCCTGAAATCCATTTTTGCGACTTCAGACTGGTTTTGTGAAAACACATCACATTTTTTAATGTGTATAAATGCAAACATTCATGCAGTGTATATTTCTTGTATATCTTGCAGCAGGGGTGTATGACTACAGCACGATATTGACATATGGGCTCCCATTCTTCTTTCTCTGTGTTGCATTGGGCATTTCTCTCATCGGTGTTTGCGTGGCCCATACCAAGAAGAGGCAAAGGATGGAACAGCTTACACGAGATGCTCAAGCACAAGTTAGTGGATTAGGCGCTCTGGCAGCCCAACACCGCGTGTACCCAGCGGGGCACGTTGGGGCAGGTCTGGGCTCCTTAGCCCAGCCACAGCCTGCACCTGGGTCCTTCCAAGCCACCTACACCAACTGGGCCAGCTACTCGGCTACCACCCCCACTGCTAATCTTACCGCTAATGTTCCGGGTAATGTTACCACTAGTGACAACTATGTACCTGAGGCTATGATGTACAGGAATCCCAGTGTGCCTCATCCCCTCCCCTCAATATCAACAATACCAAGCCTACACTGAAAATCCATAGATTGAAAGGGTTAGTCAGTACAGACTATCCTAGGTTGGTCATATGAGTGTTAGTCATAATGGCGAAGTTATATTAAAAAATTACCGCAGTAGTGGCTAACCTAGGTTCATCATTGGTGTTTTATTTGTATACCATTAGTTGGGACCACCTGTCATGACCACTCAGTGGCTCCCCCTGGGAATAAAAAGACTAAGGAGGGTTGGTCAGTACTGAGCTGGATGCTTTTGTGTAGGGGAATAGTTTTATATCCCCTTGTTGTTGATCTTAGGGAACTAGTTGAATATGCCCAATACATGCTCATCTTGCATTGGACAAAGAGCACTCTTGAGAGGTGTTAATGTTAATTATATATTTATTGCCACAAACCACAATTACTGAATGATGTTTCTCAATATAATATAAATGCCAAATAGTCTGTAGTGTTCATGGGGAATGCACAGTTATTATACTCTCATCTCAATACATGCTAAGTCCAAACACAAGTCCACACCAGTCTCCATAGTCATACAGAGTATCCAATGCAGTTAAGTCACACAGCAGTAGTCTCACAATCACTATCTCCATGTAGGTCCTTGTCAGTCTATAGGACAATAATCCAAGTTCCTCTCCTGTCATGGTGACCAGTGTTGCCTTCAGTCTCACAGAACAAAGTGACTACATCCCTCCCTTGAGTAGGAGGCTGACTGCCATTTTATAGTCCTTCAGGCAATAACTCTTCCTTCCGTATCCTGGAATGAGTAACTCTGGCTCCACATCCTGTTGTGAGTCAGTCAACAAGGGAAATCCCCATATGAGTCAGTCACTGAGTCATATCCTGGTATGAGTCAGTCCTCAGGGGAGATCCCACCATGAATCAGTGCCCAAGGCACATCCTGGTGTGAATCAGTCCCCCTGATACATCCTGTTTCATGTGAATCCTAGAGTGGGAGTTCATCTAGTACATCCAGTACCATTACTCACAGGCTTTCATTATGTTCTCTTGTATAGTTTCTTCCCTGTGCATTCCCATATCAATGACTTCTAGTATATAACACAGTAATACACATGTATGTTTAACCATTAATCTAAGTTGTGTGTGAGTGAGTATTCCTGCCACTCACACGACAACAGTACTGACCAACCCGACAACAATAACTTACCTAGGTTGGTCGTATAAGGAGCAAAAATGACTAACTAGGCTAGGCACTAGTGACTGAGAGCTTGGGCGTATAGGGAGCCTAGGAATATCAGTGTACACTGAAAATGTCCATGCTCTGGGGCTTAGTCTTTAATGGCCAACTCAAATCCGTCATAGGGACATTCGTCAAAATGGCAAATTTATATTCAAAATGACTAAGGCAAAACAAAGTATTACTATGATGCCTTACTCAAATAGACTCATAAGCCAAAAACTCATAAGCATGGAAAGACCAAGATGGGTTGGTCAGTACTGACAAATCTGACTGTATCAATCTGATGACTGGTCACCAGTAGATCCCGGGCTACCAAACGGTAATGTTGTTATTCAACCCACTTACCTGGGGGAACCCTGCTTGAAAGTGGCTGAGTATTGTGATACCAAAATAAACATCTCTTTTCGCTACTTGAAACGCAATTCGAGTCTTGACTTTTTCTTTGATAAGAAAGCTCAGCCCCTGTATGTAAACTTACAACACGATACATCATTGATCTTGTCCTTAATTACATAATGTTGATATTTTTTCCAAGTATTTCAGTGGCGTAGGAAAAGGGGGAGGGGCTCTGAGTATGAGGACATGATGCATTAAGGCATCATGCTGTCCTTAAAGGGTTAACAATATTTTCTGCTTGAAGTGGTCCAAACACGGTGCCCTGTGGTACCCCATAACTTATGATTATTAGTTTATTGGTACTGGCATTAGCAATTGTACATTGCTTATTTAGTATGCAAATAATTTCTCAAACAGGCCAGTGCTATCCATCTGCTACCATATTGATCATATCATTTGGATAGTATTGCATGGTGAACCGTGTCAAATGCTTTTTCTAGGTATGACCAACTTGTTTTTCATTAAGAACATTTTCCCCATCTAGATTCCCCATTGGATATTGGTACATTAAAGAATGCAGCCCAGGCAAATGCAGCCCTGACTGCATTTCAATGGAAGGCTGGCTGTATTCATGCAATAGAACAACAAAGGTATGGGGTTATAACGGACAATGCCTCCATTAAAGAGCTAAGTGTGCCTTATTAGGTATCCCTGTACTTAGCGGAAGGTATCAAGTAATGCTGAGCTGTTTGTTTTCTGCTTCTATAGCTCCCTCAGATGTGTGTAACAACATCTCCGCCAAGATCTTTGTGATCTGTTGAAATAAGCTTATCAGGGTGGAAGTCAAGTTTAAACTTGAACTATAGAATCATATAGACGTTAGGGAGTGATCATTTTTTAACAACAGGGGGGGGGTTATAAAAGCTATATAGCGTTTTGCAATAATAGGGAGCCTTAGAACAACGTTATATAACGTCATATAACGTTATAACATGTTGTATAACGTTTTTTGTTCCCTGGGTTATGTCCTGGGCTATGATAAATCCTCAGCTTACACCAGGATACTTACTGTTAATTTTATTTTGATTCCATGTGGGTTGTATTTATGTGCCTATTTTGTTGTACAACTCACGTGCCCTGTTTATGACAGTTATCTACCTCCTTTATGACACTTTTGGCCATTCATATATGGCAGAACAGGCTGATTCATGGTGCATATACCTGGGGGTCACAGTCCAGTGGTTTGTTTGCCCACCGTACTTGCCATAAAAATGGAAACAATCAAGTTTATGTAACGTTCCCTATATGTCCAGGATGGGCTGGAGGGTGGGTGTGGCGGGGGGGGGGGGGGTGACAAGCTGGACGGGCATTAAGAACCAATCCTAGACACCACCGCAGATACCCAGATATATGTATCCCTGTTGACTTCACACATAGTGCAGGACACTAACATCAGTCTGGCACATACCTGTCTATATGATTTGTACAAACTCGTCCATGTTAATAATCATGTAATCACTCATGTACTCATGTTGTATACGCCTGACTTTGCGTGAATACCTATAAAATTTGGTGTATGTTTGAAAGTGCTATTGAAACCTCGTTATGACGCATTTGTACAATAAACATGTCAAAAATAATTAGAAACAGAATAAATGTAAATATCTCTTTAAGGCCAGCCTAACTTTTATATACCTTTTATATCACGGGAAGTAAATAGCTGCATCAGTTACTATATGTTTGTCCTGAATATGTAGCATAGGTAAACAATCACAATAGGAAGCATTACTTCAGTACTAATAATTTAGCTTTCGATTCAATGAGTGTTACAAGCAGTAATCCTTACACGACTCAGGGATCCAACCCCCTTTGTTCCCTGGTAACCTTTTGACCTTACTAATCCCTGAAATAAGGTGCTTCCCTCATCAAAACCACGCCGTGACTCATATTGTCACAAAGTCTCTATTTTTGTTACGCTTTAAGGGCCGCATAGTGCATTAATGCATCATGTCCTTTGTCGTCATGATGCATGAATGCATCTATGGTGAGTAACTCACCAGTTCTATATTCAAGCATTATGCTGTCCGTACAAAGCTGATACACTTCAAGAGGGTCGGCATGATGCACCAATGCAGCACCGATGAGTTAGCCACTGTGGCTTCATTAGTGCATCATGAAAGCTGTCGCATTATTGCATCATGCTGTCCTTAGTGTGTTAAATCATGCTGCTGTCCATTGTGACACCTTCCCCACAGCTAGAGGTGTGTGTGTGTGGGGAGGGGGGGGGGCAGTCGTGTGCATCCACGCGTGACCACTAGTGTGTGAGTTAGTCGTTAGGGGGCAGTAGGGGTTACCTAATGACAATCCGCGAAGCTCGCCCCCAATTAACAGCGTGGGGCCTCCTTAATGAGGCTCTTTAATTAGAGACGTCCTTAGAAGTTCCCCTGCCACCCTCACCACCCTCACCACCCCTCACTGGGGCACCGGCAACCCTTAACCCTGCAGGGGTAGTGCTTTAATGCATCGTGCCCTTAAACGTCATGATGCATGACTGCAGCCCTGACAAGTAACTCACCAGTGCTGCATTCAAGCATTTGGCTGACCTTAAGAAGTTGATACACTCCCAGAGGGTCGGCATGATGCATGAATGCAGCTCTCGTGTGTTGATTGGCCAGGGCTGCATTCATGCATCATGACGACCAGGGGCGGTGACACATTAAAGCACAATGCAACCCTTAAAGGGTTAACCCTTTAAGGACAGCATCATGCCTTGTGTTCAGCTGTCGCCATGATGCACCAACGCAATGCCCGGCGAGTAACTCGCCAACCGTGCAGTGGTACATTATACTGACCATTCACGAGTGCATCATCCCCATCGAGTCGGGATGATACATGCATAATATTATTTGCGAGTAACTCACCAGAGCTGCGTTCATGCATCATGACGACATATGAGGTCAAAGTGCATTATAGAGCTAACGACACAGGTTAATGCCTCCAGGGTATAGTCACAAGGGTAACAAGAGATCCACGCACCAAGAAAGGGACAAATTTAGAAAAGCTTTTGATAATCTCTTCATAATTTCCTCGAGGTGCAACTATACCAAAAGTTAGATACATTGAAATAGTGCCGTGACTTTGCGAAGCTTTCCTGAAACCTTTAAAGGGCTCAACTTGTTGGGTAATTCTCTGTCAATTTCAAAACTGTGAGTATTCTGATTTATTATTTGTTAACTTATTCAGATCTAATAAAGTCGCCATGTCTTACAGCAGAGGTCTATAGGCAGAGGAGCAGTCAGGTTTTACCCAACCCACCAGGGCCCCTTTACCAACCAGTTCAAAGGCTGCCCTGGGAAAATAACCCGCCTGCCCCCTGTGCTAGTTAACCCTTTAAGGAGGGCATCATGCTCTTAGTCGTAAAATCAGACATGATGCATGAATACAGCCCTGGTGAGTAACTCACCAGTGCTGCATCCATGCATCATGCTGAACAAATGGGGGTGAGCTACTCCCGAAGGGTCAGCATGATGCAGCAATGCAGTACCAGCAAGTTACTCACCAGGGCTGCATTCATGCATCATGACGACCAAGGGCATGATGCATTAAAGCATCATGCCGTCCTTAAAGGGTTAAAGATGAAGGGTACCTCTCCCCCGTTACCCTTGTGGTCGTCCTGAAACCCTTTCATTTCTTTCCCAACCTGACTGTATCAGTCAAAAGTTAAAATGTCTCATATTTTTCTTCTAAATTTCTCCTCCTTCATTCAATGTTTTACCAAAGGCCTTCACAGGCGTGTTGGGATCATCCACCTAATCAGTGTACAGAGTGAGGAGCTTATCACACCGACCCATACTAGGGTTCTGCTGATACTGCATTTCCTTCAGCCCTCATTCCGTTCAATTTGGGAAATTTAAGAAACATTGTCAGAAAAAGCTAATTATTCGAGGAAGTAAGTCTAAAGATGGTTTCCCATCACCAAGCACTGAAAAATATAACGAGGGCGTTTTTTTCTTATTTATTTTGTTTTTTCATCCTGCAGCCAAAATATATAGGAAAATATAAACTTTTGGTGAGCAAATTTGATTAAAAAACAACAACACATGCTTCCTACCAATATACTAATCTTTACGTTGTCCCCAGTAAAATGCATATCCAAGAGATCCAAAAGAGAGAGAGAGGGACAGAGAACGAGAGAGAGACAGAGGAACAAAGACTGGAGGAAGGCGTGGGCGTACAGAGAGGTGGGGCACTGCAGGTAGAACAACCCGCGGGTCGGGGGGAGGGGTTTTCTGAGACATTGGAGTGCGGGTGGTCTTATGTTACCTTATAATACAGGTGAGAACAGGTGAGAACAGTTACCTGGCCTCCTGCCCCCCTCATTAAACACCTCCTCAATTACTCCCCACCTGACCCACCCCCCCCCCCACCCACCCCCCTACCTGTACACCTGCGGCCTAACAAAAGGAATTGTGTTTCGGTAACCATACCGACCCTATCATTTTGGCCCCGATATATTCTTTTACCAGAGGCCTTCAGCTTTCTTGATAGTCGTCTTTTGAAAGATTAAAAGGGAAGAAATTCTGTTTGAAAAAACTGAACTGATAAAACTGATCTTAAAGGACCGCATAGGGCTTAAACATATTTTGGCCTTGGTCGTAATGATGCTTGAATGCAGCCCTGGCGAGTAACTCGCAAGTGCTGCATTCATGCATCATGACGACCCTACAGGGTTGATACACTCCTGAAGGATACGCATGATGCACCTATGCAGCCCTGATGAGTTACTCTTATGCATCATTACTATAAGTGCTCATTAATGCATCATGCCATCATTAAAGAGTCCATCAGAAGGAAGGTGAGAGGAAGGCGGGGACCGGCGGGGTTCATTGACGACTCACCTGGGAACCGTACAAAACACCACACCGGGCACTTCCGTCTTCTCACAATGGATGATGTGAGGATCAAAAGGACCCGGCTTCTTTTTGTTCCTGGGGGTGGGTCTGTTCTGAATGGTTTCATTGAGATATTACCTAACAATGATTCCTTCATTTAGCGTTAAGTAAGGGGTTGGGTGAGCGTGGGTAAATTGGTTTAGAAGCTGAGGTGGTATAATTGGAATCAATTATAGAATTATTTGACAAGTTAACAAGTAAAGGTAAATGGGATCAAGTTCAGGAGGTAGAGAATATTGGATTTGAGTTTAGACTGGTTTTTATTGTTGTCCCGAGCCCTCACACATTCAGAATGCAGATAAAGTAATGAAGGAAAACATATTTCGGCTGAAGTCAATAATATTGTGTATACGTTTGATTAGAAACTACAAGATAAGAAAGCTCACGTTTTAAAGACCAAAAGTAGAGATGCATTTTCCTATCATGAATATAGTTTATTGGTTATTTGACCTACTTTTCTATCTCAAAGGCTTTTTTACTTTATGGTGAGCTACCAATGATACATCGCCATGATTCTTGAATGCAGCACTGGTGAGTCACTCGCCAGGGCTGCATTCTTGGGAATGATGCTTTAATGCATCATGCCGTCCTTTAAGGTTTAAAGGCTTGTAGCCCGATGCTACTGTTAAATAATTAAGAGGCCATGGAGGGATTAGATCACCCTGGAGACTGGAGACCCACAGTAAGAGAGGAGGAGACACAGGAGGAGAGATGTAACACAGGACACTGGAGCAGCTGCGGCGGGGGGGGGGGGGGCACTCACTCTTTGATGGTGACTGCCAACTGCCGCCCTACAGCCCCGCTTTTTCAAACTCAGAAGTTTTAGTAGTGTTCTGACCGCCCCTCCTTTTCAAAAAGAGGGAAAATGTGCATGGTGGCCACTTGCTATTATGGAGAAAGTGATGCTTGTCAGAAAAAGTTTTGTGATTAATTAGTGCTGTATAAGCTCAAGAAACCATCATCCAGAAAGTGTTATGCCCTAATTCCCAATGGGATTAGGTGACCGCCCTTCCCCTTTAATCTGGGAGTGGAGTGACTGCCCCTCCTTTTTAGCCCTACTGACATTCAACCGCCACTGCTCAGAAAAGTCGTGCTGCAGTCGGTATCCAAATCATAGCTCAGTGCCCCCCCCCCCCAGCATGTGAACATTTTCCTATCTCTTTGAGAGAGGCATAAAGATTAACTCTCCCAGTACAACCTCAAATAGGACTCCGTCAAAGACCCGGACTCTTGGAGCAGCCGCCTGTGAACATCCTCCTATCCTTTTGAGAGAGGCATAAAGCTTTACACTCTCCCAGCACAGTCTCAAATAAATGCTTGAATGGAGCACTGGCGAGTTACTCGCCAGTGCTGCATTCATGCATCCTGACGACCATGGGCATAATGCATTAATGTTTTATGCCATCCTTAAAGGGTTAATGTATCATGCAGTCCTTAAAGGGTTCCTGCACTCAGAAGGGATTATGTAACTTAACACCACATTCACAGACGCAGCTAAACAAGAGGAGGAGGAGACGTTTTTGTTACCATCTGAGGAAGAGGAAAAGAGCATTAAGAGATACTGCTTAGTGTGAGGGAGAGCTTTAACACTGTGAGGGAAGCATGTTGCTTTAATCATTTATCGTAACAATGCATGAATGACTTCCTGCTGTATTGATGCATCATGCCGACGCTTGAGGAGTGTCTCAACACCTTAGGCTTGGCTTGATGCTTGAATGCAGCACTGGCAAGTTATTCACCAGGACTGCATTCAAGCATCATGATGACAAAGAGCATGATGCATTAATGCATCATGCCGTACTTACCTGGTTAAGTAGGCTCTGGTATGGTTGTACCTTATCAGTCCCATACGGGGTGCCCTGGAGGTAGTCACTCATTGATGCTAGGTACCAACTGCAAAACTAAAGCCCCTTATTTGGTCATTTGACAGCCCCTTGAAAATTAATATTACAGCCCTCTATTTTCTAAAAAATTAGATGACAGCCCACTGTTAAGAGGCCTCTTCCATTTAATGTGAAGTTTTTGGATTCATATAGATTACTCAAGTCATGTATGATATTTAAGGGTTCTTTATGTTTATTTCAATTGTGACAGCCCCTGATTTTGTATTTTTCAGTTATCAACAGCCCCTAATTTTCAATTTTTATATAATTAAAAGCCCCCTTTTTTTCTTGCTCTGACGTGCGCACAGCAACAGCTCTTTGGGGTCATTACGGCAGTTGGTACCCATTCCCATACTGAGTACCCCCCCCCCGGGGGTTGTTACTGCAGTTGGTACCCATTCCTATACTGAGTACCCCCCCCCCCGGGGTTGTTACCGCAGTTGGTACCCATTCCTATACTGAGTACCCCCCCGGGGGTTGTTACGGCAGTTGCTACCCATTCCTATACTGAGTACCCCCCCGGGGGTTGTTACGGCAGTTGCTACCCATTCCTATACTGAGTACCCCCCCCCCCCTCTCGTGATGGGATGTAAGCTGAGCCTCTGTTTACCTTAATCTCTAAGTGTGAGAGGAAGTTGTCTTTGTTGTCATCATGGGCACTTAACATTCTGCTCGAGTACATTCATTCTACACTGAAACAACATTGCTCAGATCTAATATAGAAAGTATTAATCGTCATGAGGCTCAAAAGGCTTAGGTCTTGAGCAAGATTCTCAAGGAATTTAGTTTATTTTTCAAAAAGTACATCAGATACGACGTGTTAAGGCCAGAAAAATATAAAAAGTTTGTTTCAGGTTACATGGTCTAAAAAGTTTGTCAATTTAGGAATTGTGAACTTAAGATTGTCAGTGTAGGAACACCATGCTTCTATGAAATAAGCACACTTTCAATGCCGCGATTACCCAACTTCTACAAGAGCTATAATATTAGTTATGAGCTACTTTTGTTCATGCGGTGTAAAGCTCCTAATTAAAAGGATTTAGGTAGTTATATCCCAAATGGCCCACTGTCCATGCATGATATGCATAATATTGTAGTTGGTCTCTTACTACGTATGTAACACTTGAGTACAAAAACCAGACAAGGTAAATTAGACTGTAATATACGGCGACTTTATTATAGGAAACTCTTGGTGTATTATAGTACCAGGTATAACCATCAGCTATACAAGAACAGTAACAGATATATAATACAGTAGGCAACCCTATAGCATAGAGTTAAGCCCGTGAGCACAGGGTGGTCATGTCACGACAGTCCCAAACCTGACTGACTTCCAATGGGGAAGTAGCCGTCTTATATACAGCGCTGCGTAGCCACGTGACCGTACTAGCAGCGCCACCTGTTAGGTTTAGTTATGTAAAATGATTATGTAACAACTACCGACGGTAACCGAAGGTGGTACCGGTACACTACCGTATAGATAACCGAACTAGAGGAGTCGGTGTATGTAACGAACCGACGACACTAGTTATATGAATAAAACAGTTATCAAACACAATAGAACCGTGTTACATCTTATAACATACAATAGATATACAATGATAACGTTAGACTTATAGTCAACCCGTTACACTACCCCCCTTAAGAATGTAGGAAGGGCTGGTTTTATAATAATAATACCTCTTGGATACATTATACACCACGTATATCTATTTATCAACAAGTAACATTTCTACTCATAGTAAAAACAGGCATACATACATGAACATACAAGTTAACATGTACATAACAGTTTATATCAACAGTATTGTCTTTGGTATCAAACCACAGTCCAGTAGGCACATGATATAAAAACTGTCCAACTGATAGTCCTAGACTAGTATCAGTTAAATAGAAAAGGCACCAATAACCACCTTGGAAACCCAACACATCACCTACTACGTTCAGCAATGGTGTGAATCCGTGTGGAGTTAGTGTCCTTATATATAAATAATAGAACTATAATAGTTCTCACTTCCTTTGGCGAAGAAAAGTTTATATATAAAAATCCATAATAGCGTATCCTAAATAAGGTGGGATAGGTCGTCATCCTTATTAGGGTTGGTACTCCAGTACCTAGCAGTTTATGGTGGTAGAGATGGATAGAGTCCAGCACCGGTATAGTGCTTCCATCTCTTGTGAAATATAAATATAAAAAGGTAGGTCCGTGCCTCCCTATAAATAATTATCACAGGAGGATGATCCATATAATAGTTTATAGGTCACAATAGTAGAATGTGACCACAGGATCAGGAGCCCTGGACAGTAGTAGAGAACCGACGGTTGTGGCTTAGTAGTAAACCACGGTTGAAGACATCAGGCTGCTTCCCAGTGGGCACAAATTTCAGTTCAACGCTGAATCAACATTAAATCAACATTGAATCAACATTGTCAACCAGTTTTCAATGTTGATTCAATGTTCTGTGCCCACTGGGTTACAGTGTGGTGGCAGTAGAGACTAGGTTAAGTCACGACAGCACCGTCGGTCTGCTTCGGTTGTCCAGGGGCGTGTAGCTGCGTCGAGGGTTTAGTTTTACCTCCGAGGGGCGGAACAGTGCACCCCAGAGGGCCTGACAGGGGACCATCCTTAGGTGTCCATAGGGACACCACCGGATGGCTTTCCTTCCCCATCAGGACTTCCTCCAGGAGGGGCCTCCGTGGCGCAAACCACAGTAGCCTCCACCTGGAGAGGAAGGGCTCCACCTGTAGCATCCGAGTGGGTACTCGGCGCCACAGTAGGCTCCCCGCCGCTGACCACCCGGGTAGAGTGTGCCATAAACGAGAATGGCATCTCATACCTGGGTGGGTGTACTGACAGTACTGGGGTCACAGGAGGAGCAGGCCTTGCGGCAAGCCCCAACCTAGACTGGAGATCTGGAAAACCAGTTCTCTCCGACTCTGTCAGCTTTAGCCCGAATTGTCGGAAGAACTTGGCGTCACAAGTTGTCAACCTTGATTCTAGCTGCTCGATCGTAGCCCTCCAGAGGGCATGATCTTGTTCCAGATTCGCCTCACGCTCGGCAAGGATTCTGCTTCGTTCAGCGACCCAAGCTTTTCCTTCCCGGATAGCCTGTTCTCTGAGCAGCTTGTACTGCTCAAAGTAGGACTTCTCCAAGAAAGAAACCTGAAACTGGAGTAGCTTACTTACGTTTTCAGCCATTTTCGCTCTGTAGCACTCAAATCCGGGGACTAGAGTGTCAGAGAAACCAGCGTCATAGGTAGGTCTGTCTCCGGGCAACACAGGTAACCCTGCTAGCCCATCGTCAACAGCCCTATGCTCAGGGTCTGGAGTCACCTCGTCATCCCTTACGGGGTCAGAGGTTGCTCCGTGCTGAGGTGGAGCAGTCGGCTGGGCTGACGCCCCATCCGGCTGTTGTACCTCTACCTGGTCAGCGTCACTGACAGGTGACAGAAGAGCCATTTTGCCATTTTCCTGAACTAAGTCAGCAAGGCTCAGGTTCTTCCGGTCATCGTCATCGAGACTCAGGGTCAGACGAACGTGCGCTGCCTTGGCGCGGAGGCGGCGATTGGCCCTGCTCTCTGCGACAGACCATCCTTCGGCTTCCGCCTTGGACACTCTATCAGCAATAGCTTTGAGCCTATCTGCCTCAGTAGGTGCGACCTCTTCGGTAGCAGGAATTTCAGGGGAAGATACAATCCTCCTCTTTGGTCTCCGCTTCCGTTTGGTCTTGACACGAACCGTGGACCCGTCTGATGAATCACCATCAGGGACCGCCGGTTCAGTTGTCACTACACCGTCGGGCTTCGGAGAAGATCCCCCAGCAGGGTTCTCCTCCTGGTTGGTATTACTACCACCCTGACCAGGTTCTGTTTTCGGAACAACATCACCCGACCCCTCAGGGTTAGGTTCTGCTGGTACCGAAGCCGAGCCTGTACCGACGGTTGGAGCACTGGTGGTGTCCATTTCCGTGTCAGACTCGAGAACCCGGTCTTCCCCGTCGGAGACTTCAGCCTTCTCCGGGGCCGTGCATTTGCCATCTACACGGGCCATCATACCGCTAGCTCAGGCGTAGGTGAACCTCACGGTTCACTCACCCGAGCCTTTAGTACGACAGCTAGTAAACAATAGTGTAGGTACTGCCGGGCAGACCTAGGCACCACTGATCAACACATTACCCTACGGGCAAACGTGCTGATCTGAAGAAGCCTGGCTGCGTGTGGGGCTTATATACCCCACCCGTCTCCCGTGACCCCGCCCCTTGACCGGCTTCTCAGCCAATCAGGGGTCGCGTCTCCAAGACGCGCCGGGGTGACCCAATTTCTCACGGCTCATTTGGCGGGAGAAATCGATCAGGTGACGCGGGCAGCGCCCTTCCCACGCCTGGCATATCCGACGGTGGGAACACTCACTTGTTGTTTACATTTTCGTGGCCGAGCCACAGGATAACCCGGGAATGATGTACCGGCGTTAGAGGACATACACAGCAGCATGTTACTAAGCAATATGTGGTCAAAACTAATCCCATACTTAGAATTAATCGGCAAAGCCAGCCACCCGCCCTGAACACGTGCTTTTCTACCTCCAACGGATAACCACACCGGATAACCCTTCTCTTCTCGTTGTGTTTTGGTGATCGAGTACCGGGCCAATGACCACCGGCCCAGTACGGAACTGTCCATGGAAATTTAATGAAGCCAGCAGCTAAATGTCGTCAACAAGGTAAGAAAAAAATGTTTACACAATTTTATCTCGCTCTCTGACATGTGTACTCCTCCGTAGACCTTGTACCGGTATGTCCAGCAATGATGAAACCGGAGGTGTCACTTTGCTTTGTTTACCGGTGTCCACGGTTAGTCTTTTACGCACAGCTGACCCTTTTTTACGAGGCCTACCGCACTTGGGCTTGGTAACACACGACTGTGGTTCAATCGGTAATTTCCTAGGACGACCCCTTCTCCGTGCTACCGTCGGTACCGACGGTATGACCATTGGTCCTGCCTTCGGTATCTTCGGTAGCTTAGGGTCGGTTGGTGCTGGTACTCGACCAGCACCGAGGGAATCTTCACCGTCATCTATATATGGAACTCCATACCAAGGTCGGAGTCTAGCCACATGTGATTTAGTGAGAGTCCCTTTTTGCAAACGTATTACTACAGTAGTTTCACTCACCACCATAGTAACCGTATGCGGCCCATCCCAGGAGTACAGGGTCTTGACTTTGGAATTAGGTGTGCTAAATCTCGCGACCTTATCCCCCACCTTGAATTGGCAGAGTTTAAGGCCCGTGTCATAGCCCACCTTCTGCAAACTAGCAGATCTTTCCAAGTTGTCCCTCACTACTCCATAGGACTCGCGTAATGATTGTCGAAGTGATTCAACAAACATCACTGTGCAGGGTTGCTCGAGCTGGTGTCCCTGCACGCCATAGACCATGTCACTTGGCATGACTATGTCTTCACCCATTACGAGCATATTAGGCGTACAGCCCGTCGACGCATGTTCGGTAGCGTTGTAAGCATGGGAGATATAGCGAGCGTGCTCATCCCAATCATCCCGGTGCTCATTAACCATTGTCGTGAGACATTGGATCAACGTCCGATTGAAACGTTCCACCATACCGTCAGATTGTGGTCGATAGGGGTTCGTATGCGTCTTGCAGATGTGTATTTTACTACACAATTCTGCCCACAGTCGAGATTCAAACTCGCGACCCTGGTCGGAGTGAAGCATTAAAGGACCTCCCCACGTGAGGATCCAATTCTCGAAAAGTGCTTCTGCGCAGGTAACAGCTGTATGATTTACCAACGGATATACTTGGACATACTTGGTATAGTAGTCCTGTACCACCATCATACAGGTATTCCCACGGGGGGTCGTGTTGAAACCACTAATGATATCAACAGCGATCCGGGCAAATCGAACACCGAATAGCTCTTGACTTAGAGGTAGTTTACCGATACCAGGTCCAGGCTTTGATAAACAGCATTGGGGACATTGTTTCACCCAACGCCGTATGTCCAAAGTCATACCAGGCCAGTAATATCTACTCTTAATCTTCGCCTCTGTTCGTTGTCTGCCAAAGTGTGCTGAAGTTCGGTGGCCATGACAGTAATTGAGCAACTGTAGTCTGAGTGACAAAGGCACTACAGATTGAGCTGTTCTCTTCCTGCCAGGTTGCACCCTCCAGCGGCACAATACACTGTTCCGTATAAAAAGATTATCCCACTGCGCTAACAGTTGTCTAACTTCTTTACATTCCAGCGAAAGTGCGGGGCGAACAGGCTTGGACAGGCCCAACAACTTCAAGGAGTACACCCTCGAAATAGCCGGATCTGCAAGCTGCTCATCCTTCAAGTGATTTAACGTCCAGTTAGGAACTTTCGCACCCACAGACGCAATCACTGCATTGTGAGACCCACAGTCTCGGCAGTCTACACGGTGACAGTTCCGGATAGGATAGCGGGACAAGCTGTCCGCATTCACATGATCTACTCCACTCCTGTGTATGATATGCTCATTCGTCATGCCAAACTCAGAGAGGTGGTTCAACCATCTACCCATCATCCCCTCAGCGTCCTTGAAGTTAAGGAGCCACTGCAGAGATGAATGATCTGTCCGTACGAGATAATTCCCACCATATAGGAAATGTCTGTACTTTTTTGTGTAAACCACCACTGCCAAGAGTTCACGCTTGGTTATGCAGTAGTTACGTTGTGTTTTGCTTAGACTGTTGGACGAAAATGCCAGCGGCACTTCTCGCCCATCCTGGATCTGCGACAAGGCAGCACCAATACTTGTATTAGAAGCATCAGTGTCCAAGATGAACTTACCAACAGGTGCAGGGTAGTGCAAAACAGGTGTTTCTAAGAAGAGTCTCTTTAACTCACTGAAAGACTGTTCTGCGGCTGGAGACCAGACTATTTTAGCCTTAGCCTTCTTCTCTCCAATCATCAGCTCTTGTAAGGGAGCTGCGACTCTCGAGAATCCAGGTATAAAATCTCTGTAGTATGAACAAAACCCGATGAAAGAGCGTATCTCCTTCGTGTCCATCGGACGAGGCCAGTTCTGTACCACTTCGATCTTATGAGGATCAGCCATGATGCCATGTTCAGAAACAATTCTACCTAGGTATTCAACTGATTTCCTAAAAAGCTTGCACTTTGAAGGTTTCAATTTCAGACCATATGATAAGATGCGTTTCAGCACAGCTTGGAGGTTCTGTAGAGTTTCCTCCACAGAACCACCGAAGACGATGATGTCGTCCAAGTATACTAGGCACTTTTTCCAAAGTAAACCCCGTAACATGGTTTCCATCATTGCCTCAAAGGTTGCCGGGGCATTGCATAGCCCAAATGGCATGACGTTGAACTCAAATAGTCCCATATGGGTAGAAAAAGCGATCATGCCGATCTGCCAATAACCAGATTGTAAATCCAGTGTACAGAACCATTTCGCCCCACCCAGAGATTCCACACATTCATCTATCCGAGGTAGAGGATATGCATTCTTCCTAGTGAGTCTGTTCAACTTCCTATAGTCGATGCAAAATCGACAGGAACCATCCTTCTTGGTGACCATCACCACAGGACTTGACCATGGACTCTCGCTAGGTTGAATCACATCTTCATCCAACATCTTTTCTACCTCAGCCTCCATAGCACTTTTTTTAGCCATGGGTAACCGACGGTAGGGGATTCTACTGGGAAGCGCGTCCCCAGTGTCAACCCGGTGTTGTACCGTATTGGTACGCCCTAGAGGATCTCCTGGTTGCGCAAAGGCGTCAGATAACTCCGACAGCTCATGTGCCACCATTTCGCTCTCTAGGGTTGTGAGGTGTGACTCACACAATAGGGACCTTAAATGTTTTGGTAGGTTGGATTTAGCTAGAGCCTCTTCGTGGGAAGAGTCTCCCGCCACCACACCTACTTCCACAAAGTCCGTAGTTAGTGAGTCTACCCCATATGCTCGCGTAGTGTTACCAATAGGCGTCCCCTTTCGTAGAGTGATTTCTCTACTACTCGAGTTACAAATCGGTATCACCCCCCAACGAGCGTTGGCCAGGTAAGTATGATAGCCAGCAAGACCTAACTCAGAGAGCTTTTGATCTTCCGGTTCAAACATTCCCGGCCGTTTGGCCTGCACTCCCACGCAGCTGACTAGGACATCTGATACATGTCCTGCTGCCAACTTTGTGTCTTGTGCCACTGACGCCACAGAAGAACCATTCCTTAAAACGCACTGTACGGATTGTTTATAAGGATGTTTAATCTGAAGTCGGCCTGTTGCGGTGTTCATTGTTACCCGTAAAGAGCAGCAAAGTCCATCCCCAGTATGCCATCATCAGTGATGTCGGTGATGGTTGGACATATCCAGTATGTCTTGCCATCGACCAACATAGGTTTTACAGTTCTGCCATAAGTCTGCATACTATCTCCCGTAGCAGTCCGAGCCTTTACTCCCAGTAGCGGAGCTTCGGGCTGGTTGCAAAGACGGGCCATGAATTTCCGATCGACCAAGGTGTGTGATGCACCCGTGTCGACCAAAAATTCACCACGCGTCCCGGAAATAACCAGACTCAGGTACCAACGCTGTCCCCGCAAAGGGACACACTCAGAGGTCAGCATCGGGCTTCCCCCTCCATCCATAGCAACCCCTTTTGTCAGGAGATAATCCCAACATGGGTCGCTCGGGGAGTCTTGAATCACACTGCTCTGGGCAATTGATTCCAACCAAGACTCCTCTAAGCCAGCGACTACAGAATCCTCCGGATTCCGTTCGTCCTTGCCATCCCCGCCTTGCCAGACGCTTACAGGTTGTACAGACCCTTCTGCCTCTGCGCGGCCTTGGTTCATGGAAGAGTTAACACCGTCTACTAATCCCTTACAGGCATGGCTAACTGTGGGGGCGCCATCCTTGCCAAGAGGATGGGCCCCATTCAGTTTTCCGTCTCCTTTTCGGTTTTAGCAGCGACGGGTGCAGGGGCTTTGCATTCGCTAGCCCAATGACCCATCTTCTGACAGCGTCTACATGGCTGAGGTTTCGTGTCCTTTTTCTTCTTTTTCCTTCTCTTTCCAGATCCAGAATCAGAAGTGGACGCAGAGCTCTTTTCCAAGTGCTTCCGCAACAAACCCTCAATCATCTTTTCCATGTCCCTGTCAGGCATTACTGCCGCCACCTCCTCAGAGGCGGGCTGTTTTTTCTTTGATGGTTTCGTGGCGGCCTCTACCACCTGAGCTCCTTTTGGGGCTACAGATGGAGTTGCCGACACTCCTCCACTAGGAAAAACAGCCTGTTTGGTGTCATACACATCTGCATGGTCAAAAAGGTCAGCCAGAGACAAGTCCGGCTGCCATTTCTCCCGCAGATATGCCTGGAGATTGGTGTCCCTGACTCCATTGACAAACCTGGAGGTTAACTCCTGGATGACAGTGGGGGTGTCAGGTCTACATCCCTGATAACACTCGGATATCAGTTCCTGTAGAGCAAATCCGTAGGATCTCAGATGCTCGTCCTTGCGTTGGACACGTTTGAGCAATTGAGTCCTTGGGTCATGCTCACCAATCTTCCCAATCGCCCATTCAGCCGTTTCTTCAAGTGAGCTCAATGTCTTGATCTTCACTCTTTAGAATGCCAAAAGGGCTGGTTCACCTGGCCCGTTGCAGAGTGCCTGCTTCAGAGCAACCAGCGCTTGCTGATTGTTCCAGCGATTGCTCTCCACAATAGCCTTGAACCGAACCTTGTACTTTCTCCAGAGTGGCGACCCTGTGAAAGGCGGAATCTCGATGGCCTTTTGACGGGCTGCATCTGGATGTTTGGTCTCCCCAAAGTTGAAAGGAGCATACCGTTCATCCAGTTCATCGATGTCCCGCGGGACGATATCTGTCCCCAGCTTCTCAATCGCCGGGTTCCTGTCGTACTTAGCCCGCTGGACAGGAGTTAAGCCCTGTCTAGCTCTGGGCTTCGGTACTGGAACCGAGACCATGGTCTGCTGCTGGTTCAACATCGTTGAACCAGTAGATGGGTGGGTGTACCCTGGAGGTGTTGCCGTGCCTCCAAAGGCGCCACCACAGACCGGAGTCTGTAGATAGCTAGCCCCCATCTGAGGTGTCATACCCGTTACCGTGGTGTGTACTAGCGGCCCGACACTTGAAGGTGTCCCTGTCGTGTACACATTGGGTACGGGTATGACTGGAGGTACCACCGTGGTAGGTGGTGGTACCTGTTCTGACTTCGTCTTCAGGTCCTGATTGACTTGCCTTAAGCTTGCGAGGTCTTGCCTGGCTAAGTGGAGCTGCGCGCTCAAATCCTTTCCCAAGGTATTTAAGCTTGCAACCTCACATTCGCCAGACACCCTCTGGTGCAAAAGTTTGTCAACCTCCACCTTATGTGAAGCCATCTCGCTTTGGAGTTCCAGCAGGGACCTTTTCTTCTCATCAACCTCCTTTAGGAATATCTTCCTAGTTTGGTTGATGGAAGCAAGTTCCTTCCGGGCTTCCGCGAGCTGGTGCAACTCAGCTTTCCTGGTGTTGATACGCATGTCAGCCAGTAGGTCCCCATCCAGTGGTAAACTGGAAGGCTCTTCTACCGCTGGCAGGTTCACTTTACCAGGAGCTTTTGATGCCACCTCAGTCTTCTTTGATAGTTCCCCACTCCCCACACCTGCGGGTGTAGGAGTGGCACCATCAGTGAAGACCGACGTGTTTGGATCCAATGAAGGATCCGCTACCGTAGGTGTGGAACCGACGGGAGCAGGGCCGAGAGTTTTAGCCTCTCTACCCGGTATTTTCTGACCCTCAGGACAGAAAAGATTCGTGGAAAGGGAGTCCAACGATCTCCTGGGGCTGATGTCAAAGGGTCCTGGGACAGGGGATTGCTCTCCGTCCTCACCTCTGGCAAAAGTCTCCACAATAGGATCACCTATTGCTTCTTGGGAGAGGTCGTCACCGGGCACCTCCAAGGCTGCCCGGCTCTCCCCCCTATTTGTTTTGCCTGTGAAGAAGCGTACATTTTGTACGGCTTCCTCACGTTCCTCAGCAGGGGTTTTAGTCCTGCCGCTGAACGAGCTGACAAAATCGTATAGGTAGTCCATATACTGTAAGTCTATTTAATACCTTATCAAGTTCGGTTCGTTCAAGTGGTCACGGCACCAATGTAGTTGGTCTCTTACTACGTATGTAACACTTGAGTACAAAAACCAGACAAGGTAAATTAGACTGTAATATACGGCGACTTTATTATAGGAAACTCTTGGTGTATTATAGTACCAGGTATAACCATCAGCTATACAAGAACAGTAACAGATATATAATACAGTAGGCAACCCTATAGCATAGAGTTAAGCCCGTGAGCACAGGGTGGTCATGTCACGACAGTCCCAAACCTGACTGACTTCCAATGGGGAAGTAGCCGTCTTATATACAGCGCTGCGTAGCCACGTGACCGTACTAGCAGCGCCACCTGTTAGGTTTAGTTATGTAAAATGATTATGTAACAACTACCGACGGTAACCGAAGGTGGTACCGGTACACTACCGTATAGATAACCGAACTAGAGGAGTCGGTGTATGTAACGAACCGACGACACTAGTTATATGAATAAAACAGTTATCAAACACAATAGAACCGTGTTACATCTTATAACATACAATAGATATACAATGATAACGTTAGACTTATAGTCAACCCGTTACAATATCATGGACTACCATTAAACCCTATATAGACATGTACGGTATCAAAAGAAACCTGAGTCTAACTCGTGTACAAGCGTGATTATTATATCCTAAATCTCCCCATCCCCCACCCCATCATCACAGACTAGTTGTTATATCCTAAATGGCCACCCCACCCTCACATACTAGTTGTTATTCCTAAATACCCCCTCACAGACTAGTTGTTGTATCATAAATACCCCTCACAGACTAGTTGTTATATCCTTAATACTCCTCACAGACTAGTTGTTATATCCTAAGTACCCCTAATAGACTAGTGGTTATATCCTAAATACCCCCTCATAGACTAGTTGTTATATCATAAATACCCCTCACAGACTAGTTCTTATATCCTAAGTACCCCCTCACAGACTAGTTGTTATATCCTAAGTACCCCCTCACAGACTAGTTGTTATATCCTAAGTACCCCCTCACAGACTAGTTGTTATATCCTAAATACCCCCTCACAGACTAGTTGTTATATCCTAAATACCCCCTCATAGACTAGTTGAGCAGTTGGTGAGCAGCTCGTGATGTCGGCAGTAGGTTGACTCATGCTAACGGCATCGCCCACACAACAGGTTAAACTCGACATTAGCCCGAATTGTAAAACATTATTCCGGCCAACAGTCTCAATGACACCCAGAGGACGGATCATCCTTAATCCTAATGCAGTAGTAGCGCTCTGAGGGCCGCAGAGGGCTTTACTAAATGTGGTACACCCTTTGTTGTCATGATGCATGAATGCAGCCCTACTCATTCATGCATCATGCCGACCCTTTTAGGAGTGTATTAATACAGTCGGAATGATGCAAGAATGCATCCCTCATCAGGTCTGCACGCATGCATCATGACGGCATAGGACATAGCGCATTAAAGCACCATGAAGCCCCGGGGGATTAGCCCTAACGCCGCTTGAACGTAGTCAGACTCTGTCTAAAGTGGCCGTCTAATAACGGACGGAGGGGGGTGGCGGAGGGGGGGGGGGGGGGTGAGGGGGAGGGGGGGTAAGGGGGGGGCACACTTTGTCTAAATTGTCCGTCTAATAGTCCTTGGTGGGAACAGGGGACGGGGAGTGCTCATTTGCTCACTTGATTCTGGCAAAGAAGGGGGGGGGAGTCGGTGAGGATTCATCATTTGGGCGTTAGGAAATCACAAACAGGCCCTATATATATAAATGTGTGTCTTACAGAAAAAAAAATTGAGATTGAGTTGAACAGTTGCTGTTAAGCCAGAAGACGATATAGTATAGGGCCTAGTTGGGACTGGAGCTGGTTGCGGCGGGCAGCACTGATAAGAGCTCGTAAGACTGTTACTAGTCTGTCCCCTCTTTGTCCCCTATTTGTACCCATAGTGGGATGTCTTATCAGTGGGTTTAACAGCAACCAGCGAAATATATAGTATACCGTAAAACCCCGGCTTTAAGACGGATTTTATTTGGCTTTTTTTTTGCACAAGACGGATTTTTCCCCAAAGTTGGGGGGTCGTCTTAAAGGCGGGGTTTTGGAAATTTTAAATTTGGAAAAATCATGAAAATATGAAAAGAAATTATCAATGACCTTAAACCATTTATAAACTTTTCTCCATTGATTTTAGAATTTAATGTGTATTGTACTATATACTATGTTAGGATCACGGGGAAAAAAGATGAAAAACTTGAGATTTGGATGACATAGAGGGGGTATGGGGGCTGGACAGGATCCCCAAAGTCGGGGGTCGTCTTAAAGGCGGGGTTTTCCAAAATGTCATTTATTTTTTGCACAAGACGGATTTTTTCCTAAAGTTGGGGGGTCGTCTTAAAGGCGGGGTCGTCTTAAAGGCGGGGTTTTACGGTAGTATAGTATTCATTTATTTATCCTGAGCAAATTACAGAGGCCGCGGGCCCGTATTACGTAATACCCAGCACACCTTAGTGTTATTAGGTGTATATAATATCAACTTACAAACTTATGTAAAGTTACAGATTTGATTGTTTGTTTACACATTCTCAGTAATTACTGAGTATGAGTAAACAAACTAGGCCACATTAAGGGCCAATTACAATGGCAGACCCACAGGGTATAGCTGCAGATTCCTATAGCGGCTGAGCCATCCACCAGTTGACGATGGAGGGACAGGTACACATATAGGATCGATGTGTTTGAGTGTTTCTTGTCTTCTATACTAAGTAACCTCTCCTAACTCATGACATATGATCTTCACATCGTAACAACCCACAGCCCCCTCCTCCAGGAATGAAGGAATTACCAATCAAATAAATCTCACACAACATTTACCCCGCGCTTACAAAAAAGGACTGTTCCTCTGTTCAGTGGATGAAGCCCTACTTAGGCCTGAGTCACTGAAGCCCCCTGTCCCCCCCCCCCGTCTCACCCCCCCCCCCCCCCCACTCACTGCCACCTACCCCCCCCCCCCCACACACACACACAGTCTCCCTAAGATGACTCCCCTCCCCCCTCAGCACCCCCTGGGGGCCCAAAATTCGACTTTCTGCAGCCCGCAGTGCATTATGGGTGCAGCAGAAATGGGCACACATGGGTAGTGTGTAGTACTGAGATGATACCCTCCCCCCCCCCCCATGTACCCCCCCCCCACACACACACACACACACCCCACCCCCAGGCTGACAACACGCAGGGACATGGCTAATCGTCTTTAAGCCCCTCCAGATCCTCGCTAAGGCATGTTTAGTTAGTATGAAATGCAATAGATTTGTACCGAAAAACATGTGTGTTTTATGGTATTTTCATCATAAAGTCAATACAGTATCAGGCATACAATAGTTTTGTATTGGAATGGAAGGGAATCTTACCGATTTTATGTTACAAAATAAAAATGAAATAGTAGTGCATATATGACAGGGATGACATCATTGTGATCGGTTCGTCAATACAAGTACTATTTAAGAGCAGCAATATGGTTATACATAATAATGCAACCTTGTGTGAATTATTACATTCATTCAGTTACAAAACACAAATACCATTCTGCATACTTGACCACACGTTTTAACACAAACAACACGTATCCTTTTAGACGATGAAACCAGTATACGGCTTGAACCGCACATTAGCATACAGTGCATTCAACAATGGGTCATGTCGCAATGTGAAGTGGCTCTGGGCGATACGGGTGTGTGTGGGGTGGTGGGGGGGGGGAGTATAGGCTTGCCGGGGGAAGTCATATTGGGCGGGAGAGGGGGTAGGATAAGAATCCACAGACGTCATAATAACGCAATCGTCACCCCCCCCCCAACTCCCCCCCCCCCCCACCCCGCCCCCCTGCTGCGTCTCTGAGAGTGCGATACGTTGTCGCGTCTTTTGCCCGCCCGGCCCAGTTTGCGCGTGCGCGTTCAGCCGGAAACGCCGCCCCCGCCGGACGCTGACTCATGCGCAAAACGTTTCAATTATTTGGCCGCAGCAACAGATCCATCTTGTAGGAGCCGGGCGCAGCCATCAGACGCCGACGTAGCGTCCCGACGTTACGTCCTGGACGTACGGGCTGCTCCAGTGGATGTGTGTGAGGGGGGGGGGGGGGGAGGGGGGATTTGTGAAGGATCGTGTGTGTGGATATGTGGGACACAATCGATTCATTGACGATATCTTTTTTGGGAATTGTAACGTATTGCTTATTGCTAGAGGTTGTACAATTCTGCCACTACATGTATATTAAATATGGACGGGAGTTCCGCTGGCATGTGTGTGCCTTTACATGGGTAAAAATCGACATTGGCGACAAGGCGACATGACCCTTTTAGGCCCCTTTAAGAATCGACGAACACAGGAAAATTAGGGATAAAAATCGACCCACAGGGATTTTCTTACATACCTAAAAATAGACACGATGACACGGTCCTTCTGCTAAAAATCGACACAGCGACATGGGTAAAATTGTGAGTACACATGTAGAGGCGCATGGGATGTATTAGGTTGTATTTTCTACCAGTGTCTACATGATTTGAATCGTACACTCAAGTCCAAATGCAGTACCCAGTTCTACATGTCCGCAATCAACACGTTACTCATAGAGGGTAAAATCAAACTAAATAGTTTTTGGTCGGCATAGAATACTTAACGATGTCATAATATGTCATCAATAAAGTATCCACGCTGAGCAGGTTTAAACTACACATGCAGTGCGGTAGGTCTACTGTAGCACGCCGTTGTACGGAGTAAGTAGTATATGCCACCGGCAGTAACACTCAGGCACTCACGTGGCCAACGGCTCAAAACGACACAGTGTTAGGGAGTGGTCATTTTTTAACAACAAGGGGGGGGGGGGTTGGTGGATTTGGATGGGGGGGGGGGCAAAAAAATGTGGGTCTTATGAAGGAGGGGGGCCCAAAAATATTGTACCCGTTTTTGGCGAAAAAGCCCACGCGTTACTACAGCTCAAACCCAATGGGCACAGTACATTGAATCAACGTTGATAAATGGTTGACTATGTTGATTAAATGTTGATTCAACGTTGATTCAACACTGAACAGAATTCTGTGCCCACTAGGAAGGGTTCAGACGCGCTAAATTAGAATCTGATTAACGGGGGGGGGGGGGGAGACAGAGAAAATTTCGACCCCTCCTGAGGGGAGACCAAAAAAATTTCAACCCGCTCATGCGAAAATCCACCGACCCCCCTGTAGTTAACAAATGACCACTCCCTTAGGACCCTGGAGGAGGATGGCTGGTAGGGGTGTGGTGTGGTGTGTGTATGTTGGGGGGGGGGTGCACCTGTCAGTCTGTGACCACCCTACACAGGACGCTACTTACTGTGACACACCGTGACCTTCACATCACTCCCTGACCTTCAGCTCCACTGGGGGGTGCTACAAAACAAAATTTACGTTATCGAACGTAAAATGTTTTTTTAACGTCATGACTAACTTTTTAATTTACGTTAGTGTTTAGAACCTTACGTTGATATTATCATAAATGTCCAATTTACATTGTTGTCTTTAAATTAAGGCAATTTTAGGCAAATTTTCACATTTTTTCACACCACCTTCCAAGAGTCCATAACGTTGAAAAAACGTCCATAACTTTTTTTAAAACCAGAAAAACCCAGTAACGTAAATTTTGTTTTGTAACACCCCCTTGAACAACAGTGTAAAATAAATTCTTTCATAACACCCTCTTTTTACGCTATGATATTACGCTGTGATTTGTAGCGGCCCCCTGGGGACGCCGGCGTCTGGCCCGGTTAGTACCTGGATATGTTTAATTGTTCTTGGCCGAAACAGAAGTATTTCTAAAGTAATGTCTGTGTAATTCAAAGTCCACTCAAGGATGTACGACCCTGCTAGCACCCTTTTTGCACGAACGGCCATGATCCCTATACCACCTTGGTAGGAAAGCCTGCACATTAGGGAGTCTCAGCACACCTGGCATTGCTGCGATTTAGCCATAGGCTAGCTCGTTACACCAGTTGCTGTAATTAGACTAATAAAACTATTCCGTCCATTCACTGTTCAAAGCTTAGCGCATGCAACCGGTACCCATTGTGATAGCTGTTATCAGTGCTAATCTTGCCAGAATCAGATCAATCAATGGCCGTACACACTAGACAGGGCATTAATAAGTGGGCAGTGTCTCATTCCTTGTGTGGGCTGGGGTATTTGGTCATGTGGGTTGGGTGCAGGATATTTGCGTTATGCCCTTTGTGGAGTGGGGGGGGGGGGGGTGGTAGTATGTTTTGCCCTATGTGGTGTGTGTGGGTGTGGGTGTGTGGGTGGGTGGGTGAGAGGGGTGAGGGGCGGGGTAGTGTGTGTGTGTTATGCCCTATGTGGTGTGGGTGTGTTTATGTGTGAGTATTTGAGAGGGGGGAGAGGGGTGAGGGGCGGGGTAGTGTGACTGATAAGACAAGGACAAACGACACGAGCCAAGACATCAACCCACGTCACACTTGGACAACTACCCCCCGGCCGCGTCGGGGGAGGGGGGGGGGGGGGGTGGCGGGAGGTGGGAGGGGTCATGGTCACCCCAGGGCAGGAAATGACCACAGTCAAGGTCAGGGCAGTCAGATAGGGGGAACATGTCCTGACCATAAACATCCAAGGCCAGAGCTCAGATCCAGCCCTCAATCCTTTCAATGCTGTAGGGATAGGATAATGCCATGAAGCTTCATGTTTATTTGTTGTCATGATCTATTGATGCAGCGTTGGTGAGTATTTGCTGCTACTGCATCGAGTAGGATCTGCATCATGCAACTTAATTGCTGATCGGGAATTCATGTAAATGGACATTGAAGCATCAAGAGTTTGGCAATTGTGTAAAGTAGACTCATCACTGTCTAGTAGACGATCATACCGTCCTCAAAGGGTTATCATCATATCTTATATATATACTAAATGGGTACATATGACATATGCTAAATGGGTTAAAGCCCCTTTCTACTCCTATACCATCTCACAGATAACTTAACCACATAGCATCATGCCATCCTCAAAGAGTTCAAGCCCTTTTCGACTCGCACCCTCCCCCATGACAACTGCAATATATCATGCCGCCATAAAAGTGTTGACCCTTTGCTCTACTCCCAGCCTGCCTTGTAGACGCTACTCTACTCCCAGCCTGCCTTAAAGACGCTACCCTACTCCCAGCCTGCCTTAAATACGCTACTCTACTCCCAGCCTGCCTTAAAGACACTAGTCTACTCCCAGTCTGCCTTAAAGACCCTACTCTACTCCCAGCCTGCCTTAAAGACGCTACTCTACTCCCAGCCTGCCTTAAATACGCTACTCTACTCCAAGCCTGCCTTAAAGATGCTACTCTACTCTCAGCCTGCCTTAAAGACGCTACTCTACTCCCAGCCTGCCTTAAAGACGCTACTCTACTCCCAGCCTGCCTGAAAGAAACTACTCTACTCCCAGCCTGCCTTAAAGACACTACTCTACTCCCAGCCTGCCTTAAAGATGCTACTCTACTCCCAGCCTGCCTTAAAGACTCTACTCTACTCCCAGCCTGCCTTAAAGATACTACTCTTCTCCCAGCCTGCCTTAAAGACACTAGTCTACTCCCAGCCTGCCTTAAAGACACTACTCTACTCCCAGCCTGCCTTATAGACGCTACTCTTCTCCCAGCCTGCCTTAAAGATGCTACTCTACTCCCAGCCTGCCTTAAAGACGCTACTCTACTCCCAGCCTGCCTTAAAGACGCTACTCTACTCCCAGCCTGCCTTATATACGCTACTCCCCAGGTAACATAAGTACATTGGGCCATCATTGGGCCAATATACCACTTAAAAATGGGCCAAAATTGGCATTTTGATATTGGCCCATCGCTGGTTTGACCGCTGGCCCAGTAATGGCTCATGCTCGGAAAAAGGGAAATTGATTTCATGTTGGCCCAATGGTGAGCCAACATTAAAATGTTTTTACATTATGCCAAGGTTAGAAATTAAACATCGGGGCAACCTTGAAATACATATGTCGCCCAAACATATAATTCTCAATATAGGACCACTGCAACAATCACTAATATTGAACAATACTATTTTTATGTGTATAATTGAATGTGGAAACACATTTAAGACATGACTGTCAAGTATCATCAGTTTAAAAAAGCCATTTCTGTCTTTTTAATCCATCTTGATCTCTATCCCAAATTGGCTAGACACCATACAAACTGTATTACTATGATTTAGGACTTATCTAACTCCATTACCCACACATGAGGTGTCTTCAAGATCCTTTTGACAAATTCCCACTGATTCCATGCAGTTAACAGCACTTTTAGATGTCAAATTTCATTCATGAACTTCCTCTAACCTTTAAACATGTAGAGCACACTGGGGATCACATTTATAACCCAAAATGATGGTAAAGTAGGAGCCATCCTGTAAGATATTCCTCAGGCAACATTGAATCCCCCTGGTGTAGATCACAGCCTATATTGGACAAGTGTAGTTAGAATTGATGTCGGTCCAACATCAGAAATAATTTGATGGCCCTGAAATGTTCCAACACTGGGCCAAAACTGGGTCAATATCAGCAATATCAAGCATGGGCCAGCTCTGGGCCAGCGGTCAACCCAGCAATGGCCCATTATCGGAATTGCCAAGGGTGGACCATCATTGTAATTTGTATGTTGAACCAATGTGTGCATTACCTACAATGTGCCATGGTTGGTATAACGATTGCGATGGAGTCGATCATCGCCGACATTGGCCCAATATACCCTTGCTACCTGGGTCTACTCCCAGCCTGCCTTAAAGACGCTACTCTACTCCCAGCCTGCCTTAAAGACGCTACTCTACTCCCAGCCTGCCTTAAAGACACTACTCTACTCCCAGCCTGCCTTAAAGACACTAGTCTACTCCCAGCCTGCCTTAAAGAGACTACTCTACTCCCAGCCTGCCTTAAAGACGCTACTCTACTCCCAGCCTGCCTTAAAGATGCTACTCTACTCCCAGCCTGCCTTAAAGACACTAGTCTACTCCCAGCCTGCATTAAAGACACTACTCTACTCCCAGCCTGCCTTAAAGATGCTACTCTACTCCCAGCCCGCCTTAAAGACCCTTCTCTACTCCCAGCCTGCCTTAAAGAGACTACTCTACTCCCAGCCTGCATTAAAGACGCTACTCTACTCCCAGCCTGCCTTAAAGGGCTAAGGAGTGTTCATTAATCAATTACAGGGGGTAGTGAAATCTCACGCGGAGGCTTTAACATTTTTTTAGGCCGACCCTCTAAAGCGCTTTGATATTTTGTGCCCCCCCTTCGTCAAACGTAAGGGAAAATGTCCGCCTCCCCCTTTGTACTATAGTTATGCACAGCCTATTTTGCTTAACAGGGCAGAATGTTTATGCCCCCCCCCCCTCAGGAGGATCAGAATTCTTTAAGCCCCATGACTCAGTACCGGTAGAAATATTTTTACCACCCCCCTATGTAACTAATAAATGAACATTCCCTGAAGAAGCTATTCTATCCCTATAGCCTCCCTCTGCCAGCTTCACCCAGGCTTTACAGCGGCATGGGGGCCTCATGCGGGAGGCGACCAGAGGTCTGGCACCCAATCTACCCCAATCATCGCCCAGAGCCCCGCCCCTTTGTACCTCCACAATGGGAGGAACCCGGGAGGAGATGGATGAGTGCCCACTGGGTGCTGCACGCCGCCCCGCACCGACCCGCTCACCGCTGCCATAAAGACCTCAGTGAAATAATATTGTTGCAATTCAATCTAACTGATGAGATTCAGGCACTCAGGAAGCAATGAGATCCACCCGGGCCGTCTGAAGAAGGCAACCGGCTTGTTAGTTAATCATGTCGACTTTTTTACTGGATGCTGCTCTCCCTGCGCCTTTATTCGCCCGATCGGCTGTTTCCTCGACAACCCAATGCGTTAGGTTCTATAGCGCTCTGGTGTGGACTCGTTCCCACAACCACTGTGTGTACACTGACACAGGCAGTCGTTTCTGCTTCCGGTTCTGTTCTGTTCTCGCCATTTAGCTTGTTCCTTTCAGGCTGTATGATGTGTTGGTGTATGGTCACTGCCTAAGTCTCACCAGAGTTTCCAAGCTCAAAACTAACATGGCCGCCCATACGGAGAAAACTGTAATCTCGATATATACACTCGTCACTGGGTGTGTTAAGGTTGGCATGATGCTTGAATGCAGTATTGGTGCGGCACTGTCCAGAGTTACATTTACTGAGTGTTTGGGAGAGACTAAGGTTAGAGATGTGGGTGATGAGGATCAAAGTGAGAACCATGAGGTATATGGGGACGCTGTACAGCGGGAGAGATAACAGCAATAAGGGAGCTGCAGGGGTAGGGTAGGGTATAGGGCTGAGTCTCACGACGTTGTAACAATTGGATTGTCTTTGACCGGGTGACGTCTTTGACCATGCAGGTGAAGTCTGTGACAGGTTGACGTCTTTGACTGGGTGCGTCTTTGACTGGGTGACATCTTTGACAGGGAGGCTAGAAAAGGTATTTTTCTGTTTTTCCAATTGTTACAAAATTGTGAGACTGAGCCAGAGTTATAGTGAGGTGAGGGGAAGGGGCTGGGGCTTTGAGGTATTTTAGGATGAGGGAAGGGCTTAGCTCCGTAAAGTGGCATAATCACCAAGCCTATCCAATTCAAAATTCTAGCGCTGTTCTAGTCTATTATGTGGTTAAGTGTGAGTGGTGATATTGCCCCTTTAAGGAACACATAGTTTTGTCTATGTCCTTTGTAGTCATGATGTATAAATGCAACCCTGGTGAATCTACTGGACGGCTGCATGTACACATATATCATGCTGACCCATTGGGAGTGTATCAACGCAATATGGTACTCATGATGCATTCATGTAGGCCTAGGGTATCTCAACAGGGCTGCATTCATGCATTATGACAACCAAAGGGCATAATGTATTTAATGTAAGTCGTTCCTTAAAGTGGCATAATCACCGGTGATTATACTTCTATTTTGTGTGTATATTAACTGCCTCCCCCACGCCCTACTGTATTATTTAGCTGATAACAGGGGTTAGATTGGTAGATTTCCACATTGGCATTATGAAGATTTTTTCTATACTCCCAAAAAGAGGTGAACACCTTTTGGTCCCCCTCCCCCCCAAAAAAGAGAAAAATCAACCAACCCCTCCATGTTGTTGGAAATTCACTACTCTCCCAGAATTCAGCCAACTCTAACTCAGTGCTCACCCTCATAGAATTTTAAAATGTTTTGATCTTAAGGCCAAATAAAAAAAAAGTTTGTTTCAGGTCGGTAGGTCGGATTTCTTTTTTTACTTTTTTCTATTTTACAGCATCTCTGCATATGACCAAAAAAGTGTAAAACTGGGAAACAATTTCCAAAATTTGTGAAAACCTAAAATTTGACCCAAAAAATGCATAAAAAAACGTAGGGTCGGCTCTGTTTAAACAGGGTCGGGCGGGTGGCCTGAAACAAACTTTTTTTTTGGCCTTATTGGATTCATTTTCTCACCACACATAATGTCCCCTTTAAGCCTGTCTTACTGACCAGCTATCAATCGGTTTGTTGTGATATTTATAAAGAGACGATCCAGAATTAGCGTGTCCAGGACGTTGACTTTATTAATCAGCAGAAAATCATACAACATAATCATCTCTGTACCATGTATAGGGAATACATACAATAGCCAGCCTTGTTAAAATACAGTCTTTGCGAAAACCTGCAGGACAGTGGCAATGTGCTCCTAAAATGCCATCGGTCCAGCATATTTACAAGTGTAGCAGGACCGAATGTCCAGTCACATTTTGGGATTTTCTGAACTAAATTTATTTGGTTGGGTTTCTAAACCTTAAATATGTTTGTCAAGATACTGGGTAAAACTATTTATTTATTCTGATTTGGCCATAAATAATTACTAATATAATGTATAATATTATGTTCTAGTCAAAATGCATAAATTATCAGATATGTTGGTATCCGGTCCTTCAAAAAGGGAGCTGGTCCTGCAACATTGAAAATCTGCGGGATGAAAAAGTCCTGTGGGATGAAAAAGTTTTCGCAAAGACTGAAAATAGACTAAAAGGGTGAATCCGCTGACCCAAATCCTTCGGATCGGATGAACCTTCACAATGTTAAACCTATGGACAAATCTTGTCCGATCCGGTGGATTTACATCAGTGGATTTACGCTAGAAGGCCTAGTTGAGGTAAGACTGATAGAGTAATATACTTAGGCCAAAAAAAAAAGGGTGTGTTTCAGGCAACATGGTCCAAAAATGTAGGGTAGGTAGGTCGGATTTTTTTTTGAATGTTGGAGGTACCTGGAATGAGTCGGAAACTACCACATCGACTCGCGGGTCATCAAGACGACTCACCAATTTTTACTATAACTAGGAATATCATGAAATTATTGGATATTCTTGTTAACTAGCAATTTCCTGAGGCTGGACAGTTAAGGGGGTATGTGATCTGTTCTTCCTGACCAAAAATTTGCTAAAATTTCCGAAAAAATATGAATATTTTGCAAAAAAAAAAAAAAGAAATTCTCCAAAATTGGGAAAAAAAATGCTAGGGTCGGCCCTTTTTTGAAACTAGGGTTGGGTGGCCTGAAACACACCTTTTATTTTTTTGGCCTTACATGAAATAGTATCAGTAACAGATGATGCTACTTCATTATGGCTAAATAGAATATGTCATAGGACCATTAATAAGAGACTGTGAAATGAGACAACATATATATATATATATATATATTCCTAACGATCTAATTTGATTGAGTATCAGGGGGAAACTACAGTGGAAACAATAAAAAAAGGTTTATATCAAGTTGGTCGGTAGTCCAGTAGATGCGCTAGGTCAAAAAACATGGGCTTTTATAACCTTATAACTTCTCATTCTGCCTCTCTTTAAAGCAAGCCTCTAACAAATTAATCCTTAACGAGGAAGGCCTATTTGGAGCAATTTACACAGGTTTAAACATAAACAAATGGGATTTTAAAAGAAATTGCATTATATGTGAAAACTTTAAAAATAGAAGTTTAAAACAAATAATTTTATAAGCAGATATATGATGGGCTCCTATAGGAGAGCTTTTATGGTGTTGTCAACTGCTGGTTGTTGACCTAAGTAATATTTGCATTGTGTTGTTTTGTTGCCCTTTGAAGTTTTGCCATGATAAGGAGCCATAGAAAACCTCACATAACATTGTATAACATATTTTATTTACTGGAATGTCCTAGAGTAAAGGTACCCTGAGTCGGACAGAGACCTTGAGTCGGACACCATTGACTTTGCATTACGTAGTTAATATAGACATGCAACTGTGGCCCATCATGAAGATTGATATAGTGTGTTCAATACCTACCAGTTAGATAGCTGTAGCTGCATGTATACATGACTAAATGTTAATTGAACACTTCATATGAGTGGGGACCAATATTATATGATTGGGGATCTATGAATAGAAAAAGAAACAGTTTCAAAAAGATAATATGATATTTTCCCACAAGAATATTGCATTTACTCTCAAGCATACCGATAAAAGCAATGCAATGACAAATGTCTGACTCCAGAATCATTTCTGGCATGAAGTGTCCAACTTTAGATGTAGTTTGATATTTAGAAATCAACATATTAGGTGTAAGTTTAAACATATTTAAATCTGAGAATTCAATGCAATTTCTTTAGAAATATCAGTTGGCTTGTTTTATCTTTCAAGTAATGTTGCGATTGAACTCCTTAAAGTGGGTCAAAACTATAAGCCAAAGATGATCGCCTAATCATAATCCAGCAGCGTCCGAAACAGGTGCCTTTACCCTACCTCCAGCCTGGCCCCTACAGCCTTGGGACCGGGTGTCCAAGATGCCCCTCCAGCCTACCCTCCAGCCTGCCCTCCAGCCTGCTTTCCAGCCTGCTCTCCAGCCTGCCCTCAAACCTGCCCTCCAGCCTGCCCTCAAGCCTGGCCTCCAGCCTGCCCTCCAGCCTGCTCTCCAGCCTGCCCTCAAACCTGCCCTCTAGCCTGCTCTTCAGCCTGCCCCCCAGCCTGCCCTCCAGCCTGCCCCCCAGCCTTCCCTCCAGCCTGCCCTCAAGCCTTCTTCCCAGCCTGCCCTCCAGCCTGCCCCCCAGCCTGCCCTCCAGCCTGCCCTCCAGCCTTCCTCCCAGCCTTCCATCCAGCCTGCCCTCCAGCCTGCCCTCAAGCCTTCCTCCCAGCCTTCCCTCCAGCCTGCCCCCCAGCCTGCCCTCCAGCCTGCCCTCCAGCCTTCCCTCCAGCCTGCCCCCCAGCCTGCCCTCCAGCCTGCCCTCCAGCCTGCCTCCCAGCCTGCCTCCCAGCCTGCCCTCCAGCCTGCCCCCCAGCCTGCCCCCCAGCCTGCCCCCCAGCCTGCCCTCCAGCCTGCCTACCAGCCTGCCCTCCAGCCTGCCCCCCAGCCTGCCCTCCAGCCTGCCTACCAGCCTGCCCCCCAGCCTGCCCTCCAGCCTGCCCTCCAGCCTGCCCTCCAGCCTGCCCTCCAGCCTGCCCTCCAGCCTGCCCTCCAGCCTGCCCACCAGCCTGCCCACCAGCCTGCAGGACCGGTGCCTGTAAATACTGCCCCCCAGCCTGCTGGCAGAGTACTGGGGCTGGAGCTACAGCTGTGGGCTTGAGGTGTAGCATCTTGCGGAAGGCCCTTTGAACTTGGGCATACGGAAAGCGTAGATGAAGGGATTGATGACGCTGTTAAGGTGCCACAGGATCAGGGCGACGTACTGGAGGTGGACCGAGGCTGCTGACTCCTTGGATACCTATTAATGTAAAAAGTTCACAACCTTAGGCCACTCAATAATCATTTCATCACAGATGTGTAGGAAGCAAATCATAATATAGGGGGGGGGCGGGCACTGCAACCAGCTTTAAGTATCAGCTTTTATGGATGATGTATACTATACACGCTTATATTGGATTGTATAGAAAGTAGTATTTGAGCCCCTTTAAGTTCTGATTGAGGGATCTAGGGCCCTCTAGCCATATTTGGTGTGATATTAAAAATGATTGTGGTCAGCTATGATAGACCAAACTTTCTACTACTTTAACATGCCATAACACTTGTTTCCATAAAAACAGGATCCTCTGTGAATGATAACGTTTTAGGTTAGATAAAGAAAAAAAGGCCCAGTGAACAAGTTCATGGGTTGGTGATGAGAAACACATATTATAAGTGGTCATTCTTAAATTTGATGAGTGTCATAGTTTGAAAATTATGAGTTGTTACTGGCTCAGGGTCTCATGATCAAACAAATATTATGTAAAACAGGCTTTACTGAATATGGTAGCCTAGTCAGAAGATGATATCCTTTTTTCCTTTTCAAATTTGTGTTTATTAACCTTATTCATTAGGTAAGGACCATTAAGGTGATTATTCTTATCCCAGTATTGTGAAAGTATTTCATGAGCTCATTCAGGCAGTTTACTGCTACTTATTGAACAGAAGGTTTAAAATGATGCATGTGTTGACAAAACTGGATGATATGAAACCCATCTGTAACGGGATTTTATGCTAAGTTAGCCAGCACTATATCAAAACAAAGTGCCAAATTCAGAATTTGTGAATTTGAATACACAGAAAATTGTACTTTTTGCCAAATTTATGAAAGTTTTTACTGGCAGAAATATATACGTTTACAGTAAATCATAAATGCTAGGCACAGCCCTGCAAACAAGATCTCAGGCAGAACTCTTGCAGTTCTTGGGTCACAACTCGGGATCCCTGCAAGAATTGTGCACGTATCTGGCAAGAGAATATGTGAACAGCTTTTGACTGTGTCATATTCTCAAACAGAACTTAGGAATTGAACTTTTGCAGCTGGGTAGAATCCAGGTAGGTGTCACGCCACAAAACCCCTTATTATACCTTCATCAATTGTATTACGTCATATTACGTCATATTACGTCATAATTATGATTTATGATTATTAATATGCATATTTATTATTATTTGTAATACGCACAATACTTTATACATATTTTTAATCCATATGTCCATCAAAGTACACCTAGACGTCAGACATACCTGTTACTCATAAAGCCAAGCATAACTGACCCCCACACATAATTAATCCATAGATCACAAGCAGACCCTTATCCCATGGACAATAGGTAACGGTCGGCCTGTCCAGACGACAAGGCACCGACCGGTCACCTATACACAAAACAAATGAACTATATGTTGACCCCAAGGATTAACTGTCAACACATAAAACAATGCTATAAAGCTGGACACCCTTAATCAGTGTGGCACCGCCAAAGCCACTTGAGCCGGCTGGAGACCACCTGGAGGCAGGCGACAAAGCCCCCATGTGTGCATGCTACTTATTGTGTAATCCATTACCCATAATGCACTGGACCCAGGCTCCCCACCCGCGGTCCAGCGCACACCACATGTTAAAGCCATGAATATATAATTATCCAATCAAATGTCAAAGGTATATTATCCAATGAAAACCACTGTTACATCTACTTCCGGTCACATGGGCACCCCCCCCACCTGCCGGGTACCTGTACTTATACCCCGGTCAGATGGAGGAGGAAATCACTTATCATCTTGCAACCATCAGTAACTTATACACTGAGCCCTAGTGACTGGTACTCTGATATTAATATTATTATTAATAAAAGATACCAAGTATTGAAACTGACGTCTCACCTCATCTTTATGCCCTCATTGATGTGGAAGGGTTTTCCCTAGCCACAGAGTGGTAGAGAACCGGGCAACCTTCAGCTACCTACGACCATGAAGAAATTTTTTAATGCAGAGACACCAGTCCCTCAGTGACCTATCATCACGGAGGCACACTAGGAGCCAGGGACCAGCACCAACATCAGGTCTACAACCCACCAGGAGGAAAGGACCAAGCAACAACAAGCACATCACCAAGTCCACCTCCTGCATCTACAAGGACACAGTAAGACATTCTAAAACAACACTTATAGACACTGTACCTATTATACCTATAGACATAGCTACCCCACCCACCTCTCCCATTCGTGTTGAAACCCACTGTCAACATGGCCGGAGACGATCAGGTAGAGGTAGAAAGACAACGAGAACTAGACGATAGGATATCAAGAAAATTAGACGAACAATTAGCGGCCCACAAGGCAGAGTTAGAAAGACTCAAATCTGATATCGCAGAATATAGAAACAACAAGTCCATTAGCGACCTGGCTAGCGCCATTTCAAAAGCCAGCAAATACACCATCCGTGAACCAATCAAATTCTCCAAACCAGACATTAAGATGAGCACCAGAAAGTGGTTCACCGACCTAGAACGTTTTGTTAGGCTTAAATACCCTCAAGAAGATCATCCCATCCACGTCACTTGTGCAGTATATCTAGCTGGACCAGCGTACGAGTGGTACAGTATTCAGCCTACTAGTGTACAGGACGATTACGACCTTATAAAGAAGGGGCTGATCCACCACTTCAAGGATGTCGAAAACGACATCAAACTATTAACACTGTCCCCATTTGACCCCACCCTACACACCATGGAAGAATGGCTAAAGGACGCCAACACCCACTTCCAAAACAAGGGGGTGGACATAGAAGCTGCCATTATCCAGGTAGCCACTGTACTAAATGAGGACTACCGAGAGGCGATCAGAGCGGAAAGTCCTACTACATGGGCCTCCCTCTGTAGAGCACTCAGGTGTGCATACCTCTACAAGAAGACCTCCACACACAAGGTATCATCCCTGTCCAACAACACCCTAGATCCAGTCATAGCTGCTCAGTTAAGGGAAAAGGACAGGGAGAACGAGAAACTAAGAGACCTTCTTCAGAAACAACAGGAAGTTATGGAGACGGAACATACCGTGGCTGCTATGGGGGGTGGTAAACCAAAACCCACCTACCACAAACAAGCAGCTGCACCTACACATCAGTCTCCACCAACTGACTTCGCGCTACCACCCAACTATAGGGGGAGGAGAGAGGACTTCGACATCAACTACGTCGACAACATCAGGAAGGCACGCTCAATGGGCCTCATCCCTCCCACCCACCGATTTAAAGGGGGACCCAAAGACATTATAACCCTTCTTCAAACGGGTTCCCTACCCCCACATCACTTCAAACTCATCCAGAATCAACAACAACAACAACAAAGGTGGCAGCCACAACAACAATCATGGCAGCCACCACAACAACAACAACAATGGCCACAACAACAACAACAACAACAATGGCCACAACAACAACAACAACTACAACTTCAACCAACGCCACAAAACCCCACTCCACAGTACACCATGGCACAGCTTGTCAGCATGATGAACGACCTCACCAAGACGACGGGAAACTAGATTGTCATCCTATGGATAGGCCTCATCAGGATGACAAGACAGTCCCCAACACAGAAGACACAGCATCGCCCATCGACATCACGCCACATGACCCACAGACAATCCACAACGCTGCACCAGTGCGCGGGAAACCTGCCGACGTCCAAGCTACTCTGGAAGTCGTCCCCCCACCACTACCCGACCTACACATGGAAGAAGGTGAGCAGAGTGTTTTGTTTATCAACATGGTCAATGGCAATATAGATCTACAATTCAAAGATACCAACATCCCCAGTCTAGTAGACACAGGAGCCACCGTCTCTTGCATGAGAGAGGGTCTAGCCTCCACTCTATCGAAACTAGTTCCTCATGAGTTTTCACGAATCAGGTCCAAAGTTTATCTTGCCGATGGAGCATTGTGTCACATCAAAAGAGCTATCAAAATCAAATTCAAAATTCAAGGCAAAACATTCAGTCATCAATTTGCAATTCTTCCAAATTGTTCCTCACCAATCATATTGGGAACAGATTTTCTATCAAAGACTAAAAGCAAAATCAAGTACTCCACTGACCCAACTCCAAAATCTCAACCAATCAGGGCAGTGAGAGCCATTTCGATACCTCCATTTTCCGAAATGGCCATAACAGGCCAAGTCACATGCTACCACTCAGTTAGTCAAATCAATGGTATAACAGACAATTTCGACAGATCAGACAAACTTCCAAATTACATCGTACAACGTTCAGTCGTGACACCTGACCAAAGAGACAGACACCCACTGATATTATTGAATATCACATCTAGAATCTGCAAAATCCAGAAGGGTGAAATCGTAGCCTTATATACAAAAACAGACATAGACAAAGAAAATCATATATTATCGACAGGCTACGAAGACACACAACCCGAGGAGACAGACAGAGATATAGACATAGACATAGACAACAACTCCACTATCAGTGACAGTGCATCATCAACAGGGTCAGACAAAACATTCTATGTACCAACACCAACATATTCAGAGTATTCTGACTCTGACATGGATCAATCCATGTCAGACGACGAAGATCATATAAATATGGTACACGAGACAACAGGTCACGACGAACAAGACATAGACAAAGACATGTACATAGGGAAGGACATAGACATAGAACCAGAAAAAGAAAAATCACACGTCTTCCAAAAACCAGAATGCCTCACAGAAGATCAATTCACAACATTTTGCCAATTAATAGAAGATTACGACGACATATTCGTGGGAAAAGATAATATGATTGGAAGAACCCATCTGTACACCCATAAAATCAACCTGATCCCAGACGCCAAACCCTTACAGTTCTACCCATTCAGAATGGCCCCGCACAAAGCTGAACGACTTGAAATTGAATGTCAGAAGCTGGTAAAGCAGGACATTCTGGAGGAAACCAAAACGGGTCCCTGGTCATCCAGAAGTTTTCTTGTAGAGAAAAAGAACGGGCAGGGTTACAGACTAGTGACAGATCTAAGATATGTGAATTCCCAATCAATCAACCAAGCACTTACATCACCACGAGCAGACGACAGCCTAGAAATGATTGGTGAGATGCGACCTGCCGTGTTCTCTAAAATGGATGCCCAACAAGGGTACTTCCAAATACCAATTAGAGAGGACGACAGGGACATCACAGCCTTTCTCACTAGGACCAAAAAGTATAGATACAAGACCATGCCCATGGGACTCGCCAGCAGTGCTCAGGCTTTCCAAGCTGTAGTCAACTTGATCCTACAGAACCTGCAGTACAAATGCGCAATCCCATACTTAGACGACATCTTGTGTTTATCACCTACCATAGACCAACATTTCATTGACTTAAGAAACATATTCGAAGCACTAAGAAATGGCAAACTAAAGTTGAAGAAAACCAAGTGCGAATTCTTCCTGGAAGAACTAGACTTCCTAGGAATGAAAGTCACCACTGACGGTATCAAACCATCCCCAGACAAAGTCCACAAGATCCAGACATTCCCCACACCGAAGACCGCAAAAGAGGTGCGATCATTCACTGGACTCGCCCAATTCTATAGAAAATTCATCAAAGGGTTCAGTGAAATTGGTCGACCTCTATTCAACCTACTCAAAAATGGGAACAAATTTGTTTGGACAAAAGAATGTGAGACTGCATTTCAGACCCTGAAGGACTCTATATGCAATGACGTCATCTTGCTGTACCCAGACTACAACAAACAGTTCCATCTTACCACAGATGCATCTGGTACAGCCCTGGGAGCTACTCTTTCCCAGGAGAAAGACGGCGTTCTACGACCAGTAGCCTTTGCAGGCAGAGCACTCCATGACCACGAAAGGAATTATGGTGCCACCCAAAGAGAACTATTGGGAGTAGTATTTGCAATAGAGTACTTCAGACACTACCTAGAAGGAAGACCATTCGAGCTATATACTGACCACCAAGCCCTCATCCACATGTTGACAAAATCAGATAACAAAAACATGTGGGCAAGGTGGGCGCTCAAAATTCAACAATTTCAATTTAATATCAGACACATAAGAGGCAAATTAAACATACCATCAGACGTTATGTCAAGACGAGACTATCCACTAGACAAGACACCAATGACAGATCCTCCACCAAAACCCAAAGCCATAAGGGTGCAACATAGAATTATGTTTGAGGATGACATACACACACAGAAATTCAAAGAAGACGAACCACCATTGACGCTACCAAAACGACTACCCAAATCAATTCTGAAGAGAAACTCCACCCATCACTTCTATTGTGAATGTATGGAGGATAACACAGAAGACATAGAGGAAGTAAAACGACTTACCCCCAACCTCAGAGCAAATCCTGACATCCCAAGTACCAAATTACATCATTTTGGGCTTCCACAAACAGAATACAAGGGACTGTTAGCAGCCATAGTGGCCTCAGTACAACTGGAAGTGGATTCAGCTGCACGACCGGTCCCAGGCCACGCCCCACAGCAGCTGACAGTACCCTCTACATCCCTAGAAGCCCTATCAACATTCATAGAAGAAACTCAAACAGAACAAATAGAGCAGGTTGCGGCGACCCGACCAGTCCCAGGCCACACCCCGGCACCGCAACCTAAGAAAACCACAGATAAACCAAAAACGAAGAAGAAAAATGAGAAGCCTAGAAGAGACGCCACAGACATGGCAAAACACTTGGCCAATCAGACTAATCATCTGATTGAAATGATAGAAAGCCTCTCCGACCCACAAATCTCCATCCTCAACCTCAAAAGAGAGCAGAGATATAATTTACACACGAAAGCTATCATCACGTATTTAGAGAACGGACAGGTACCCAACGACAAAAACAAGAAGGAAACGGAGCAATTTATCAAGATAGCTGATGACCACATCATGCTGAATGATATTTTGGTCCATATCAACACGGTACTATGGAAGAAACACAAGGAATTCTCATTCCAACCCGTCATCCCAGATGACATGAGACTTCCCATCTTGAAGCTTTTTCACGACCTCCCAATGGCAGGACACGCTGGCGCACAAAGAATGCTGTCGACCATGCTTCCCAAAGTATATTGGAAGAGCATGGCGGCCGACGTCCAGAAATTCACAGCGACCTGCCACGTCTGTTTGAAAGCCAAAAAGATGAACCTAACCAACAACCTGCCAATGACGGCCCATAGTACCCCTTCTTACCCATTCCAGTTTGTCCACATAGATGCCATAGGCCCACTACCACCGACACCAGGAAAGAATGTATACATTCAGGTAGTGGTCGACAGGTTCTCTAAATTCTGCATAGCTTACCCTACTACATCATTGGACGCGGAAACAACTACCGCAGAATTCATAGAGAAGGTTGTTCTGGCCGAAGGTATACCAACATACCTCCAGTCAGACAATGGAACGTCATATAAAAATTCAAAATTCAGAAACATGACATCTTCCCTCAACATAAAACATGTCTTCAGCTCGGCCTATAGACCAAAATCGAACGGCCAGGCTGAAAGATATGTGAAGACGCTGTCTGAAGGCATACGGGCCTACTGTGAGGAACACCAGGACACATAGGATGTATTCCTACCACACCTCGTGTTCTCCATCAACAACACAGAGTCCGCCACCACTGCCTTCACACCGTTCTTCATTATGAAGGGAAGGAATCCAAACACTATAATAGACAACAAACTCAATCAGGAAGAAGAGAAAAGTCTAAATCTCCACATCATTGACAAATTAAAGAAAATAGACTACACATACAACCAGGTCATTGAAAACATCGAAAAGAGGACAGAACAAATGAGACAACAACACGACAAAAAGGCAAAACCTACAAAGGTGCAGAAAGAATCACTAGTGTATGTCAAGGTACCCCGACTGATGGATAGAACAAAATGTTTGAAACTTCAGAAGGTGTATTCTGGTCCATACATAGTGTGCAAATTCGTCTCAAAAACATCTGTCCTCCTCAAATCTGTCATCACAATGAAAACAATGAAAAACCCAGTCCATGTAGACAGACTGAAACTCGTACGTCATGTGAGAAACAATGACTTCATACACAGACTCATTGACCCGAACGACGACCTCATAACCAAACTATGGAAGAAAGACGGAGATTCATATAAAGCGAGACCAGCGCTTCTACAAACCAAAAATATATATAAAGCAAAGCCGGCCCACTCCAAGGTCAAGAGGAGGACACCGGTAGGACTAAAACCATAATATAAACTATAGAATATATAAGAGGAAAAGAGTTGTCACCTATATTACATAAACAACAAAAAGCTCACTATATTATCGCTACTATTACAAAGAGACATCAACTGTCATATATTATCAACTTTAATATCAAAAGGATCAACACTGACTACTACGACTACTATTATCACTACTACTATTATAATGATTCACAAAGAATCACGACTTACACACCGATCATCAAAAGAAATACTGGAAATACAGTATTTATCACCATAAAGCGCACAAGCTTCATCAATCATTACTATTATTATTATTATCCATCTATACCCATTTCACCACACAAGTAAGTGGCAGGGCGACTCCATATTATTGCTGCTCCTTTAACAAACTGACACTTCAAATAGAACTATCATCAACATGTCAAAATCCGACATGAAAGGACAGTTTGCGCACTCTTATTAACCCCCCCCCCATAGACCAGTGGAAAAGCGGTGTATGCAGGTGGCCACCCGCATGCATCGCAGGTGTCAACAACACCAGGAGGATGACCGCAATCTGAGCCCTGGATGGCGCCACCACTGGAGCGCGCAAACAAAAGCTCCACTTATGGGAGTGTGATAACGACCAACATGGCAGGGTGTCATAGCCACCACCCTGTACCCAGACCAAAGGGTATAAGTTCCCACACATCCCCCCATCTTTCCACAGTCACCCAGTGACCACACCCCTACACACATCGATTCAGTCAGGAGCAGCCCACAGTTAATTTGGTAGATCCCCGCCAGTACTGCGCACTTACACTCATCCTTCACCAACTATCGACTATCAACTATTACTACAACAAACGATCGACTACTACTATTATTACTATCAAATCCCAACAACTCGGGAATCATGAGGTATACACTCTACCTCCTATTAATCATCACACACATCATTTACACGGCAGCACAACCAATAATGAGGCAAAATATCGGCCTCATCTATGAACAGCTGCCGGGACAAATCATCACCAGTCATGACCTACACGAGGTCATACTGGCCATCCCCTACAACATCCCAATGGCTCCTCGTCCGAAGCCACTCATTTACAACACCATCAGGACTCTTCAACTGACTTCACTAGGACCCCATGACAGCCATGACGCCAAGATGTTACAACAAGCTGCTGACCTCGACCGACTACTACAAAACGTTGATATTAACATTATTAAGGCTTTAAAGAACATTGCACACTTCCTCTCGGATCCTATTACTAACAGGCCAAAGAGAGCTATCCTAGGATTCTTAGGGGAGCTCTTTAAATCAATCTTTGGCCTGGCAACCACTAGAGACATGGATTCTATCATCAACGTCATACATCACCTAGATGCTAGAATTGGTACACTGGCCGACGTCAATGTTAAAACTGCACAAGGATTACATGACGTCACACAGCAACACCAGCAGTTTCTAGACACTTATATAAAACAACAGGACGTTGTGCAGGAATCCCTACTCAATATTACCGAATCCATAGACTCATGGTCTGATGATTTCTCCACAACCCTAACCTCCATCCAAGCCGACCAGGATCGTAGGATTACCCAGTCAGCCATTATATCGGCTCAGGTAATTGTCCTAATGACCAGGATCGCCTACCAACAAGGGTTATACAAGGTGGAAAATTCTCTCAGATTATTGTCCACTGGAATACTAGCACCGGATATGATCCAACCCACAGAACTAGCCCTCAAGCTAGCCACCTTAGACACACAACTCAAAATTAGGAACCCAGGATCCGAGGTAACCATTATTGACACCGCATATTACTACTCACAACCAGTTGCACTATACACCTATTCCAAAACTCACTTATACATTCATATTAATGTTATAATTTCTGCCACAGACGCAGCATTTAACTTATATCAAGTAATTACAACTCATGTCCCCATTAACACCGAAAATACGACAAGTTCTGGATCTACCCTATTACACACTGACAAAACTTTCCTCGCTGTCAACGAGGCAGAGACATTGTACTTAGAGATGACAAACGCAGATTTGCTTACGTGCCAAGGCTCGATACTGAAAGTATGCGCTAGGACCATGCCTAGAATACGCAGTGACCAGCCAACCTGCCTCATGGCGGCCTTTAAAGGTAACCAGGCAGACATAGCCAGACTCTGCACATTTCAAGTACACCCTCTGAGACCCATACAAACCCGTGCTATAGCTATTGGTAAAGATAAATATTTAGTAACTACTAACAGGGAGTACTACCACGTCATCTGTCAGCACATGACACCAACTACTAAGAAAGCTTCGGCCTACGCAGTTATTGGTGTCCCATGTATGTGCCACTTACAGTTTGACTCATTGTACCTCCCAAACACCAAAATTCCTTGTAATGAATCTTCTTCAACACATTTCCTAATGCACGCGGCCAATACACCCATACTACTCGCACTCACAAACAATCTCAACATCACAGCATCATCACTACACCACGATCCAATACACATACCACATCTACATACACAAGCTATCATCAAATCTATGACAAACATCAGCAAGTTGTCATCAGACATTACATTGGACCTGGAACCCTTCACCAGGAATATCCTAATAGAAGCCACCAACGCAGCAGACATCTTAGACCGACCCATCCAGGACACACCCATACGAGAGAACATAGCTAGCTTCTTCGCTAGCCCTGTATGGAACTATATAGTACCAGTCACTTGCATTCTAAACGCCGTAGGATTCTTCTACTTATTATATGTATCCAAAGGAAAAGCACTGTTCGCGACCATCCCGACCGTTAGTGCTCGACCCAACAACATTTCTTGGAAATTTATTGACCCCATCCCCCAGAGTGAAACCAAAGAAAATCACACTATCAATCTAGATCAATACGTTGATGCCCATAACATTTTTACCCTGATATTTGTAGCTTTAATCGTATACGCGGTTATCAAAACCATCTTCAAGTGTAAAAACAAGATTACACGTCACTTTGGAATGACAAACTCTGGACACAAAACCAATCCTACTATTACGCTCAAAATTTACCAAGGACACGTCAATCACACCATCCCACTGCTATCCCTACCCTACGAACGTGACTCTATTGTTAATGATTTCATACCAACCCTGACGGCCATCTCAGCCCTGTCATGCCCATACCCACGCATAAACATGACATGGAACGGCCCCATATCATTCAACATCAACGGAAAACAGAAGTCATACTATCTACCCAACCACGTCATACTACCCCTAGCGGCACGGTTTTCTATCATACCGGCCCTGAAAGACGACACCACCACCACAGGATTAACCCTTAAGACTATTGAAATGACTACATCCCTACATCCGACTGAAACCCAAGACAACATTGACATTGACCCCGATAGTGACAACACTACGTCACTTATCAAAAACCCAAAAGACATGACCACTACCGAACTATTGACAGCCATTGTTATGAAAAAGAGTGAGACAGGAAATGAAACATGAAATTTAATATAGAAGGTGATAACTCAGAACGAACTTCCTCCATTGCCCCTCGACATTGAGAATGAATATCATAAGATCAAGTATTGCCAAAGATCATTGCATAAACAAAATACACTGCTCAAAACCTATGGTTATACATGTACTATCATACCATACTAAGTATTACACATGGCCTATGTAAATGCTTAGTACATCTATATTATTATTGAAATGAATTTCTTACAGCTTCCTATCGTATGAATTGACTGTATTATAATCTAGGACGGAAGCGCAACATATAGAAACAGTACGTCACAATACTATTACCACTATACAACGACTCCTATTATGTAAATAATTGGTAAGGTGAAAAGCTTCCAAAAATGTATAATCGTATAAATAGAACGGAAGCGAGACATATAGTACCAGTACGTTACCATTGAAATATGATTAATTTACCATTGCATAACATGTATGTACAAAACACCGTATAAACCTAGAAAATGTGATTAAGAACCTAGTCATAGTCATAGCATAAGATAGATATATCAAAAACCATAAAATACAAAAAAATGTTCATACAAAATACTTTTGAAGCGTGACATAACTCTTCCTCTACTACTTCTCGGCCTGCACGAGGGCGTGCAGGAGTTGTATTGGGGGGTGCTGTCACGCCACAAAACCCCTTATTATACCTTCATCAATTGTATTACGTCATATTACGTCATATTACGTCATAATTATGATTTATGATTATTAATATGCATATTTATTATTATTTGTAATACGCACAATACTTTATACATATTTTTAATCCATATGTCCATCAAAGTACACCTAGACGTCAGACATACCTGTTACTCATAAAGCCAAGCATAACTGACCCCCACACATAATTAATCCATAGATCACAAGCAGACCCTTATCCCATGGACAATAGGTAACGGTCGGCCTGTCCAGACGACAAGGCACCGACCGGTCACCTATACACAAAACAAATGAACTATATGTTGACCCCAAGGATTAACTGTCAACACATAAAACAATGCTATAAAGCTGGACACCCTTAATCAGTGTGGCACCGCCAAAGCCACTTGAGCCGGCTGGAGACCACCTGGAGGCAGGCGACAAAGCCCCCATGTGTGCATGCTACTTATTGTGTAATCCATTACCCATAATGCACTGGACCCAGGCTCCCCACCCGCGGTCCAGCGCACACCACATGTTAAAGCCATGAATATATAATTATCCAATCAAATGTCAAAGGTATATTATCCAATGAAAACCACTGTTACATCTACTTCCGGTCACATGGGCACCCCCATCCACCTGCCGGGTACCTGTACTTATACCCCGGTCAGATGGAGGAGGAAATCACTTATCATCTTGCAACCATCAGTAACTTATACACTGAGCCCTAGTGACTGGTACTCTGATATTAATATTATTATTAATAAAAGATACCAAGTATTGAAACTGACGTCTCACCTCATCTTTATGCCCTCATTGATGTGGAAGGGTTTTCCCTAGCCACATAGGTCACAATGACACAAGAAGGGCACGGGAATTGAACATTCGCAACTGGGTAGAATTCTACCCAGTTGCAAACGTTCAGTTCCCAAGATCTGATTGTAATAAGGATATGTTCACAATTCTTTGGAATATCTCGTCCCTTTCTTGTGTCAGTGTGACCTAGCCAGATTCTACCCAGTTGTAAACGTTCAATTCCTGTGTCTTTCTTGTGTCATTGTGACCTACCTGGATTCTACCCAGTTGCAAATGTTCAAATCCCAAGTTCTGTTTGGAGGGAGGGGATCTCATAACAGAACTTCTGCCATGTAATATCCCTATCGGGTTGTGAGATAAGTTGATTAAACTCACCACATGGTTAATAAGGGTATTTGGAAAGCTCAGAATATGATATGCCAAATTCAGGAAATCTGTGAATTTGAATACACAGGAAATTGTACTTTTTGCCAAATTCATAAATATTCATACCTGCGAAAAAATACACCTTTCAATGAAATTAGAAATACTAGGCACAGGGGATCTCATAACAGCGTTTCTGCCTGGTCTTGTAATATCATAAATTAGCGCGTACTACTGGCATCTCATGTATAACCTGCATCCCCAAACATATGATCCATTTTTGGATCTGAAAATTTCAATTTTAGTGCTGTTCTATAGTGATAAAAGCCTTTGTATTATCCGCACCCTATATAGGCATGTTTGGTACCAAATGAATGTTTGGTACCAAATGAATGTTTGGTACCAAATGAATGTTTGGTACCAAATGAATGTTTGGTACCAAATGAATGTTTGGTACCAAATGAATGTTTGGTACCAAATGAATGTTTGGTTTGCGTACAACCCGTGGATATAGTAGGCAGGAATTTACAGTATATGGTTATGAGATAAGTTAATAAAACTCACCATGAGGTTGATAATGGTGTTTGGCAAGGTCAGGGCGAGGTAGCCAAGGAGGACAAGGGCAGTTGTCTTGGTTAACTTCCGCTGTCGCTGCAGCATATAGTTGGCCATTGTTGCACTCTGAAGAGCGATCTGCCTTCCCTGTGTCCAGACCATACAGCAGAGGACAAGGTAGTTTAACATGGTAACTGCTGTGAAGAGGTAGAAGGGGTAGAGGATGAAGCGACGCATGTCCAGGCCTGAAAGGAGGAAAGCATAGAAGCAGACTGGGATGTTAGTAGTATTGTATGTATCGGAACGGGACTATAGTTAAGTACTGTTTATTACTCAATCGACCTGCAGCCAATCAGAGGCCTCCCTTTTGGCGGGAAATTCAAAAGCAGCCAATGAGAGGCCTCCCTTTTGGCGGGAAATTCAAATAGGTCACGTGACCGGAAGTGACCTACTTCCGGTCACGTGACCTTTGGGCGGGAAATTCAAATAGGTCACGTGACCGGAAGTGACCTACTTAAGAGGGTCACGTGACCACCATGTTGGCGGGAAATTCAAATAGGTCACGTGACGGGAAGTGACCTACTTAAGGGGGTCACGTGACTACTAGGTTGACGCGAATTTCAAAATAAGTCACTTGAGATTTTTATGGATAAATAAATTTAAAAAAAGAAAAAAAAAGCAAGCTTTTAATAATTTAAAAATGTGGCTCTTTTTTTCTAGGAAGGAGGGGGGGAGAGGGGCACTCTGGGGGGCACTCTTTAAGATGCATGGGGGGGGAGGGGGGGAGGGGGGGGAGGGGCAGGGTTTTTTAAGAGTGAGACTCGCTTCTCTGCCCTCTCTAAAAGAGAGGGCAGAGAGGCGAGTCTACTTACCATGAAAGGTATCATGATCGCGTTTATGATGATGTGCATCTCTTGCTGGCTAGACTTTCAAGCAAATTTGCCAAAGTCCAGCCCGTTATTGAATGTCCGGCCTAGCCTGACCCTCAGTAGAACAGTCCTTGACCCATCTATTATAGTCTAGCAGCGCCTGACCCTTGTATGAGAGTAGTATTGGCGACATTGGCTGACTCTGATATTTACCTGTGTGTACGGAGAGAGGAGAGGGTTCACAGCCACAGCTCTCTTAAGGCAAAGCTTGCGCTTATAGAGCGCTACTAGTGGAGGTCTGGATAAGGAAGCTATGGCGGTTGTCTTCAAAAAAAATAAAAAATAGCCATGGCGCATGTCGATGTCGCTTAATTATGCTCATATCTCATGTCGATTTTAAGAATTGCTCATGTCACCTGTCACTATGTTTTTCAAGCTTCATGTCAAATGTCACTAGACCTCATGTCGAATGTCGATTCTAAGAAACAGATATGTCACCATCTCGAATTTAGCGGTCCACATTGCCGCTGCTGCTGCTGTTGCTGCTGCTGATTTGCTGTTGCTGCTGCTGTCGGTGCTGCTGCTTGTGCTGCTCGTGCAGCTGCTGCAGCTGCTGACAGCTGCTGCTGCTTGTACTGCTCGTGCAGCTGCTGCAGTTGCTGACGATGTCACGGATGCTGTTGACAGATGCTGCTGCTTGTGCTACTCGTGCAGCTGCTGCTGCTGCTGCTGCTGCCGCTGCTGACGATGTCACGGATGCTGCTGACAGATGCTGCTGCTTGTGCTGCTTGTGCAGCTGCTGCAGCAGCTGCTGCTTGTGCTGATCGTGCTGCTGCTGCAGCAGCTGCTGCTGACAGATGCTGCTGCTTGTGCTGCACGAGACCGAGTAGCCGCTATTACTAATGCTACTAATACTAGTATGAGAAAATACATTTAGTCAGTCGACTAAATCAAGGAGGTTTTCTGACTTCAGTGGATCGTTTAGCCATCGGCCACAGGCAAAACTTGAAACCATTTTATACATGGGACAATTGGCAGAGTCGAAACATGTTGGTACGACGGGGTCGATCATGTTCATCATCAGTTCAGGCAAAGGAAGTGTGTCGACAGCCCGCGAAAACTTCATGTCCGGATGTTTCAACACAACACTTTTTATCACACTCACACAGCTGCTTTGAAGAGTGAATCCTTGACCAAACTTGAGCTTTTCCAACACAGCTTTGGCCTCCTTCTGTGCAGTAAGGGATCTCTCTTTCGCGGTCATCGCAGTGCTGGCTAGCATGTCCTCAAAGTCTTTAACATAATGTTCCAACGGGCTACAAATGATGTACTCCAGATCATCGTCCGCATATGTCGTCTCCTCGCACCATACTTCTTTTGTTTCGAATTCCGTCATTTTCTGAACAATCTCCTCGTGAGTGCGTTGCATATATCGAAGCTTCTTCAAAGACCAGATAACTTGTATGCCGAACGCTGAAAAACCTGAAGGAATTTCACCACTACAGTCACGCCAACTATACGGAGCTAAGAAAAATAGCTCCAACAAAATTTTCTCCCTCTGTCCAAATGAAACTACTTCCGTTCCGATGAAGTTGAAGCATGCTTCTATCCATTGCTCCTTGGTGACGTCCTTCCAATGTTTCTTTACCTCACATGCATCATAGGGCACTGTTTCTCTTCTTGCTTCTAGTGGGAGTTGCTTTTTCTTTCTTGGACTCATTTGGAGAGTTTCGATGCTCTGTAGCGTCGACACTTCGATAAGAAAAGAAGCTGTAAAGGTAGAAATAACCCTCATAACATGCTGAGCGAGCGTGGAGTGGACGATGCTACGATGAGTGAGAGCATCGTTTCACTCCTTATGTACCCTGTCCTAGATAATCCTCTTAAACAGCTGAAAAGACTCTCTCAGTACAGAGTCTCTACTCAATTAAGTGATCTGTTAAGTAAGTTTTCACATGCTACTTGACTACTGCAGGGGGGTTTAGACTTAAGCAGCTTAGTGCACACACGTGTCTGTTAGAAAGCTACCTGCACACCTGTCTTCCTTTTTCACTAGTATTTACCCCTTGCCGACTAATAAGGCACCTATACACGTGTCAGCCTCCTTATATACGTCATTCTTCCTCTCGAGAGGAAGAAGTGTGTCTCTTCGTTTTTTTTGTTTAAGAAGTGAGGGTCTTTAAGATCACGTGCCTGGAAGCGACTTGATGAAGCAAGTGACTAGAAGCGACGACGTCACATGCTTTTAATGAGGTGATCAGCTGTGACTGGCGGCGGCGGCGGCGGTGGCAGCGACGGTGGTGCTGGTGGTGGTGGTAGTAGACGTTACTGTGGTCAAAGGTGCTATGGTTTTTTTCCAACAGAAATCAGAGCTTTTATACAGAGGGAGTTTAATCCTATTTCCAACAGCACCCCAGCTGTCCAGCAGCCGCTCCGCTCCGTAAGAGCTTCTTAAGAGCTTAGATGACGAGGAGCGTGTCATCATCATCTTTGGTGGCCAGCTGAAAATGGTGTTTTTTCTTTATCCATTAGCCTTACCTCCTACCCCCTACCTGAGGACGACTCTCTCCCCCTTTAGCATTCATTGTAACAAACGTCAGAGGTCAGGTGAAAATCTGATTTTCATGCACAGCCTTAGTCAGCTGTCACTCCTATTGAACTAGCTAGCCGCCGCCGGCCAGTCTACTCACCCCAGCTGTCCAGCAGCCGCTCCGCTCCGTAAGAGCTTCTTAAGAGCTTAGATGCCGAGGGGTATGTCATCGCCATCTGTGGTGGCCAGCTGAAAATGGTGTTTTTTTTTCCTTATCCATTAGCCTTACCTCCTACCCCCTACCTGAGGACAACTCTCTCCCCCTTTGGCATTCATTGTAACAAACGTCAGAGGTCAGGTGAAAATCGGATTTTCATGCACAGCCTTAGTCAGCTGTCACCCCTATTGAACTAGCCGGCCGCCGCCGGCCAGTCTACTCACCACGGCAGGAGGCGGTGATTTTTTTTTGTTTTACACTTAAGTCGCTCACCACATGCACACGACTCTACTCACAGACAGACACTCCCGTCTTAGGGGGTCCTGCTTCACACTACACGCCTCCTGTAGTTTTTTTGTATACACACTCTAAGCTCATGACTGCTTAATCCTTTATACAGCTAATGCGCGTTGAATTAGTACAGTCGGTACACCGCCCGCTCATGGCAGTCCATCTCTCAAAAAAAAAAAGAGGGAGGGGGGAAAGAGATCCAGCTGAAAACGTCATGACTTATGTCTTTTGTTTCTCTTTGGGAATGTCCGCCGGTCAGCTGGCGGCAGCAACTGCTTAATCCTTTATACAGCTAACGCACGTTGAATTGCTGAACAAGGCAGTAAGTAGCTTAGCTCGTGTCAGTCGATCTCTCAAAGGGGAGGGGGAAAGGGATCCAGCTGAAAACATCATGCCTTATGACTTTTTGTTTCTCTTTGTGAATGGTCACCGGTCAGCCGGCGGGCAGCTGAAGAGAGCTGTAAGTAGCTTAGCTCTAGAAGCGAGAAGGCGTATATAAGAGGCCTGGAAACATCCGTTCACTCACTCAGTCTTTTGCTGCTCTCTACAGGCACCACCATGAGCAAAACACAACAACTACTGTCGTCCAAGGATCTAATCGAGTTCAAGAACAAGAAGAATACGCAGAACGGTGATCGTTTACTGTCAGCGTCTCCTCTTGCTACTGAAATTGAGACTACCGCCGCAACCGCTTGGTCTTATCACCCTCCCGCTGTAGCGAGCGCACACAGCAGTAGTAGCGACGTTGTTACACTCGCGACGGTTGTTGCTGCTGAGCACACTGCTGCCGCTACTGCTGCGCCTGCTGCGGCTGCTAGTGATCCTCGTGCTGCTAGTGCTGCTGCTACTGCTGCTGCTGCTGCTGTTGCTGCTGCCGCGCCTGTTACTGCTGTGCCTGCTGCTGCTGCTGCTGCTGCTGCTGCCACGCCTGTTACTGCTGCGCTTGCTGAGGCGGCTGTGCCTGCTGCTGCTGTGCCTGCTACTGCTGCGCCTGCTACTGCTGCACTTGCTAGCGCTGCGCTTGCTCCTGCTGCTGCTGCTGCTGCTGCTGCTACTGCTGCTGCGCCTGCTACTGCTGCTGCTGCTACACCTCTTGCTGCGACTACCGCTACTAGTACTGACACGCAGTACGTTGCACAGAACTTCTCCACCGCTTCATCAACCGACGCCATCAACGCTGCTCGCGCTGAGACTTACAGCTATTCGGACACTCAGCCCCAGCAGCGCGTAGTAGACATACATGTCCTAAAGCAACAGGGTGAAACAGAGAACGACGCTGACGACGAGGCGTACGAGGAACCCGAAGGGTCACGGGCGCACAGTCCGTTTTTCGACCTCATTTCCACTGGTAGTGCGTCCGGTCCGTGGCGCCTGCCCTCACCAATACCTTACGAAGTCATGTGGTTGCCCTGTTCCGACAACGAGGCGTCTGATACCAGCGCAGACGCTGCTCCTGTTATTGGTTCTGCTGCAGTAGTACCTGTATCATCATACTTCAAAGCAGAGCCGTTAGGATACTTGTCAGACGCTATGCTACTGAAAATAAGTGGTAAGTTGCCGACATCAGATTACACACGGTTAGGTTCATTCCTTGAAGTGAACTTGAAGGATATGGGATATCTCAGTTGTGAGACAAGTGTCATAACTCAAGCTAGAGAAATGTTCACTACTTGGTACCAGAAAAGTTGTACTAGTAGGTGGAAGGACCTAGCCACCGCCTTGGAAGAATCTTACCGTATGGACCTCATCAAATTCTCACGTGAGTACTAGGACAAGCATGACATGTGGGATGGCTTAGAGAGTGGAGACATGGAGTGGAAAGTGCAGAAATATTTCTCTCTTTTAGCTGAGCTCTGCCCTAGAGACTGGAAGACCATAGGGATCTACTTAGGGTTGACTTCTCATGAAGTAACTTCCATCTCTCAACCTGTGCCTTCTGACAGGACTGTGAAGAACCCTGTGTATGAAGTGCTGAAAGCTTGGAAGTACAACGAGACGTCTGAGCCTATGGCTCTGATGAAAGTGTTGGAAGACTACATGGGACGCGGCGACGTCGCAATGTATGTTCAAGGGTTGTATGCAGCTGTACCCAAAGAAATAAAAGTGAGCTGTGACACTCCAGTGTTGACGACTCTCGTCTGATCCCTGCAGTAAGATGGACATCTGTTGAAATCGATCCTACACTACAGACGTCTTTCACTATGCTAATAGCATCGTGTGGTAAGAGGCGTCTAGTATTCGAAGTGATAAACAACGTTTATTTTTTTAATATTTGGTAAATAAGTGAAAAAACAAAAGAAAAGAAAAACATGCCGCAGGACGTTTGCGAAAAGTGTTTCAAAATTTTTAAAAGACCGTACAATCACGAGTGACCCGTAGAAAAATGAAGAACGATACCTAAGTTTTGCCCTCTATGCAGCGATGTCGGCTAGCGTCGCATACGACTTTCCGGGGTAGGAAGGGCAGCGTACGTCAGAGAATCCGACGCAGATTCCGACCCCTTGTTAGACCGAGTTTAAAAATCACATAAACGAGAACGTCAAAGTCATCGAGAAAGCTGTGCTAGAAGTTTACCGACCAACCTTAGCGAAGTTACATGTAGCGATAGGTGAAGCTCTCCTGCTAGAGGAAGCGACATTCACCCCTTCTCCAGGCGGCTTCGCTGCAGCTCACACCAGACAACCGTTAGTTCAACTGAAGAAGCGGCTTCTGAGATACATCCGTCAAGCTCCAGTCGTACGCTTCAACTCGGAGAGTTACGACTTGAACCTGATCAAAAAATACGCCTTCACTCGTTATTTGCCTCCGGAGACCGAAGAAACCAACAATTCAGCGTCATAAAGAGAAGCAATCAATAGTTGACGTAGTAGTCAACTTTTTTAGCACTTGGTTACAGCTACGCGAATTATTTGCGAGCTTTCACTACAACCGAAGAGAAAGGTTGCTTTACTTACGAATGGATGACGTATACCAAGAAACTAGTAAACAAAAAACCCCTGCCACCGAGATCGACTTTTGACAGCGACCTGACGGGCGTCAAAATGGCCGAAATCCGACTACGCCACATGTCAGAAAGTTTAGTATGACAAGAAGAAGCAAACTATGACAGATTACTCGATCCACTACAACAACGAAGACGTCAAATCTTTCATAGAAGCTTTTTGAAAAAATCACGCTATTTTTTTCCAACATAGCAGCATTGTCATGTTGAAAGACGCCATCTCTCTCGCCAGTGTGACTTTACAAGACCTCTTCCAAAAAACCTATAAGCTGTGTTCACAACGTTCCCTCCGTTCGACGCCGTCCTCCACGCTCTGATCAAAGAAAATGTAGTCAGTGGTCCTTCCATCATCTTCCATAGATTTCACGAGAAAGAGTGTATAGGTGTCTTATAAGTCGGCAGAGGGTGAATACTAGTGAAAAAAAGGAAGGCGCGTGTGCAAGTAGCTTTTTCTAACAGACATGTGTGTGAACTAAGCTGCTTAAGTCTAAACCCACCTGCGGTAGAAGCTCTGTACTTAGAGAGTCTTTTCAGCCGTTTAAGAGGCTTATCTAGGACAGGGTACATAAGGAGTGAAACGCCCCTGTCACCAGTCACACTTTCTCCACCCGCCCTTCATCTTCGTAGCATCGTCCACTCTACGCTCGCTCAGCACGTTACGATGGTTAGTTCTGCTATTTTCTTTGTTTATGAAAGTGTTGACGCTACAGAGCATCGAAACCCTCTCGAAATGAGTCCAAGAAAGAAAAAGCAACTCCCACTTGAAGCAAGAAGAGAAACAGTGCCCTATGATGCATGTGAGGTAAAGAAACATTGGAAGGACGTCACCAAGGAGCAATGGATAGAAGCATGCTTCAACTTCATCGGAACAGTAGTTTCATTTGGACAGAGGGAGAAGATTTTGTTAGAGCTATTTTTCTTAGCTCCGTATACTTGGCCTGACTGTGGTGAAATTCCTTCAAGTTTGTCAGTCTTCGCCATACAAGTTATCAACTCCTTGAAGGAGCTTCGATATATGCAAGGCACTCAGGAGGAGATTGTCAAGAAAATGACGGAATTCGAAACAGGCGAAGACACAATATGGTGCGAGGAGACGACATATGCGGACGATGATCTGGAGTCCATCATTTGTAGTCCGTTGGAACATTATGTTAAAGACTTTGAGGACATGCTAGACAGCACTGAGATGAACCCGAAAGAGAGATCCCTTACTGCACAGAAAGAGGCCGAAGCTGTGTTGGAAAAGCACAAGTTTGGTCAAGGATTCACTCTTCAAAGCAGCTGTGTGAGTGTGATAAAAAGTCTTGTGTTGAAACATTCAGACATGAAGTTTTCGCGTGCTGTCGACACACTTCCTTTGCCTGAACTGATGATGAACATGATCGACCCTATGGTACCAACACGTTTCGAGTCTGCCAATTGTCCCATGTATAAAATGGTTTCAAGTTTTGCCCGTGGCCGATGGCTAAACGATCCACTGAAGTCAGAAAACCTCCTTGATTTAATCAATTGACTAAATGTATTTTCTCATACTAGTATTAGTAGCATTAGTAATAGCGGCTACTCAGTCTCGTGCAGCACAAGCAGCAGTATCTGTCAGCGGCATCCGTGACATCGTCAGCAGCAGCAGCAGCAGCTGCACAAGCAAAAGACAAACACCGTAGTCTCCTCATCCAGACCTCCGCTAGTAGCGCTCTATAAGCGCAAGCAGTAGCTGTGAACCCCCTCCTCCCGCCGTACACACAGGTAAATATCAGAGTCGGCCAATGTCGCCAATACTACTCTCATACAAGGGTCAGGCGCTGCTGACCTATAATAGATGAGTCAAGGACTATTCTACTGAGGGTCGGGCTACGCCGGAAATTCAATAACAAGCTGGACTTTGGCAAATTTGCTTGAAAGTCTGGCCAGCAAGAGTCCGGCATACTCTCCCAAGAGTTCAGCATTGCCAGACTATGGCATGAGGATCCCGCATGGTCAGACTTTCAAAAGCAAGTTTGCCAAACTCCAGCTTTTTATTGAATGTCCGGCGTAGCCTGACCCTCACTAGAATAGCCCTTGACCCATCTATTATAGGCCAGCCGTGCCTGACCTTTGTCTGAAGGTAGAATTAGCGCTATTGGGTGCCTCTGATGTTTGCCTGTGTGTAGTCAAACCTCGCCTGAGAGAGACATACTTCAGAAAGAAAAGAAAGCGGCGTGAGAAGGTGACGGGATCCCAAGTGTCAACCCTAAGACTTACATTTGCTACGATCAAATCAGCGGCACCGGTGAAAGAAAATCTCAAAAAAAGTGTACAGAAGTAGTCGTCTTCTTAAAATGTTTTCGAAAACGAAAAACTCTCCTTGCGGTAAATATAAATTTCAAAAGTGGTACGAACCAAAAATGGCCACTTACACCATAGAGAAAGATGACGTGCGCTACTTGTATTATAAGCGTCGCGTGCATTCTAACGGTGTGACAACGAGTCCTTTAAAATATGAAAAAAGTGTGTTATTGATTGATTGAGCGCATCTTTTCAAAAATAGAATGTTATTAGAATTGAAAAAAAGAAAATAAAAAAATAAAATAAAATTATTGTTGTGTTTATTTTCATACATCTTCTTTTATTAGTAAGTAAAACAAATATAACAATTAACTAGCGTGTCCTCTTAAAGTGACACTTCCTCCGGTCGCTGCTGAATCGTCTAATTAAGGTATGTGTCGTCGTCACTTCTAGTCACGTGACTCATCAGGTCACTTCCGGTCGCGTGATCCTAAAATCGATCACTTCCTAAACAAAATTAAATTAAGAGACACATTTCTTCATGACCCAACCAATCAGAGGTCTCCATTTGACCAGAAGTAGGCCCCTCATTTGCATAAATGGGTCACTTCCGGTGTACCAGCCAATCAGAAGCCTCTAACTAAGTCAAGGTCGCTTGACGTCACTTCCGGTATGCCCTTATATGTACATGTGAAGGTCACATGACGTCACTTCCGGTATGCCCTTATATGGGCGTGTGACGTCACATGACGTCACTTCCGGTATGCCCTTATATGGGCGTGTGACGTCACTTCCGGTCAAATGGAAGCCTCTGATTGGCTGAGTCATGACCTTGACCTCTAACTAGGTCAAGGTCACGTGACGTCACTTCCGGTATGCCCTTATATGGGCATGTGACGTCACTTCCGGTCAAATGGAGGCCTCTGATTGGCTGCATGTCGATTGAGTAATAAACAGTACTTAACTATAGTCCCGTTCCGATACATACTATACTACTGATGTTTAGTCTGGCCGTAGAGCGTAAAGTGAAGGTCAAGCTGCTGGTCAGGATAATTCCCATCCAAACAACGATCTGGCATGGCAGCACTTTGGATATGCTCATATTTGCCTGATACCAGAACGGAGCGCTCATGGAGAGTTGTCGGTCAATCGATAACATCATAAGGCTTATGGTGTTTCCACATCCTCCGATGATATACATTATGTTCTTGACCATACAAATGTGCAGCCATCTTGACGTGCGCTCCATAGTCTCCTCTATGATGGACACCAAAGTGAGTGAACTGCAAAGACAATCAGCCACTGCCAAGTTAGCCAGTAAGGACCCGGTAGCCGTCTGCAAATCCTCATAGCGACCCACAGCAATGATAACCATCAGGTTACCCACCAGACCTACTACCGTCTCAATCATACGTAGAGGGTAGAAATAACTGACACGTGCTGTGTTATTGTGCCCTAAGTCTCCGAGGCCTGAGTAGTCAGTAGTGTTTGCAGATAGGCTGGAGTTGTACGGATCTGTAGTCGTGGGAACAGGCTCAACAGCCATGAAGGCGGTTGTCATGTTGGCCATTTGGAGGAGTGAGGTATAGTGAGGAGGAAAATGGACAGAAAAAGCTTCTCACAAAATGAGGCACCTGATAACAAGTGGTATCACATTAACACACAGGTAACACCTCCTGTAATAAGGCCCCTCAACAAAATTAAACGGTTTCTCATCACCGCGCGCATCATAAAAATCAGGTTTCGGGAAAACTTGTATTTTTTCCCCACTTAAAAAAAGAAATTTATTCTTAACTAATAAAATGTGAATTTTAGCCAAAGAAACCCGTAAATTATCCTATATATTTTGGCCTGCGAGTGAGAAAATAAAAAAAATAAAATAATGCCTACCTCGTCAGATTTCTCAGACCTTGGTGATGAGAAACCACTTTTTTTGTGGCCTAAGACTGGAGAAGGCTGAGGCTATCTTTAATCAGTTAATGATGATGTGTGCCCCTAAGGTTACATGCAACTGGATCTGCGGACCAAGTAGAAACCAACAGGTGTCATCCCAATTGGTCTAATTGTTACATTTCTACCTGTAACCTCTACTTCAGAATGACTCCTTCTTTAACCATTTAATGCATGAATGCAGCCCAGGTGAGTTACTTAGCAGTGCTGCATTCAAGCATCATGCCGACCCTACATGATTTTGACCCCAATGCACCACTGATGAGTTATTTGCAGGGGGCTGCATTGGTGCACCGTGACAACAAGAGTCACTTTCTAGCGACATGCAATCCTTAATGGTTAATAATTTGGTGACCACCAGGTGCTGCTCCTAATCAGCAGACAGAGTTCCTGTGCCTAATTCTGTATACTGCGCATGTCTTGCTGGGCCCTATATCCTGTCGGGCAAAACAGGATAATATAATGATTAGCTTCTTATTTGTGTGTTCTGTTAACAACAGGGGAGAGGGGTTGGTTGATGTTGAACTTATGTTGATGTACGACCTTTGTACGCATGTGCTGTTTTTTGTTGAAAAAATGCCAGTCAGAACAAGTATCTGGGGTACAGTTTTAAAACACTAAAACCTGTTATCGAATTCATAAGCAACAAGTTCTGCTTTTCCCCTCCAGAATCTAGGCCTCAGATGGGTCCTAGTTCTGGAGCAAGGTCAGGTCAGGTGAAAACATACCCAGACTTCATATTTGTACAATACCTCACAATTTTGAACTTATGGTGACACCTTCAGTGTGAAACCAGTGTTAGTATACTACATGTTTTGCCACCTATACAGAAGATATCTGGTTAAATCCAAGTAAAACAGGATTAACAGAATAGATATTCCCCGAAAAAAAAAGGAAAAAAGTCCCTCCATCAAACCAGACCCACATACCTGGCTGTGTCTCACGACCTTGGGACAATGTTTTTGTCTCTGACCGGGTGCCGTCTCTGACCGGGTGCTGTCTCTGACCGGCTTGGCTTGATAAGGCCAAAATACTAGCAGCAGGAGGCTAATTATAATTATAACTATGATTATATAACAACCGCCATAACGTTTTTCCAAATCCTTATATATATGAGAATAATTCTTTTTAAAACAACCTTTTTCTGACACCTGGTCAGAGACGGCAGCCGGTCAGAGACAGCAGCCGGTCAGAGACGGCACCCGATCAGAGACAAAAACATTGTCCCAAGGTCGTGAGACACAGCCACCTGCTTCTAGTCACCTCTAGATGCTGAAGTTATACAGATCTGCACTCCACATCGGACAATATGCTCATCTGCTAATGTCACCTTGTCCTGAACTGTAAAATGTTGGTTGCCATTTTCGTAGGTGTACAGTAGATTCTATTGTATGTGTACAGTTCCTTGTAGGTACACAGCAGAATCTACTGTAAATCTACAGTAGATTCTACTGAAATTCAATTATACAGCAGATTCTACTGTAGATCTACAGTAAATTCTGTGTACCTACACTGACTATGTACCTACACTGACTGTGTACACTAACTATTTACACTAACTATTTACAGTGTCGAAACCGTTCAAAATGTTACCGTTCAAATGTCTTCTTAGAGTTTAGTAACGATACCAAGAATGCACAAAAAATTGACCCTTTTTACCCTTTTGACAAGCAACGTTGTATATAACATAATATTTCCAACTTAAAATTGTTTTATTGGTTGATATAGATTGATTTCTTTATATCTATGATATCAATAGATCTAAATGTATCAGGCCTATCAGAAAAAAATCTGGTCAGCCCCGAATTTCAGAACCTTTGCCTCTGGAAATGTTGTAGTCCTGTTACTTGATCATTTCCTGATTGTCATTTCTAAGGACTCACTTCCCCACATTCTCTCATTTTATTTTCCCATTCTGTTTCTGTTTCCCTCTGACCATTGCCCATTGCTCATATGATTGGAGAGCAGCTCTGTCTTCCGTATTATTTCCCTCAACCTGCTTGAGGAAAATACATCAGCGATCTATCAGCTCCCTTGACACGTCCTCTATATTCGTCATGATCCGATTCTACAAGGCAGATATTTCTCCGCATTGAGGATCTGAACCAGGTGATACCGGCACCAGATTGCATATTGCCGTCTGAGCCGATAAATTCAAATATCTCGTTCTCGCAGAGCAATCTCTATTTTATGGCAAACATGGGTTTGATTCTAACATCCATCCATCAGGGCGGGAATCACACCCAGTGGCTTTTAATGTATGACCAGGGCCTGGGCTCAGTGATTGGATGTTATTTTGCATCGGCTTCGAGTCGTCATCTTCAATCTGCGGCAGCTTTCTGGGATTTCTTTTTCCCGTCGGCCGCCAAGAGCAGGCGTACTTGACGGCTACTTGACGGCCACGAAGGACAAACACGAGTTAATGATGTATGAAGGGAGTCATAACTGCACATAATCACAGCCACAACACGCGCCCTCACATTACCCCCACCCCACCACCACATCCACTGTCCTACTTCTCAAATACCTCCTGTATGGCAGCCCTGCCTGCACCCCTTCTTGCTTCCGTCTCTCTCTGTCTCTGGTCTCTCTCCCTCCTGTCTTACCTCTCTGTCCTTCTTTCTTTCTGTCTCTCTGTTTCCTTACCTTCCCAAGCTTCCTTCATGTCCTACACTCAGTCCCA